>LR738713.1:535131133-535280727 GCA_902687465.1 Secale cereale
TTTTTTTCTCACTTTACATTTTTTTTCTTACAAATCCATGTTTTAAAAATGTGATTTTTTTAAAAAATGGCGATTTTCTCAACACTAGGTTTTTTTTTGCGGTTTGAAGAACAGAAAATGATGCTAGATGGGCCCAACTGGGAGGGGCGTGTATGCGCCATTTGCAAATTGTATTGTAACCGGCGAAGGGGGAGCCGAATAGGATTCGCCCCGTCACACATCCCCTATGGTAGTTCCTATGTGGGTCGGCAGATGTAGGTTTCTTTAACTGTCTTTGGAAACCTTCTATAGGGTTCCATCATGTATTTTTCAAGTGTTTTTCCTTTTGGTTTTTTAGGGCGTTTTTTTTCTCACTTTACAATTTTTTTCAAATCCATGTTTTAGAAAATGTGATTGTTTTAAAAAATAACGATTTTCTCTAATTCATGAACCTTTTTAAAATCCATAAACTCTTTTTAAACAACATACTTGTTTTTTATTCTTAGTCTTTTTTTAATTTACAATTTTTTTTTATTTATGATTTCCCCCCAAATTTCTGAACTTATTTTTAATTAGAAAATTGATTGCCAAGTTTTGATAATAATAGAGTAGCACTAGAAAAAGAAGGCGTCAAAAAACCAAAGTAAGGGCCTGTTTGGGACTACTCCACTCCACAAAAACCAGCTTCACTCCACCAACTTCACTTTAGAGCAGTTCCACCCAGAAGCTGCAGCTCCACTTTGAAGTAGTTTATACTGTTTGGCTTTCAGCTAGCTCCAACTTCAAAAACAAGAAAAATTTGGTAGGAAAGGTCTATTTTGCCACTATTTTACTACGGATGATGTTTTCAGCGTCCTAACATTTGTGCCCCTTGAGCAATTGTTTTTTCCTTCAAGTTTTGTACTTAAAAAAATACAATATTACAAGTGAACTCATGTACTCACGGTTTGAGTGGTGTATGCATGAACATGTCGGTGGATAAAAAATATGTAAAATGATGTGAATTAATACAACCGATATATATAATGTAAAGATCAACATAAATACCCACCCATATATAGTTTAAAGTTTGACATAAATATCCATCGATAGATAATTAAAAAGTTTCACATGAATGTGCAACGATACATTGTTTGACTGCCTTGAAAAGAAATGATTGAGATAAGAACCAGATCATCTTCGATTAGAACATAGCTACTTCCAACCAGAGGCAATAGCGGTGGCTAACTCATCACGAAATTTATCCATGGTCGGAGCATCTGGTTCTGCAGTGGATCTATCTGAGGCAGCAACAAATTTGTTATACCTGTCCGGAATTGTAGGGACGTAATCAGGATCATGGTCAAACCGAGCAAAGTCCAAGTCTACACTGTTATGCTCGCGAATAAAGTTGTGGAGGACCATAGTGGCAACAACGATCATTTTTTGTTTGAACATCGGGTACGGTCACATCTTATAGAGAATCTGCCACTTCATTTTTAGCACTCCAAATGATCGCTCAACAACATAGCGGATAGATGAGTGAACGCGATTAAATTTTTCTGTTGAAGTCTTTGGCTCCATACCTCTATGCCATTCTGGCATATGATACCTCTCACCCTTGTAAGGAGCGAGGTATCCCGGACGATTGGGGTATCCCGCATCAACAACATAGTATTTGCCTACAAGTGGAGGAGATGATATGGCTATTTTTTTTTACGAATATTTGATGTTTGAACAATTAGTAAATTGTATGATCTTATGCAAACATGTTACCTTCTGGAGGGTGTGGGAAGAAACTTTCATCAACACTTATCGCATTGTATAACACACTTGTGTCATGCATAGCTCCTGGTTGACCCACGGACACATAGGTGAATAGCATGTCAAAGTCACAAATTGCAAGAACATTTTGAGTCGGTATCCCTGATTTCCCAATATATCTGACACTATCCTCAGGAGACAGAGACACTGAAATATATGTGTGCCATCAAGTGCACCAATGCAATCTTTGAAGTGTGGATACGCCCGTCTATCATCTCTTATCCTCTTATGAACAGTGGGAAAGTTGGGGTTTTTAGGTCTAATGAAATCTTTTGCCATTTTCATCAAACAGTTTAGGACCTCGTCAATTTTCCTACTAATGGTTTCGCCTGAGTGCTTGAAACGATTTTGACCTTTTCTGTTGGACTCATTGCCACAAGTGAATAGGAAAATTGCAAGACTTTCATAGGTGCTCACATGCATGGATGATACTAACCCGTACCTTCGCACCAACAAGTCATGAAGGTCCATGAATACTTATGTGCTCATGCGAAGTTGTGAGAGGCATTCACCCGGAGTCCTCAAAGTCTCTTGCAACCATCCCATACCACTTAGAATTGATGTCCTCGGTGGGTTCTTGTCAACATATGTATCACAATACACTTGTGCAAGTGTAGCAGCACCCAGAACAAGATTCCAAAACTTCATACTCTCATCATCAGAATCATCGTTGTCACTATCAGACATGTGCATGTAGCACAATAAATTAGTTGACATACATAGAGCAAATATTTTTGTTGGCATACATAGAGAAAATAGTCAAGTGACATCACATAGAGAAAGTAGTTCAAGTCACATACAACGATACAATAGTTCACTCCAACATACATAAAGCAAATAGTTCAAGTGACATACAACGATAAAGTAGTTCAATCCAACATACATAAACCAAATAGTTCAAGTGACAATACAACGATAAAATTGTTCACTCCAAAATACATAAAGCAAATCGTTCAAATGACATGAGGTGAGAAAAATTCATGCGAACACACTACTTCAATTTCCATACTTATCGTTATATCTTCTCTTAAGCCAATTGAACCTAATCTCTTTAGGAAGGGTCTTGAACATTTCCCTTTGGTCCTTCTTCACAAATAACTGTGTGGCAATATCATGCTCATCGGAACCGTGCATGGCCCCACATTCCAAGACCATATCCATGACTTCCTGGATTGTCACCTCTCCTTGCTTCATTGATGTAAAAGAAGCGGCAGATTCAGCTATCTTTGTGATTTTATCTTGGATATCAAGTGATGTGCTTGACGTTGGTTTCTTATTTTTTTTCAAGAAGAACGCGAGGTTTTTTCTTTGCATTAGCAATGCAAGGAGAAACCTCATGAACCTCTTCCTCCTCACCACCAACCACGTTACCAACATCATCAAGGATGTCATGAACATGTTCCTCTCCAACTCCAACAACATTATCAACATCAACATAATTCTCTTGACTTGGGGGTATGATGGGGTTGTCACTCATGGGATTCCAATGATCTTGTTCATCATTCAAAATATCACCAAACATTTTGGAAAGATTCTCCAGATTTTGAAGAGGTTTTTTTTTTCTAAACTTGCCACATCCAGGAATGTCCTAAAGAAAGAAAAAAAAATCATCAACCCAACATGTATGAACTACAATTATCATTATAATGTAATATATGACAACACCAACCTTTATTGCCTTCTTCCACCACTCATTGTCCATGACAATAACTCACTTCGAACTGTCCCAACCTGTCCCAGTTTGCTTCCTCATTAATTTATTCCAACAACACGAGTCACCCTTTAACTTATCCCACTTGTTCTTCAGTTGTGTCTTTGATAAACTAATTCCGGTCATCTGGTAGAACCTTTCTGACACGGTGTTATAGCCTAATGGGTTCAAATGAGTGTTGGGACGATTCCCTTGTCCCACTTGTTCGGCCATCAAGGAACATACGATTTGGACGTACTCATCGGTCCACTCCATTGAATCACCCTGACCATGATAGTGCAATACATATTTCTCAACAAATCGTTGCTACAGACATACTACTTCAATCTATATATATACTGTATCTAAAAATTATTTGTCCAAATTCAAGACCATGGCCGTGTACTGTGAAAACAAATCATCTTCAATAGAACACTAGTGAAAAAATGGTATACCTGCTCTTCCTTAATGGCTGAACGTGTTCCACATTTCTTGGTAGTGGCGCCGGTCTGGCCGACGTTGCTGATCATGCCGGTGGTGTGCCCGACCGAAGCTTCAGTGTCCATGGCGGCCGCTGCCTCCTGGCTCGCAGGAGAGGGTGCGGTAGGGGTCCCCCCCATGGCTTGCCGATGTCAGACTAGAAGAGGCGGGCGCCACAAACGACGGGTATGGTGCCGTCAAGGACTGGTCGGGCCGGGGAAGGCCAACCCTCATCACCGGGGCCATGCCCGTCCTCGAAGGTACAATACTTGGATGGTGGAGATGGGCGGAGAAATTGGGGGGAGGAGGAGGAGGACCACCAGATCGACCCATTCAGGTGGTCTCCTCGCCGGCGTGGTGCTCCGGCCGGCCGATGCAGGTGGCGGCGGCGGCGGCTGCTGTAGGTCTGTTGTTCCTGCGTTCTGAGGATAGAGTGTGCTCGCTCGTTCGTGAGGGATGAAAAAACAAAACGAAACGGTATGACTTATGGGTGGCAGTGGTGGGTAATTACCCACCAACTCCACGAGTACTTGTGAAACTCGAATTTTCGGAGTACCCCTCGAAGAGCTCCTCAAAAAATACGAAGCTGACTCCAACTTCGAGTTTTTTTACGGAGCTGCAAATTCTGGAGCTACCCCGTTTGGCTTATAATTTTGGGAGCGGAGCTGATTTTCACGAAGCAGAGTAGTCCCAAACAGGCCCTAAGTCCACTTTAGAGCAGTTTTACCCAGGAGTTGCAGCTTCATCACAGAGATATTTATCTCTTTGGCTTTTACATACCTCCAACTTAAGGAATTAGCAAATTATGTGAGAAATGTCTATTTGGCTGGATGATGTGGGGAAAAACAAAATGTCATCCACTTACCGGTGGTAGTGGTAGGTAATTCCACCAACTCCACGAAAGCTCTTTGAACTAGAGTTTTTGACGCACCCCTTGAAGAGCCTCATGAAAATTAGATAATTGTACTTCATATTTTATTTTATTTTAAGAACGACACCGTGAATCTACCTTGTTTGATTTGCGTTCTGAAAAATGTTCCCAAACACAGTCTAACCAATGCAAGCGAACGCACGTGTGAACATTTTTTTACTAGCATGTGTTTGCAATCAGCGAGCAAACCTCTCTACACTTTATTGGGCCAGCCATGTGCTGTAACTCCTGTGCATGCACCGCAGCGCTAACCGGAGGTATCTGGAGCACGCTAATGCATCGCTTATAGCGAGATGTAGGGCAGCCTCCCAGCAAAATCCTATTCTAACGGCCACAACCTCATTTTTCTTCTACCTTTTTGCACGTTTACACTTTGAAGATATTCTAACTATATATTGCAAAAATTAATTTACAAAAACATTAAAAAATGTTAACCAGGTATTTTTTGAAAGAAAATAAGTATAAAAAAATCTCATGTATACGAAAAATGTATAAAAAATCTACAATGTGTATGAACAAAAACTTATTTAAAAAATATTAATCAAGCGTTTAAAAACATTAATAAGGAATTTGAATAATGTTAACTGTCTGTATGCAAAATGTTTCTCATGTATACAAAATGTATTTAAAAATTACAATGTGTATGAGAAAATGTTCCTGATATATACATGATATGCACAATGTGTATGGGAAATTGTTAATCATGTATTTTTTAGATATGTATAAAAAAATGTTCCTGATGTATATAAAAATGTACAACATATTCTAAATAACAGTAGAAATCGAAAAACATATATAAAAATATTCCTGATGTATAAAAAAAGTACATTGTGTACGAAAATATATATATATTGCCATTAAAAAATGATCATCATGTAGAAAAATGTTGGCTTTGTATTAATGAAATTTATACTTTTATTTGAAAAATGTATAATATGTATTAAAAAATATATTACAGTTATACCTTAAATATTCAATGTGTATGGAAAAAATAGACATAAGAACTATAAGTTTAAAAAAATGTTAGTGTGTTTGGAAATGGTAAACGTGTATATAAAATATGTTCTTGATGTACACAGAAAATATGACTATATCCTGAAAAAAAGTTGTCACGTGTTTTATTTGTTAGGGGAGGCCTTTGTTTTCTGCAGTTTTCTTGGACCGCTTCCTTACGACGGCTTTTCGTATTCTTTATTTAATCTTTTTACCTTTTCACTTTTTTTCTTGCTGTGCTACATAGCACATAATTTTTTTCTTAAAAATTGTGGACCCTTTGTAACATTTAAAATAAATAAATGAACATTACTTCAAAAGTACTCCCTCCATCCCAAAATTCTTGTCTTCAATTTGTTTAAATACGGATGTATCTAGTCGTGTTTTAGTGTTAGATACTTCCCTATCTAAATGAATCTGAGACAAGAATTTTGGGACGGAGGAAGTATACAAGAACTTA
Organism: Secale cereale; assembly: GCA_902687465.1. Taxonomy (NCBI): domain Eukaryota; kingdom Viridiplantae; phylum Streptophyta; class Magnoliopsida; order Poales; family Poaceae; genus Secale; species Secale cereale. The sequence goes on from LR738713.1 coordinate 535,137,470, forward strand.
TAAAATTTACATGAACTATCTTTAATACCAGATCACCTTTTGCAAACTGTTTGAACACTTCTAAAAAGTGCGAACATTTTTTTACCAAAATACTACACTTTCTTAAAATTATATGGACATTTATAATGATGTGGGATTTTTTCTTTAAATGCGACAAAATGTTTTGAAAATTATTGAACGTGTGAACAGTTCTTTAATATACATGAAAGTCCACCCACAAAAAAATTAATATACATGAACGTCAAATAGAAATGCACAAAAAAATATCTAAACTTCCATGAACATTTTATATAAAAAAATCATCTACACTTATTAAAATTCCATGTGATAGGGCGTACTTTACAATTCCATTAAATTTTAAAGTTATGAACACCTTTTTTATAACATGGTTTTCTAAATAAAAGATCATTTTTCTAAAAAATTATAAATATTATTTTAATGGGCCCATACATGTGAGATGGGCGCATGGCCAACCTTGCGCCATACCTTGCAATATGCAAGGTATTGACGCACTCAAAACAAATCATAATGTTCTTGATTGGATAGGGGCATACCTCGTGTGCTTTAACTCCTTGTCGACTTTTATTGGGAATATCTTTCAGCACAGTTGTCCAACTTGTTGGGCTTTGTTCGGCTGGTGCTGGGAAGAGGACAAGCTATTTGTCAAATGATATATCCCATTTACTATCATCGTCTTGCTTCGTGCGATCGACTGTGTGCTCATCTTAGTAGGCCAGCCCGATAGAGCATTTTTTAAATATTTTTCTACACATTGGCACAAGCCAATTTTAACACCTTTGACGTGTTTATTTCTGTGTTTAATTATTGGCTTTCTCAAATATTTTCCTTTTTTTTTTTTGCTTTCTCTATTGGGTTTTGTTTAGGTTTTGTTTAGGTTTTTCATTAGTTTTTGTTCTTTTTTATTTTTTATTTTCTCCTTATTTTTTAGTTTTATAATAATTTGTCATTTATAACGAAATGGTAAACATTTCTTCATACACAAGTAGAGCATTTTTCAGATATGCATTAAGCATTTTCCAAATACATGTTTAATATTTTCCAAATAAATGTATAACATTTTTTAATAGACAACGAATATTTTAAGCACATGGTTGAACATTATTAAAAAATGGCATGAACATTTTTATACATCAATTTGTTCCTTTTGCATTTGATGTGCTATTTTCTAAAATGTGATGAATAATATTTTCTTATATTTGTTTTTTTTTTCTGAATACAAGTCCAACATTTTTCGTATACAAGCTTAACATCTTTCAGATACATGTTGATCATTTATTAAAACTAGTAGAACGCCCACGGGCCTTTCAAATTTCCCCGCTTACATATATAAACATAATTCATCTCAAATTTTGCATCATAGGAAAAGATAGCCCGCAACCATTGGAAAGCAATTGAAATCCACTTCACTTGCAATGTATTTTGATTAACAAAAAGTATTTTAATGATGTATACATATAGAGCAATGATTCAGATAAGTATCTGTTACAAACTAAGATCTATTCGATGCGCTTACGATATTCACTTACACCGAAATGTGCACACAAACTAAGATCTATGTTCTCCTCAAAAAGGAAAATCACAAATAAAGTAAATATAACCAACACCGGTGAAACACATCATCACCATGTTCCTATAAATTGTGGGACCACGGTGTAGGCAGCATTGGGCTAGGCCCTGGGCCTGCTTCATACTGTAGCTACAGAATGTTAGATGTCGTAGAGTGATGCTACCGGAAGCCTGGATGCAATCGCCGTGCCCTGCGACGTAGCCGAAGGTGCCCATGGTTAGTTTTCATGGACATCATATAAGATTAACTAAAGAGGAAGTAATTTGAAAATCTACATGTCTGACACCAGTCTCAACCATGCCACAGGAATCTAAGGCGAAAATAGCACTAACATTACTTATTTTGGAACTAAAGATAAATAATAAAATTTGATCATACTCCATCCTTTTTCTCTTGCACGCTCCTAATCAGCCACATAAAAACCGTAACCCTAACCCATACCCATAAAAGTAAGTGACAATATCTGATCTCAGTATTATCTAGCTCCGAATGAGACTAACTCGCCATCACTATCAACATAACTTACAAATTCGATGAAAAAAGTAAGAGAAAAATCCAGTTGTCAAAGATGCTCTTGCGGTTTTTTATCATAGATCTGGAAATATATTCCACATATAGAAAATATATTTATATATGTCAACTAAATTTCTCATGATACCAGTTTTAAATAAATTCTTCAGACATAAAAATAAAATCCAATTCAAGAAAGAGTTAAATTCAGAAAACAAATATCCAACACATAGTATGTAGTTTCTACATGACACTTGTTGCCGTGCGGTCACCTACATGACACCAACACACAACATTATTTGTATCAGCTAATAATTCCCTTTCATAGCACATAAATATGATATGTGTGATCAAGCAGTAAAAAAATGTTTAACGAGTCATCTAAGTAGTACAAAATTAATTATTATTAGAGAGAGAAAAACATACTCTGGGTAAGTCTCCATTTTCCCCACTACCCTACCGAGGGAAACATCAATCAAAAGCTTCTAGACTGTCAAAATTAATGAAACCAAGCCACCAATCTTCACACAAAGATACCTTATGTTATATACCTGGCCTAAGAGTATCTTAACATGGTTATGTGCCACATAATGCACATCGATGATGCACATCTGCTCTGTACGAACCTGTGCAATTCAGAGATGTTTCCACTGTCATGCACGACACAAGTTTAGAAGTGTTTGGCATGTATTATTTGAAAGTCAAACTTACGTATACGCATATCCTGTAACATTGAAGTTGAAACCCCATGTATCCCAAGGTTTCAGCCTTGCAATATGCAACATTGCTTCTCCCATTTGTTGTTGTTGTTGCTGCCATGACATGATGCGCCTAGAGTGAAATCTCACTAGGCGTGTGGAATGTTCGTCCATGAAAAATCATCTCAAGGCGTTCTCCGGCATAGGAGCTGAGAGGAGAAACCCCGAAGCTTATGAGGGAATGGGATCATGAGAAAGATGATCATAAAAGTTATATTTTGAAAGGCCTGAGTTGTAATTTAATTCTACATGTTTCTGGGTACAGAAAATGGTGAGAAATTACCCATCTGTTGTGCAGTTGGAGTAGCATGTGTTGTAGGTTGTGCCATTCACGTTATTCACTGGCGCAAATTCCTCTTGGCGTAGCACTTAAATTTTTAGATATGCGGTATGAGTATCTCAAGGGTTTAAAGCTCACAAAAAACAGGAAAGAAGAGGGAGTAGAAGATGCTATATTAGGGTAGGTTGTTGAAAGTCAAACCTCGAAAAGTGTCATGGATGGGGCTTAAATGGATATGTCGAACATGAACTTCTCAAGCTTCAAGCTATCGCACATTGATGAAACAGAGGTACCTAAATGCCAGGTGCTGCAACTGAACATGATTTATTTTGGAGCATGCCAATTGCCAAGTAAATATACTTGCCATGACATGCCTGCCAGATCCTTAAATCACAAACTGTGGCTCTAGATATAACTCCCATTCTGGTAGGAAAGAAATACAAGCATTAAGCATCAAGTAGGTAAAATAGTAATGATCTACACTTAAAACCAGATTCAATTTGGAAGAGGAGACAAGCACACGAGTGGTCTAAAAAACATAGGTTTGAAGGTGAAGATGCTACTAATAATAGATCCATTCTACTCGGAGCTTCAACATGCGAGGAAAGGAAAAAATGTCTGAGTTTTCTTATATCACTCTGATGACTCACTTTTGTTCTCACCCCGCACTCCAAGATCCATCATTCGTGATCCGCGCCTAATTCTTCCTTCTTCTAGCAGTTGTGATCGATTCATCAATCAATCAATCCATTGCACCTACAAAGCTTGCTTATTTAACTGATTGATTTTATTTATCTTCTTCTGTTATTAAAAGTAAAGTAAATGGTACATATATTATTTCTCAAGTTAATGCACGGAAATGGTACGAAAGGGTTGCATGTAGAGTCAAGTCAAAGAACATGATAATAAACAACTCAAGAGGTAAATACTTCTTTGCCTCTAAGCATAACAGAGCCTTGCTAGTCAATAACAATGTACTCTTGACTCTTCACAGTAGATACCATTGACGCTGCACAATCTGAATAAAAAAAGAACTACAATGAAAAATGCAGACTAAAGCGCTTAGAGCATCTCCAGCCGCGCCCCCAACACGCCCTCCGCGGGCGATGTTTCCGCGCCGGCGCTAAAAAATCGTCCCAGCCGCACCCTAAGAAAGCCCAATTTTCGTCGGCTCAGGCCGAATTTGGCGCCGGCGGACCCAAGCCGAACCCGGCGCACTGGGGGGCGCCGGGCGAAACGGTTATGGTGCGAAAGAGCCGCGGGCCCGCCGAGTCAACGACACTCGCCTCGTCGTCCTCAGAACTCGGTTTCCCGCGGGGAATCAATGCCAAGGCTGCCGCCGGTCAGCCTTCCATTGATTCCTCACCACGGGGCGACATCGTCATCAACGAAGGCGGGTGCGTTTCCTCCCCGGCTCCTCCCCGCTTCGTCAAGCCGAAGAAGGAGCCGGGACTCGCCGCCGTGAAGAAGGAACCTGGGCTCGCTCCCGTGAAGACGGAGCCCGGGCTCGCCGGCGGCGACAAGGAGATGATCGACGACGCGACGACGTTGAAGTGGGCACGAGACGACAGGGTGCGGACTGAGATGGAGCGCCAGCGCCGTGCCTATGAAGAGCTCTCCGCACGGCACCGGAGCCGGCGAGGCCGCGGCGAGGGAGGCGTCGTCGTCCTCGACGACGACAGCGACAACGGCGCACCACCGGCACCGGTCCGTCAGGGCGACGCCGACCAGGGGTCCAGCAGGGGCGTGATGTCTACTACACGCTTCTATTCCTGTAGACAGTGTTGGGCCTCCAAGAGCAGAGGTTTGTAGGACAGCAACAAATTTCCCTTAAGTGAGTAACCCAAGATTTATCGAACTCAGGGAAGTGGAGGTTGAACGTACCCCTTTCAAGCAACCCTGCAATCAAGATACAAGAAGTCTCTTGTGTCCCCAACACACCTAATACACTTGTCAGATGTATAGGTGCACTAGTTCGGCGAAGAGATGGTAAAATATGGATGATAGGAGTGGCAAAGCAAAGTAATATAAATCTGTAATAAAAAGTGCAGCAAGCAAACATGTGGTAAACGTGAGCACAAATGGTATTGCAATGGTGGAAACAAGGCCTAGGCTTCATACTTTCACTAGTGGCAACTCCCAACAACATTAACATAATCGAATCACATGATATTTCCCATAAAACATGCAAGGGGGACGCACTCGAAGGTCATTCCTTTGTGGTCAAGAGAGGACGAGAATTATGTAGGGCTACAAAAGCACACCTCAAAGTTCGTAGTTCTCAATCTATGAATTTCCCAATGTCACCGCGGCCATCCAAAGAGAGTACCACAATCACCACAACATATCTCAAGGATAGTCAAAGACAAGCACCAAGAGACTCTCAATCTTCAATCCACACACAAAAGAGGAAATCACTCATGAAAATATTCTTCTAATCCATGTCCAATAGACCGCTGTCACCTTGGTCTCGGAGATTATACTAGATAAAGACAAGTGAGTACATCAATCCAATACATAGAGGAAGGGGAAATATCATGGGATCACCCTAGATTAACATAGCCTATGATCACAATGAAGATCACATCATGGGAGAGAGAATTGACCACATAGCTACTGGTAGAAACCTCAGCCCCGAGGAGGAACTACTCCCACATCATGGAGGGAGGAAGCAACGTCGATGGAGATGAATCCGGGGGCACTTCCCCGTCCCGGCAGGGTGCCGGCACAGGAATTCTGGTCCCCCGAAACTTGGTGGCGATGGCGGCGGAGATCGGAATAGCTTTTGGAGAAAAGGGTTCTGGAATCAGGGTTTCCACGACGGGTGGTAAATATATGCCAAAGGGGGTCACCAGAGGCGGAGAGGGGGGCCCAGGCGCCCCCCCGGCGCGGCCAGGGGTGGGGCCGCCTGGGCTGCCCCTGGCTCCCCTCTGGCCCCACTTCTGGCGCGTGGAAGCTTTTGGAGCGCTGATTTTTTATATATTTTTCCCGGAATTTTTCTGGCAATTTAAGTAATGGGAAAACCTGAAATACAAAAACAGCAGAAAACAGAAACTGGCACTGGGGTGCACTGAGTTAATAGGTTAGTCCAAATATGATCAAAAGTGTATGGAAGTGCATAAATATCATAGCAATATCACACAAAAGAAGCATGGAGCAAGCATAAATTATAGATACGTTTTGGACGTATCAGGGCGGCGGCGGCCGCGTCAAGGAGGAGAAGGCTGACGACGACGGCGACTTTGTCGCGCTCACCGCGTTCTTCGTGCCATAGACGCGCTAATAAAATGTTTATGTACAAAAACTATGCTATAAAATGTTTTTCCGCCCTACTTTAGACGCATTTCTATTTTATATTAAAAAATATTGCACCTCCTGGGGACGACCCTGGGGCCGGCGGCTGGGGGCCCGAAAGCCCCCACGCCGATATTAGCGCTGGTATGCCCCTAGGCGGCGATTTTAATCACCTCCTGGGGGACCAACGGCTGGAGATACTCTTAGGTGCTTAATGATACGTCTCCAACATATCTACTTTACCAAACACTTTTGCCCTTGTTTTGGACTCTAACTTGCATGATTTGAATGGAACTAACCCGGACTGACGCTATTTTCAGCAGAATTGCCATGGTGTTATTTTTGTGCAGAAATAAAAGTTCTCGGAATGACCTGAAAATCAACGGAGAATTATTTTGGAATGTATAAAATATACTGACAAAAGAATCTAGACCAAGGGGCCCACACCCTGTCCCCTGTCTCGTGGGCCCCCTGACGCTCCACCGACCTCAGCTCCGACCCCATATATTCACGTTCGGGGAGAAAAAAATCAGAGAGAAGGATTCATCACGTTTTACGATACAGAGCCGCCGCCAAACCCTAATCTCTCTTGGGAGGGCTGATATAGAGTCTGTTCGGGGCTCCGGAGAGTGGAGATCGTCGCTGTCGTCATCATCAACCTTCCTCCATCACCAATTCCATGATGCTCACTGCCGTGCATGAGTAATCCCATCGTAGGCTTGCTGGACGGTGATGGGTTGGATGAGATTTACCATGTAATCAAGTTAGTTTTGTTAGGGTTTGATCCCTAGTATCCACTATGTTCTAAGATTGATGTTGCTATGACTTTGCTATGCTTAATGCTTGTCACAAGGGCCCGAGTGCCATGAATTCAGATCTGAACCTATTATGTTTTCATGAGTATATGTAAGTTCTTGATCCTATCTTGCAAGTCAATAGTCACCTAATATGTGTTATGATCCGTCAACCCCGAAGTGACAATAATCGGGACCACTCCCGGTGATGATCATAGTTTGAGGAGTTCATGTATTCACTAAGTGTTAATGCTTTGGTCCGGTACTCTATTAAAAGGAGGCCTTAATAACCCTTAGTTTCCAATAGGACCTCGCTGCCACGGGAGGGCAGGGCAAAAGATGTCATGCAAGTTCTTTTCCATAAGCACGTATGACTATATTCGGAATACATGCCTACATTACATTGATGAACTGGAGCTAGTTCCGTGTTACCCTATGTTATAACTATTACATGAGTAATCGCATCCGACATAATTATCCATCACTGATCCAATGCCTACGAGCTTTTCACATATTGATCCTTTCTTAGTTACTTTTCCGCTGCCGCTGTTACAATTACTACAAAACTGCTACTGTTACCTTTGTCAACGTTACCGTTATTTCCATACTACTTTGCTACTAAATACTTTGCTGCAGATATTAAGTCTTCCAGGTGTGGTCGAATTGACAACTCAACTGCTAATACTTGAGAGTATTTTTTGGCTCCCCTTGTGTCGAATCAATAAATTTGGGTTGAATACTCTACCCTAAAAAACTGTTGTGATCCCCTATACTTGTGGGTTATCAAGACTATTTTCTGGCGCCATTGCCGGGGAGCATAGCTATATTCTTTGAGTCACTTGGGATTTATATCTGTTGATCACTATGAAGAACTTGAGAGACGAAAAAACCAAGATCGATCCCTCAACTACGAGGGGAGGTAAGGAACTGCCATCTAGCTCTTTACTTGATTCACCCTCTGTTATGAGTAAATTTGCGACACCTACTCCTGCTATTGAATCTGATATGTCGCATGTTCTTGATGATGCCACTTCTGCTATGCATGATACTTATGATGAAACTACTTCTATGCTTGATAATACAATGCCACTAGGTGAATTTCTTGATGAACAAATTGCTAGGGATAGAGAGAAAGAAAATATTGAAACTGATAATATTGATGAAAGTGATGATGAAGATTCTCCCCCTAGATATGAATTGCCTGTTGTGCCTGAGGGTTATGTTATGGATGAAGAAACTGCTTGAGACTTTCTTGCTTGCAATGATAGATATGATCTTAAGAAATTATTAGCTAAGTTGAAAGAAAAGTCTTTGAATGCTAGAATGAAATATGACCCCGCTTTTGCTACTTCACCTATCTGTGTTCCTGATAAGGATTATGATTTATCTGTCGATCCTGAGTTAATTAATTTGGTTGAATATGAGCCTTTCCATGGCTATGAATCTGAAACTGTGGTGGCACATCTTACTAAACTGAATGATATAGCCACCCTATTCACCAACGAGGAAAAAATTCATTACTATTATATCCTTAAGTTATTTTTGTTCTCGTTGAAGGGTGATGCTAAAACATGGTTTAATTCTCTTGATCCTCGTTGTGTGCGTAGTCCCCAGGATATGATTTATTACTTCTCTGCTAAATATTTTCCCACTCATAAGAAACAAGCTGCCTTATGGGAAATATATAATTTTGTGCAAATTGAAGAAGAGAGTCTCCCACAAGCTTGGGGGAGTATTCTCCGATTACTTAATGCTTTGCCTGATCATCCTCTTAAGAAAATTGAAATACTTGATATCTTTTATAATGGACTAACCAATGCTTCCAGAGACCTCATGGATAGTAGTGCTGGTTGTGTTTTCAGGGAAAGAGCTGCTGATCAAGCTGAATTGCTCTTGAATAATATGTTGACTAATGAAAATAATTGGACACTTCCTGAACCAACTCCTAAGCCAACTCCGAAGAAAAGGGGTATTCTATTTCTCAGTCCTGAAGATATGCAAGAGGCAAAGAAATCTATGAAATAAAAAGGTGTTAAAGCTAAAGATGTTAAGAATTTACACCTATTGAAGAAATACATGGTCTTGATAACCTGACACAGGTAGTAAAGGTAAATTCTCTCCATGGATTTGATGAAGGTGATATTCCTCGTTATAAGTCTGCTAGTGATACGTCCAAAACATATCTATAATTTCTGCTTGCTCCATGCCTCTTTTGGGTGATATTGCTATGATATTTATACACTTCCATACACTTTTGATCATATTTGGACTAACCTATTAACTCAGTGCACCCCAGTGCCAGTTTCTGTTTTCTGCTGTTTTTGTATTTCAGGTTTCCCATTACGAAAACTGCCAGAAAAATCCCGGAAAAATTATATAAAAAATCAGCGTTCCAGAAGCTTCCCGGCAGCCGAAGTAGGGCCAGAGGGGGCCCACCAGGGCTCCAGGCACCCTGGTGGCGCGGCCCCCCTCCTGGCCGCGCCGGGGGGGCGCCTGGGCCCCCCAGGCCTCCGCTGATGCCCCCCTTTGGCATATATTTAACACGCGTCCCGAAACCCTCGAGACGGGAACCCTTTTTCACGATCTCATCTCCGTTCCGCCGCCGCCGCGCTTCCAAGATCGGGAGCACCAGGAGAACTCTTCCCGGCACCCTGCCGGAGGGGAGGATCACCACCGGGAGCCTCTCCACCACCATGGACGCCTCCCGGATGAGTTGTGAGTAGTCTCCCTTGGACCATGGGTCCATGACCAGTAGCTATGTGATGTTCTCCTCCCCTTCTTGTGCTTCACTAATTAGACCTCGTGAGCTGCCCTACATGATCGAGGCACATATGTAATCCTTATGCTGTTGCTATGTTGAGTTTGCTGGGATCCGATGGATTGTGAGATTATGTTCAGATTGTGTTTGAGTAATATATTTGATTTACCTCTTTTATATTTATGTTCGTAAGTAATTCTTGCATGTTCTCCGTTGCTATTTATTGCTTTGGCCAAGTAGTAGGTAGTGACTCCAAGAGGGAACGTTATGCTTGATTGTGGGTTCATGCCCCTCGATGACTAGCTTGAGTGACAGAAACATGAGTCTAGGGGATGTGCTGTTGCCACAAGGGGGAAAACAACGGTGCTTGTGGCCGCGGGTGCAAGGATTGTTTACTTTACGCAAAGTTCTTTTAATGCAGTTGTCTGTTGCTTTGAGTTTACACTATGGGTGGGACTCGCAACTTAATACCAGTGAGATGTTCTGGATAGATATCTCAAGGTGGATGATTAGTAGTAGATGCAGATGGATTTCGGTCTACTTGCCTTGGCGTACCGCCCATGCTTTGAACCTCTACCTTTCTTGCAACATAGTTAGCATTGGTTTGCGCACATAATTCTATCAATTGCCCAGCTGTAATTCGTTCACCTCACATAGCTGTTTTATCGTCTTTTGGGAGAGAGACATCACTAGTGAACATCATGGGACCCCGGTCCATATTACCATCACTGATCACATCTGCTATTTACTTTCTGCTTTTACTTACTATTTGCAGCAATACCTATCACTATTATCACTTGCGTTTGACCCTTTGTAAACGACAAGGCCGGAGGGATTGACAACCTCTCTGTACTCGTTGGGAGCAAAGTTATTTGTATCTGTGTGCAGGTCCACGTTGATTGCTAATATCTGGCGCCGTTAGCAGTTGACACCTTCTTGTTGAAACTGGGAGTCTCAGGGGAAATCGATCCTTGGTATCTTTGCCAAGGGAAAACTTCCGCTACACTGCATCTCAAACCTTCCACTTGGGGTAACCAACGAGGGGCGAGAAGCCATCAAGCAAAGTTTTCTGGCGCCATCGTCGGGGACTCCACTCTTCAAGATAGGGGAGTTGCACGCTATCTTTTACCTTTGCTTTTTAGTCTTGTTAGTTTACCTTTCAGTTTTGCTTTAGTATCTTTTATCGAAAATCACAAAAATAGTTATCTTGCTTGCTTGTTGCTATGGGTTCCACCGAGAACACCAAGTTGTGTGACTTCACTAGTCATAACAACGATGACTTTATCTGCACGCCTATCACTACACCTGCCACTTCAGCACCTTCTTATGAAATTAAACCTGCTTTACTGAACTTAGTTATGAAAGATCAATTCTCCGGTGCTGGAGATGATGCTGCTTTACACTTGAACAATTTTGTTGAACTTTGTGATATTTAAAAGTACCAAGAAATAAATGGTAATATTGTTAATCTTAAGCTTTTTCCTTTCTCCTTGAGAGGAGGAGCTAAAATTTGGTTTCAATCTTTGCCTAGAAATAGCATAGATTCACGGGACAAGTGCAAAGATGCTTTTATTGGAAGGTACTATCCACCTGCTAAAATTATCCAACTAAGAAGTAACATAATGAATTTTAAACAATTGGATAATGAACACGTTGCCCAAGCTTGGGAATGCATGAAATCTCTTGTCAAGAACTGCCCTACTCATGGTTTGACTACTTGGATGGTTATCCAAACTTTTTATGCAGGCTTGAACTTTACCTCGCGGAACTTGTTAGATTCGGCCGCGGGAGGAACCTTTATGTCAACTACACTTGGTGCTGCCACGAAGCTTCTCGATGATATGATGACCAATTATTCTCAATGGCACACCGAACGCGCTCCAACAGGTAGGAAGGTAAACTATGTCGAGGAGATTTCCTCCCTAAATGAAAAATATGACTTGATCATGTCTCTACTTTCGAAGCAATCTTCTGTTGATCCTCGTGATGTTCCTTTAAATTCTTTGATTGCTCAAGAACAAGTAGATGTGAACTTTATCTCTAGAAACAATTTCAATAACAATGCTTATAGGAGTAATTTTGGTAGCAATCCTAGACCGTTCCCCTCTAATTCTTATGAGAACAACAATGCTTATCCTAGCACCAAGAACTCCACTTCTGAACTAGAGATTATGCTTAAAGATTTCATCACTACCCAAAAAGCCTTTAATAAGAGTGTAGAAGAAAAACTAAACAAACTAGATGATCTCTCTTCGAAGGTAGACAATTTAGCCCATGAGGTAGAATTGCTTAAAATTAGAACTTCTCCTCTTGAGGAGAGGAAGGTCACTCCTATGAATGCCATTCAAGTGCAAATTAATGAAAACATTAGGATGTTGGCTAAACTTAAAGAGAGATGGGCTAGAGAAAAGGAGGAAGAAGATAGAATTAAGAACCTTCGTACCCACCACACTATTGCTACTATCCAAGTAGTTGAGGATATTCAAACTCTTAGCACCCAATGCACTCCTGGTCCCGTTGGACCTATTAATGGTGATGCTATGACCATAGAAACTACCAAACAAGTGAGCCTAAAGGACACCACTACCACTTTACTTGATAGTAGTGACCTTGATTTTGATAATTGCACTCTTACCGAAGTTATTGATTTCCTTCACAAGATGTCTAGAGATCCCCACACTAGCACGCTTAATCTTGCCTTCACAGAGCATATCACTAATGCTCTCGTCAAAGCTAGGGAGGAGAAACTTAGAGTAGAAGCCTCCATACCTATAAAGCTAGAAGATGGTTGGGATTCTATGATTAAAATTAAGTTGAATAACTTCTCTTGCTATGCTTTATGTGATGTTGGAGCTAGTATCTCTGTTATGCCCAAAAGAATATATGATATGCTTAAATTGAAACCTTTTGATTCTTGTTCTTTTGGTGTTCGTCTCGTTGATTCTTCCATAAAGAAACCTTTGGGGAGGATCGACGATGTTCTTATCATTGTCAATGACAATTATGTTCCCGTTGATTTTACTATTATGTATATTGAATGTGAACCTTCTTGTCCAATTATTTTGGGACGTCCTTTTCTACGCACCGTTGGTGCTATCATTGACATGAAAGAGGGGAATATAAGATTCCAATTTCCTCTCAAGAAAGGTATGGAACATTTCCCTAGAAAGAAGATTAAGTTACATTTTGATTCCGTTATACGGGCTAGCTATTCTTTTACTCTTTATAAAACTTGATCTCTTTGCATTATGCCTAGCTTAAAGGCATAAAAGAAAGCGCTTTTGGGAGGCAGCCCACAATGAATAAATTTTTATTTTGCTTTTGTTGTGTCTTGATGTTGTTACTACAGTAGCATCATCATTGTATCTTTACTTTTCAACTTTGTGCCAAGTGTAGCCTCTGATTGCAAGAAAGTTCAAAAGTTATGACGTGCTGTCCAGGAAACAGATTCTGTCCTTGGATAGAAAAATTCGTATAAAATCACCAGATCATCTTTTTGGTCTGAATTTTTTCGACAGCGTGCTCTATACAATTTTCTTTCGGGCGTATGTTCTGAGTATTTTGATTAGAGTTGCAGAAGTGCCCCGAAAAAATCATTTACTACCTGCTGTTCTGTTTTTCACAGATTCTGTCCTGTTTTGCCTTTCCTTCATTTTGCAAACCTTGAGCTTGCTTTTTCTTTGCAAAAACCTTTTGGCAATCTTGAGAAACAGTAGACCTTCAAGAATATCCTTATTTCCAGCAAGGAACAATTATATTATTATGGTTACTAACCTCGCTAATCAGATTATGATGAGTTATGTATGAAGGGAGTTTTCAAGTGTGCGAGGGAAGATGATAAAAAGATTCAGGAGTGTCAAACGCTCAAGCTTGGGGATGCCCCCATGCACCCCCAAGAAATATTCAAGGAGACTCAAGCGTCTAAGCTTGGGGATGCCCCCGTGCATCCCCTTCTCCATCAACATTATCAGTTCGTCTTTCGTTCCACTACATTTTTATCACTTCATGTGTTATGTGCTATGCTTGGAGCGTCTTGCTTTTAGTTTCCTTTTTAGTTTTCTTTAGCTTTTCATAACGAGTCGGAACTCAGCTTTCTTTGTGTGGGAGAGAAACACGCTCCACTTCTACCTAGAACATAACATAGAATTTTCATGTCTATCTTTGCTGTGTGTGTTCTTTGTCTTTCAATAGCTACTATCATGCTTAGCTCTTAGTTTTCATGCTTATCTTTTTAAAGAGCTTTTGTTTAGTTGGTTGCTTGAACTCTCTTTAGTTATCATGCTTATCTTATTAAGAGAGTTTGCTTCTGTTGCATTGGTCGATATGTCTATGATAAAAATGCTACGTGCATAATGGCGCTCAGTAGTTCATGTTTTCTTATGGTTAGTCTCAAATAGCTGGGGGGTTCCCAATGTGTTATTGGAGTACCAACATGATTTGTTTGCCTATGATGTGGTATGGTTTAGTAATATCTTCCTTCAAGAATTTATTTTGATTGACTTGGCGTATGCTCACGCATATTTAAGACTGTAAAGAAAGTATGTCAAGCCTTGATGATCTTTTATTTCTGAGTAGCGATATAACTTCCATGCCTGATTCAATGTTGCTTTGTCGCTCTGCATGATTATGACCGTCATTGCTCTCTTAGTTGGTCGCTCCCAGTCTTTTGCTAACCTTCGCCTGTACTAAGCGGACTGACTGCTTGTGCATCCAAAATCCTTTAAACCAGTTATGCCATATGAGTCCACCATACCTTCCTATACATGGTATTTACCTGCCATTCCTAACGGAGACTTTCATGTACCATCTCGAAATTATTAAAAAAAATGCATTTCTGTTTTGTGCCTCTGTTTTAGTTCATGAGGAAGTAGTAGTTAATTCATGATCTTTTTAAGTTGGACAAGCTTCACCCCGGGATTGCATGTCTAATGTGCAAACCCATAATACGAGAAGGAACTGGCAAAGAGTGTGCCCGGCTCAAAATTAATATAACAAACAAACCCTCCTTCACGCTTTGTTCATGAGAAATCAGAAAACTTTGGCAGTGATAAACGAAGGAGATTAAGAGGATGTGATCGTCCTCATTCGGGATCCGTTCCTCGAAACTTGTCCATCTCAAGAAGTGATTGAGTTGTCTGCTAGCATTCGTTGACGAAACATGCATATCCAAAAAAAATAAGTATTACCTCTGTTTTTAAAACCAAGAGCTCTGGTACATGTTTTGTCTTTGTTTCCGACTACGGGTTTACAACTTTGCCAACAAAAGCCACGGTTCGAGAGTCTCCACCTTCTTTTAAAGCACCAACTACTGAGAGCATGATTGTCATTCTGAGTGTAATGTGCATTGTCCCAAAGTAGCATTGTCTTTTGCATGATTATGATATCGTTTATTCTGAAATCATTGTATCTAGTCATCACTTAAACCTTGGAGGTGCCCCTGCATTTATGTTCTGCTTCACTAAAGGGGGCAAGCGAGATATCACTTTATCATATTTGCACACCATGCTCATTACAAATCTATTTGATGTTTCAGTATCATATTGTAAAACTTTCAGTTCTTCGTGATTTTCTCATGAGGCAACTTAATTACTACAGATTCATTGTCTCAGTAAGCTTTTGTCATGTGACTATGAAAAAGTCCTATATGGTTAATAGCATGTCACCACAGAAATTATTCTTGTTATCATTTACCTACTCGAGGACGAGCAGGAATTAAGCTTGGGGATGTTGATACGTCCAAAACGTATCTATAATTTCTGCTTGCTCCATGCCTCTTTTGGGTGATATTGCTATGATATTTATACACTTCCATACACTTTTGATCATATTTGGACTAACCTATTAACTCAGTGCACCCCAGTGCCAGTTTCTGTTTTCTGCTGTTTTTGTATTTCAGGTTTTCCCATTACGAAAACTGCCAGAAAAATCCCGGAAAAATTATATAAAAAATCAGCGTTCCAGAAGCTTCCCGGCAGCCGAAGTAGGGCCGGAGGGGGGCCACCAGGGCTCCAGGCACCCTGGTGGCGCGGCCCCCCTCCTGGCCGTGCCGGGGGGGGGGCGCCTGGGCCCCCCAGGCCTCCGCTGATGCCCCCCTTTGGCATATATTTAACACGCGTCCCGAAACCCTCGAGACGGGAACCCTTTTTCGCGATCTCATCTCTGTTCCGCCGCCGCCGCGCTTCCAAGATCGGGAGCACCAGGAGAACTCTTCCCGGCACCCTGCCGGAGGGGAGGATCACCACCGGGAGCCTCTCCACCACCATGGACGCCTCCCAGATGAGTTGTGAGTAGTCTCCCTTGGACCATGGGTCCATGACCAGTAGCATTGTGATGTTCTCCTCCCCTTCTTGTGCTTCACTAATTAGACCTCGTGAGCTGCCCTACATGATCGAGGCACATATGTAATCCTTATGCTGTTGCTATGTTGAGTTTGCTGGGATCCGATGGATTGTGAGATTATGTTCAGATTGTGTTTGAGTAATATATTTGATTTACCTCTTTTATATTTATGTTCGTAAGTAATTCTTGCATGTTCTCCGTTGCTATTTATTGCTTTGGCCAAGTAGTAGGTAGTGACTCCAAGAGGGAACGTTATGCTTGATTGTGGGTTCATGCTCCTCGATGACTAGCTTGAGTGACAGAAACATGAGTCTAGGGGATGTGCTGTTGCCACAAGGGGGAAAACAACGGTGCTTGTGCCCACGGGTGCAAGGATTGTTTACTTTACGCAAAGTTCTTTTAATGCAGTTGTCTGTTGCTTTGAGTTTACACTATGGGTGGGACTGGCAACTTAATACCAGCGAGATGTTCTGGATAGATATCTCAAGGTGGATGATTAGTAGTAGATGCAGATGGATTTCGGTCTACTTGCCTTGGCGTACCGCCCATGCTTTGAACCTCTACCTTTCTTGCAACATAGTTAGCATTGGTTTGCGCACATAATTCTGTCAATTGCCCAGCTGTAATTCGTTCACCTCACATAGCTGTTTTATCGTCTTTTGGGAGAGAGACATCACTAGTGAACATCATGGGACCCCGGTCCATATTACCATCACTGATCACATCCGCTATTTACTTTCTGCTTTTACTTACTATTTGCAGCAATACCTATCACTATTATCACTTGTGTTTGACCCTTTGTAAACGACAAGGCCGGAGGGATTGACAAACTCTCTGTACTCGTTGGGAGCAAAGTTATTTGTATCTGTGTGCAGGTCCACGTTGATTGCTAATATCTGGCGCCGTTAGCAGTTGACACCTTCTTGTTGAAACTGGGAGTCTCAGGGGAAATCGATCCTTGGTATCTTTGCCAAGGGAAAACTTCCGCTACACTGCATCTCAAACCTTCCACTTGGGGTAACCAACGAGGGGCGAGAAGCCATCAGCTAGCCAATGTTTAGATGAGTTTGACAACTTTATTGTTAAACAAGAGAACTTCAATGCTTATGTTGGTAGACAATTGCAACGTAATGCTTATATGATTGAACACTTGAGTGATTATATGTCTAGAGTTAAAGGTGAACTTAAACTCATTAGTAAACATGATTCTATGGTTACCACTCAAGTAGAACAAGTACTTAAAGCACAAAATGATTTGCTCAATGAATTAAATAGTAAGAAAAATGATAATGCTGTTAGAGTTGTGACTAGAGGGGGCAGAATGACTCGGGAACCTCTGTATCCTGAGGGCCACCCTAAGAGAGTTGAGTAAGATTCTCAGATAACTAATGTAGATGCACCTAGTCCTTCTAAGAAGAAGAAAAAGAAAAATGATAGGACTTTGCATGCTTCTAGTGAACCTGTTGTTGATACACCCGAGAATCCCAATTATATATTTGTTTCTGATGCTGAAACACAATCTGGTAATGAACATGAACCTAGTGATAATGTTAATGATGATGTTCATGATGATGCTCAACCTAGCAATAACGATGATGTAGAGATTGAACCTGATGTTGATATTGTTAACCCACAATCAAATAATCAATGTTATGATAAGATAGACTTTGTTGCTAGGAAGCACGGTAAAGAAAGAGAACCATGGGTTCAGAAACCCATGCCTTTTCCTCCTAAACCATCCAAGAAAAAGGATGATGAGGATTTTGAGCACTTTGCCGAAATGGTTAGACCTATCTTTTTGCGTATGCGTTTCACTGATGAGCTTAAAACAAATCCTTATGCTAAGTATATGAAATATATTATTACAAATAAAAGGAAGATACCGGAAGTTGAAATTTCCACCATGTTTGCCAATTATAATTTTGAAGGTGGAATACCAAAGAAACTAGGAGATCCTGGAGTACCAACTATACCATGCTCCATTAAAAGAAACTATGTTAAAACTGCTTTATGTGATCTTGGAGCCGGTGTTAGTGTTATGCCTCTCTCTTTATATCGTAGACTTGATTTGAATAAGTTGACACCTACTGAAATATCTTTGCAAATGGCCGATAAATCAACTGCTATACCTGTCGACATTTGTGAGGATGTGCCTGTTGTGATTGCAATTGTTACTATTTTAACGGACTTTGTTATCCTTGATATTCTCGAGGACGATAGTATGTCTATTATCCTTGGTAGACCCTTTTTGAATACTGCAGGGGCTGTTATTGATTTCAACAAGGGCAATGTCACTTTTCATGTCAATGGTAATGAGCATACGGTACACTTTCCGAGGAAACAACCTCAAGTCCACAGTATCAATTCTATTGGAAAAATTTCAACGATTATTATTGGAGGTTTTGAATTTCCTCTTCCTAATGTCAAGAAGAAATATGATATTCTTATTGTTGGGGACATGCATATCCCCGTTGAGGTAACCTAGTGTTATTCGAAAATTCTCTGGTTTCATGTTATTCGGAAAGAGTTTGTTAACAAGACTTGATCAACCTTGTTAATGGATTCCTTTTGATGAGCATGAGATGGATGAATTTAGAAAGCACAACTCTTTGTACCCTCCTGTTACTTTCTATTATTTAGATTAAATAAAGAAAAAAAAAGTATTTTCTGTCTGTTTTTTGAGTTAACCGTGCAACAAAAAATACGCTAAAAATAAAAGTTCTCCAAATGCCCTGAAATTGGAATATGATTTTTTGTAGAATATTTAAGAATATTTGGCATTGAGAACACATCAGGGGGGCACACCACCTGGCCACGAGGGTGCAGGGCACGCCCACCCCCCTAGGCGCGCCCCTACCTCATGGGCCCCACGTGGCCCCCCTCCACTTATTCCAGCACCCACACACTTCATCTTCCTCCAGAAAAAATCCTCCCACAGCTCAAACTCATGTTCTAGCTCATCTTGCTGCCATTTTCGATCTCCTTGCTCAAAGCTCCATTCACAAAACTGTTTGGGGAGATTGTTCTTCGGTATGTGACTCCTCCATTGGTCCAATTAGTTTTTGTTCTAGTGCTTTATTTATTGCAAATTTTTTCTTCCAAGGTGACCCTGTTCTTAAGCTTGCATGTCAAATTTATGTGGTCCCAAGTAGTTCTAATGCATGCTATAGTCTCTAGGCACTTGTGGGAGTAGTTGCTATCAATCTTGTCGAGTTTGGTTCACTTTTATTTTGAGTCACTAAAAAGTTCAGAAATTTTTCAGAAAAAATGCATAGGAAAATCTACCAAGGTGGTTCCTCAAAGAAGCAAGGACCAAGGCTCGCGATACGTGAGCCGGACGATGAACTCCCGAGGGAAGCTCAAGTGCGGCCTTGTGAATGGCCGTTAGAGGAGTTTATGATCCAGGCAGGCATCAAGGAAGAATTTACCACATATGTGCGTAATGCTGATATTAAGGACTTCATGTGAGATAAGTGTCCACAGTACCACTACTTAATCGATTCCTTTGTGAGAAGGTTTAAATTTACATCTTCACGTAATTATCACACTGTCTTGTTTGATCTTTATGATAAATCTTATACTATGGACCTAGAAGATTTTAATGATGCTTGTAAACTCCCACAGTGGGGTAATGTTGGTGAACCTCTCAAATCTGAGTATAAGGACTTTCTAGCTAGTATCACTGTGGGGGAATCTAGAGAAATCACACAAGCTACCATAGGGAGCATTCATTTCCCTTGCTATACATTATTTTTCTCTCTTCATTGGTAGATGCATTAACGGTAAAGATGAGGCTTGCCACATGTGCGTTCCAGATCTTAGTGTCCTCAAAAGTGAGGCATTAGGTGATAGACAATATAATTTGGGGGCCATTGTTGCATGAAGGTTACATCTTAACAGTTTAAATGGAGATTTGTTTGCTGGAATTTATGCAACTCGCTTGGCTAATTATCTTCATGTACCCATACACGAGAACGATGCGAAGTTGCCTCCTGCTTATCTAGATTATAATGCCATGGTTCGCCATCAGTTCGTTGAGAGGGACGAACAATCCCTCCAGTACCGACTAATCTTTGACAAGTGTCACACTGTCCATATTACTCTCCCTGCTCCTACTTTCTTTGACTTTCAGGCGAAAAGGAGATATATTATAACTAGGGAGGAGGCGAACGAGTATGAGGAGAGGACGGAGGCAGCTCGTCTTCAAGCTGCAGCTCATCATGCAATAGCCGCTGCATCTCAGTACAACCCCAACTACGACTTTGGATATCCGTCATGCCAGTACTGGCCATAGGCCAACTTAGGCCAAAATCCTAAGCCCGGGGGAGTACGTATTTCTCACCGACATTACATTCATGTTCACACACTTATTCCAGTAGTCGGTGCTCATACTCTTTCATTGTACTATCCATGCTAGTTTATTTTCTTTTCCAAGTCTTTTTCTTGTGTGTTAGAAAAACCTTAAGAAAAAAAAGAAAAAAAATAGTTGTAGCTTTTTAGCTAGTTTACTTTCCATGCCTGTAGTAGTAGTAATTAAAAGGAAACCCAAAAGATTTCTCATTCTTCTTTTGCTTGTTGGGAGCTTTCCCGTGTAAATAGTTTTAGTTACTTTTTCCTTTCTTTGGGAGTAAAGAGGAGAAGACCATGATGAAAATGTTTAGTGGCTCCCTTATGCATTACTGTTGATTTAACCAAGAGCCATATTACCTTGTCTTCTCCTTGTGTTAAATGCTTGCAGATTCCAGCTTAGTCCAATGCACGTGCACTATTATTATTATCCACACCGTTCGGTTGTGCGAGTGAAAGACAATAATGATGATATATGATGAGATTGAGTTGAGAGAAGCTGGTATGAACTCGACCTACCTTGTTTTGTAAATATGAATAGTTCATCATTCCGGATTCAGCCTATTATGAATGAAACATGCTTGCAATGACAATTGGAGATCATAGTTGTTCATGCCATGCTTAATTAGCTAGGAGTTTATAATGGTTTACCTTGCGTGCCAACATGCTATTAAAATGGTTGTGATGTGGTATGATAGGGTGGTATCCTCCTTTGAACGATTCAAGTGGTTTGACTTGGCACATGTTCACGCATGTAGTTGAAACAAAATCAACATAGCCTCCACGATATTTATGTTCATGGTGATTTATATCCTACTCATGCTTGCACTCATTGTTGATTAATTTTAATGCATGTTCATGATTGTTGTCGCTTCTAGCTGGTCGCTTCCGAGTCTCTTTCTAGCCTTCACTTGTACTAAGCGGGAATACTGCTTGTGCATCCACTTCCATAAACCCCAAAGTTATTCCATATGAGTCCACCATACTTTCCTATATGCAGTATCTACCTGTCGTTCCAAGTAAATTTGTATGTGCCAAACTCTAAACCTTCATACGAAATTCTGTTTTGTATGCTCGAACAGCTCATGTATCAACTAGGGTGTCTATATCTTCCATGCTAGGTGGGTTATTCTCATGATGAGTGGACTCCGCTCATCATTCTTGAGAAAATGGCTGGTAACCGGGATGCCTAGTCCCATGCTCAAATAAATATAATTAAACAAAACTCCCCCAGGGCTGTTGTTGGTATGGACGGTACCCCGTGGATTCGGATGGCCGTGGAGTGTGCTTGTTGGTGGTTGGGGGAATATAAACTTTACCATTCTGTTTGGGAACTGCCTATAATGTGTGTAGCATGGAAGATATCGAGATCTCTTGGTTGTTATGTTGACAATGAAAGTATACCGCCCAAAATATTATTCATCTCTATTTCAAAACTCTAGCTCTGGCACCTCTGCAAATCCCCGCTTCCCTCTGCGAAGGGCCTATCTATTTACTTTTATGTTGAGTCATCATCCTCTTATTAAAAGGCACCAGTTGGAGAGCACTGCTGTCATTTGCATGCATTGCTATTTATTTACATTGAGTATGACTATGACTAGATCTCTTTTACCCTGAATTACAATGTCTAGTCAATCCTTGATCTTCAAAGGTGCTCTGCATTTATATTTTGCAGTCTCAGAATGGGCTAGCGAGATACCATCTTGTTATATCATATTATGATTGTTTTGAGAAAGTGTTGTCATCCGAGGTTTATTATTATTGCTCGCTAGTTGATTATGCCATTGATATGAGTAAACGTGAGACTTGAAAGTTATTGTGAATGTGGTTAGTTCATAATCTTTGCTGAAAACTTGAATGTTGGCTTTACATATTTGCAACAACAAGAGCAAACAGAGTTTGTAAAAGTTTTTCTTTATCACTTTCAGTTTGTCAACTGAATTGCTTGAGGACAAACAAAGGTTTAAGCTTGGGGGAGTTGATACGTCTCCAATGTATCTACTTTTCCAAACACTTTTGCCCTTATTTTGGACTCTAACTTGCATGATTTGAATGGAACTAACCCGGACTGACGCTCTTTTCAGCAGAATTGCCATGGTGTTATTTTTGTGCAGAAATAAAAAATTTCGAAATGACTTGAAAATCAACGGAGAATTATTTTGGAACATATAAAAAATACTGGCAAAAGAATCTAGACCAGGGGGCCCACACCCTGTTCACAAGGGTGGGGGGGGGGCGCCCCCTGGACGCGCCCCACTATCTTGTGGGCTCCCTGACGCTCCACTGACCTCAGCTCCGACCCCATATATTCACGTCCGGGGAGAAAAAACCAGAGAGAAGGATTCATCGCGTTTTATGATACGGAACCACCGCCAAGCCCTAATCTCTCTTGGGAGGGTTGATCTAGAGTACGTTCGGGGCTCCGGAGAGTGGAGATCGTCACAGTCATCATCATCAACCTTCCTCCATCACCAATTCCATGATGCTCACCGCCGTGCGTGAGTAATCCCATCGTAGGCTTGCTGGATGGTGATGGGTTGGATGAGATTTACCATGTAATTGAGTTAGTTTTGTTAGGGTTTGATCCATAGTATCCACTATGTTCTAAGATTGATGTTGTTGTGACTTTGCTATGCTTAATGCTTGTCACTAGGGCCCGAGTGCCATGATTTCAGATCTGAACCTATTATGTTTTCATGAATATATGTGAGTTCTTGATCCTATCTTGCAAGTCAATAGTCACCTACTATGTGTTATGATCCGGCAACCCCGAAGTGACAATAATCGGTACCACTCCCGGTGAAGACCGCAGTTTGAGGAGTTCATGTATTCACTAAGTGTTAATGCTTTGGTCCGGTACTCTATTAAAAGGAGGCCTTAATATCCCTTAGTTTCCAATAGGACCCCGCTGCCATGGGAGGGTAGGACAAAAAATGTCATGCAAGTTCTTTTCCATAAGCATATGATTATATTCGGAATACATGCCTACATTACATTGATGAACTGGAGCTAGTTCTGTGTTACCCTATGTTATAACTATTACATGAGGAATCACATCCGACATAATTATCCATCACTAATCCAATGCCTACGAGCTTTTCACATATTGATCCTTGCTTAGTTACTTTTCCGCTGCCACAGTTACAATTACTACAAAACTGCTACTGTTACCTTTGTCACCATTACCGTTATTTCCATACTACTTTGCTACTAAATACTTTGCTGCAGATATTAAGTCTTCCAGGTGTGGTTGAATTGACAACTCAACTGCTAATACTTGAGAGTATTCTTTGGCTCCCCTTGTGTCGAATCAATAAATTTGGGTTTAATACTCTACCCTCGAAAACTATTGTGATCCCCTATACTTGTGGGTTATCACTTAACTTCTTTTGAATCTTCTAACTAAAGGGATGAAAAAATATTATGAGTAAACAGACATGCATTTGACAGTGACTTAGTCAATGCTGACGCCAATTCCTAGAGCGTATCCAGTTCAAAAGTACGTAATTATTTGTGATCAAATTAGTTCAGTACATTCCAAAGATGTAGATTGCTCGCATCCTAGTGTGAAGTCCTGCTCCTGCGTATAAAATTAATTTAAAGTAAGGCATCAGGGCATCATGCACTTACCAGTTAAATACTTCGCCTGACAACATCATAGAAGTTTTCTCATTGGTAACAATGTACTTTATTGAGACCAATGGTGTGTACCAAAACAACCGCATTACAGAAAAAGAAAATAACACGCAAGAGGAATGTGCCACGGTAAGGGGATAGGAGTGACACCGATCACGAGGATCGTGGGCGTGGTAGGCCGGCGTTGATAGAAATATGCCCTAGAGGCAATAATAAAGTTGTTATTATTTTATATTTCCTTATTCATAATAAAGGTTTATTATTCATGCTAGAATTGTATTGACCGGTAACCTAAATACATGTGTGAATACATAAACAAATACCGTGTCCCTAGTAAGCCTCTACTTGACTAGCTCGTTAATCAAAGATGGTTAAGGTTTCATAACCATGGACATGAGTTGTCATTTGATAACGGGATCACATCATTATGAGAATGATGTGATGGACAAGACCCATCCGTTAGCTTAGCATTTGATCGTACATTTTATTGCTATTGCTTTCATGTATGTCAAATACATATTCCTTTGACTATGAGATCATCCAACTCCCAGATACCGGAGGAATACCTTGTGTGCTAGCAAACGTCGCAACGTAATTGGGTGATTATAAATATGCTCTACAGGTATCTCCGAAGGTGTTTTGTTGGGTTGGCGTGAATTGAGATTAGGATTTATCACTCCGAGTATCAGAGAGGTATCTCTTGGCCCTCTCGGTGATGCACATCATAATACGCCTTACAAGCAAATGACTATTGAGTTAGTCATGGGATGATGTATTACGGAACGAGTAAAGAGACTTGCCGATAACGAGATTGAACTAGGTATAGAGATACCGATGATCGAATCTCGGGCAAGTAACATATCGACAAACAAAGGGAATTGTGTATGTTGTCATAACGGTTCGACCGATAAAGATCTTCGTAGAATATGTAGGAGCCAATATGGGCATCCAGGTTCCACTATTGCTTATTGACCGGAGAGGTGTTCCGGTCATGTCTACATAGTTCTCGAACCCGTAGGGTCCGCACGCTGAACGTTCGTTGACGATATAGTATTATATGAGTTATGTGATTTGGTGAACTAATATTGTTTGGAGTCCCGGATGAGATCATGGACATGACGAGGCGTCTCGAAATGGTCGAGAGGTAAAGATTGATATATAGGATGATGGTATTCAGAGACCGGAAGTGTTTCGGAGAAAACCGGATAGTCACCGGAGTATCGGAGGGGATACCGGACACCTCGGGAGGTTAGTGCGCCTATTGGGCCATTAGAGGGGAGCACACCAGCCCACAAGGGGCTGGCGCACCCCCTATGGCAGCCGACCAAGTGAGAGAAAGGAAAGGGGGATTCTGTTAGGAAATGTTGTATGGAAAACAAATAAAATTCTACGCACACGCAAAGATCTATCCATGGAGATGCATAGCAACGAGGGGAGAGAGTGTATACGTACATTCGTAGATCGTAAGCGGAAGAGTTTCACAATGTGGTTGATGTAGTCGAACTTCTTCGCGCTTCAACCGATCAAGTACCAAATGCACGACACCTCCGTGTTCTGCACACGTTCAACTCGGTGACGTCCCTCGCCTTCTTGATCCAGCAAGACGTCGAGGTAGTAGACGAGTTCCGTCAGCACGACGGCGTGGTGACGGTGATGGTGAAGTGATCTCCGTAGGGCGTCAACTAAGCACTACGAAAATACGACCGGGAGAGTAAACGATGGACGGGGGTGCCACACACGGCTAAGACAATGTTGTGTGTCCTTGTGAGGCACACCCTTCCATCATATATATAGGTGGGAGGGGAGGGAAGGCAGCCAGGGCGCGCACTAGGGTTGGCCATCGCACCCTAGGGGACCTGCCTTGCCCTGCGCCCCCTTTCCATGTATGCATGAAGGGGAAGGAAAGAGGGGGGGGGGGTGAGGGAAGGAAGTGGGAAACCTGTAACACCCCATATGTGATACTTTCCAATTATGCCAATAAAAGCAATTCTCATTATGATCCTTGTCCTTATCTTTGGGGGTTCTTGTCATTTGAGCTTATTTTGTTTTTGCATTGTCTTTTAATTTTAATTTTGCATCCATGCATTGCTTCATTATCATCATGGCATCTTAGTCATCTTAGCTTCTTACTTGTTTTTGTTAGTGATGTGAGGCCACCTTGTGGTGTTGTGTGTGTTGGTGTTAAGCCATGCCTTGCCAAACCCTTAAGCCTCCCTCTTCTTCATGCTTACACCTCTTCTTCCCCTTCTCTTTTTTCCCTTCTTTAAATTTTCAAGGGAGTTCTTCCCTGCCCCCTTTAATGTTCTTTATTTCCCCAAAAATCTTGCACCATGTCTACACCCTCTCTGCCAAATTTCATCCTTTTTGGAGTTGTTTTGGTTAGGTTACAAAATGCCTCAAGTTTGAATTTTATTCAAACTTGTTTTATTTTTCTGCCACTAAAAGTAGCCAAAGCAATTTTATAAATTAGCCCATAATTCCAGTAGCATGTGGGTATTTTTATACCTGCCTAATTCTTATCCTAGCCCCCCTTTCTTTTTCTTCCTTGAACTGTTTGTAAAATAAAAACCAACAAGGATTAGGAAGAGAGAAACAGAGGCAGAGCCTTCCCAGCGCAGCCACCTGGGCCCCCTTTTCCCTAGCCGGCCCAGCAGCAGCCTTCCCAGTGCAGCCCACCAGCCTCCACGTACAGAGAGGCATCTTCAACCTCCTGTACGGCAGTGCATCGAGCGTGTCCATGTTTGACATGGGCGTGATTTGACGGCTTTCCGGCGTCCCTAGCCCCTATATATCTTGTCCCCGGTGCCCTAGAGTTCCTCCTCAACCGACCCCCTCCTCTCCTTCCCTCGCCGCCACCTAGGCAAGCCTCCACGCGCACGCCGTCGCCCTGCTCGCCATGAACCAAGAGAGCTTCAGCTCGAGCTCGGGCTAGGCCCCTTGCCGCGCCTCCGACCACCTCGGCCTTCGTGGAGAAGACCGCCAAGTTCCTTTGTGTCCTCGACCACACGCACGTACCTCTACGGCCTCTAGATCGACCTCCCAGACCTCATCTTCTTCCTCTGCTGCATCTACTTCACGGACCCGAAGCCCCACCAAGTTCAAAGCTCCCTCGCGTCGCCTCCGGCTCGTCTCCGTCAACCCCATCATGTCCTAGGGTGAGTTGGGTAACGCACCTACCTCTCCCTTTTCTTTCCATGGCATATAGGGCTCCGTGAGACTCGTTCGATCCGTGTCTTTGCTGTGCTCTCGGTGCTCCGACATAGTCTGCATTTTTTTGTTGTAGTCGTGTAGTTGCTGAACCTGCTGTAGCATGTCCGTGCGCCCCGATCCTAGCAAGCCTAGCTGTGCTCACCCACGCCCCAGCTCACGCGCACACGCACGCCGCGTGCAGCAGCCTACACGCCCTGCCTCCTAGCTCGCCGTGCTCATTGCCATGGCTGCAAGCTCGGCGAGCTTCCCCCGCGCACACCCACACATGCGCGCAGGCACATGCACGACCCATAGCAGCTCTGCCTCCCAATCCCGCACCCCCGCCGGTGCTCCATTGCTCTAGTGGTCGCTGCTGTACTTGCCGACGCCATCACCATCTTCCCTGTGCTGAGGAAGAAGAAGGCCCGTCCTTCTAGCGCATCATATGGATTCGTGTCCTTCCCTCATCACAACCGGCCACCTAGCTCACTGGCTGTGCCCTCTCACTCGCGTCTAGGAGGTCTGGTGTTCGATCCCCAGGCTCACCTTTTTCTTTTCGTGGGTTTGTTTTGGTCCAGGTCGCGTCAAGCCAACAAGTCTTGTGGTGCCAAACCTCATTCACACCAGAACCCCCTTCCTAGCCCAGCTGGTACTCGCCTCGCAGACCCTGGTTCGAATCCCCCCGAGGGCAAGTTGTTTAAGCCCCAATTTTTGCACTTTCGCTCTATGACATCAGGGTCCCACCTGTCATCCTCTGTGCGCGCACACACCTCCTCCCACACCCACCCCTGCCACCTCCGCAGTCTGGGCCCCCTCGTCATGGACAGTGGCTAGCCCCGGCTGAGTCTCTTTTGTTTTATGCCCTATTTTGTTTTATTGAAATTCTGTTTGCTTTTTGAATTGGCCATATCTTTTGAAATAGGGATTTTTAATTCTATGCCCCCGGTTTCTTAGTTGTGCTCACTTTTCCCCGTTTGTTAACCTTTTCCTCACTTTTCCCCATGTCTCGATTTTTCACTCTCACATTTTCCTCACTTTTACCCTCGAAAAATTGCTCAAAAAGGACGCAAAAATCACAAATGGGGAAAAGTGAGCACAACTAAGAAACCGGGGGCATAGAATTAAAAATCCCTTTGAAATATACCTCTGTTAAAAATACTTTATATATGAAAACTGCCTACTTTTTCATGTAGATTATTAATATGCCGTCTGTTGCCATGTTTAAAACTTTTAAAATGATGTTTGATTTATTCTTGTGTTTAAATATGCTTAAACTTGTGAAAATCATAACTAAATATCTACAACTCCAAATCTAACAAACTTTATATGCATTTGGGGTGGAAAAATGTGTAGAATAATGTGGTGCTGTTGTTTTGCATGTTTAACAACTTTATAATAGAAGATTCTCAGATCTGTCCCAAATGCACTTAAATAATTATGTGAGTTTCTGGAAATTGTTGTTGGTTATTTCCAGCCCATTTAAATATGCTAGCATGTTGCAGTAGTCCTAGTTGCAACCTTGCCATGTTAAACTTGTTGGGTGCTTGTTTGAATAACATACATAAACTTGTTAGTTTTGTTCTTTTGCTTGTGTTCATGCATCATGTGTTGGGGATCTTGTTTGCTATGATGCTTGTGCATTCCTTGTGTCCCTAGGAGACGCATCATGTCTTGCCATGTCCATATGCTTCATATGCATGCATCATGTGTTTGAGCATTGCATTATGATTGATTGTGTTCTGGTGTTGCATTGTTATGTTTGGTTAGAGCCCGGTGATGATTCAGAGTACGAGGTTTCTAGTGAGGCTGAGTTTGAGGAGCAAGGTTACGATCCCTCCGTGGAATCAACAGGCAAGATGACCATTCCCAGATATCACTACTATCTTTGCCTATGCTAGATGTCTCGCTCTTTAGATATTGTGTTGATGCCTATTCCTGTTTGTCAACCATCCTATTGTTGCCATGAAACTCGTTAACCACCCTCCTAGCAAACCGTTGTTTGGCTAAGTACGCATCGCTCAGCCCCTCTTATAGCGTTGTTAGTTGCAGGTGAAGATTTGAAGATCCTTGCCCCGTGATGAAGTTATTGTTGGGATATCACAATATATAAACTGTTAAACTAAATCACCTATATACTGGTAATGGGTGGAAGGCTAAGCCTCTTGCTTGGTGTTTTGTTCCACTCATGCCACCCTTGGAACTGTTAAACCGGTGTTATGTTCCTTGATTTTGCGTCCCTAACACGGTTGGGGTTTGTGGCCCCCCCTTGATAATTCGCTCAACGCTAAAGCTTTTCCAGCAAGGCCCAACATTGGTTTTACATTTGCCTAATAACTAAAATTTGCATAGGGCGTTGCAAACCCGAGTTCTTAATTAACAACCCGGGCCACTACTCCTCATGAGTGTTGGTCCAAACTGGGGGTCTTGCAGGGCCACCTTGGGGAAACCCGAGGGCTGGTAAAAACCTGTAGCATCACCCACCCAGTCGTGGCCTGAGACGAGATACGCGCGGCTACTATCAGAGTGTCGACACGCCAGGAGGTCTTGCTGGATTATTTTTACCTTTGTCGAAATATCTTGAGCACGGGATTCCGAGAATACTCGGGTCTTCCCACCTTGGAGTTGCGACTCCGCAGATCGTGAGCTTGTGATGGGCTAAGTTGGGACACCCCTGCAGGGTTTGATATTTCGAAAGCCGTGCCCACGGTTATGTGGCAGATGGGAATTTGTTAATATCCGGTTGTAGATAACTTGACACCATGTTCATGAATACACTACCTACGTGAGTAACCGTGACGGTGTCTTTCCGAAGGGGTTCGAGAAGTGAACACGGCGGGGTTATGTTTGATAGTGAGTAGTTAGAATCACTTCGTGATCAACTTGGAGATCGTTGGCACTTGTTCTCTCCTCACTCTAAACTCGTAAGCTAGTGCTTAGTGCTGCTACAACCTTGTTTTAAGCCTTTCCACACCTAAGGCTTTGATAGTCTTGTTACCTGGGAACGGGATTGCTGAGTCCTCTGTGGCTCACAGATTGAACACACACCAGATGCAGGTACCGTTGAGAACTATACAGGAGGTGGATCAGAGTTGTACTAGGAGTTCGATGAAGAGCGTGGACGTTACTATGTGTCTTATCCCGACGATCAGTAGTGGCTCTTACTAGGGTGATCCGGGCATGTGTTATTTATGGTATCTTTTCATTTGGATTTCGTCCGTAGTCGGACTCCGATGTTATTTGGATGATGTATGTTAATGTATTACATTGTGTGACGTGGCGAGTGTAAGCCAACTATCATTTTACACTTTCATCCCTGTTTTTACATGAGTCGTGCAAAGATACCATACTTGAGATCATTCTAGTATGCGTTTATCCTTAAGTCGTGCCTCGACACGTGGGGGACATAGCCGCATACTGGGCATTACAAGTTGGTATTCAGAGCCTTCTCCGACCTAGGAGCCCCCCTGATTGATCGAATTGTTGACGGTTGAGTCTAGGCACACACATAAAAATGTTTTGAGTCCTATATATATATATATATATATATATATATATATATATATATATATATATATATATATATATATATATATATATATATATATATATATATATATATATATATATATATATATATACATATATATATATATATATATATATATATATCGGAGAGTAGGATTTCTTTTTACTCCTCATCCCTTCATCGCTCTGGTGAGGACTCCTGACGTTGCTCTATCTCTTCTACTCTAAAAAATTCACTATTTTTTTTAGGATCACGCGAGTATTGTTTGGATTGTTCCAGGCCCGGGCCCATGGGTGTGCAACCTGTGCGCCCTGCACAGGGCCCCCGGTTTTGAGGGGCCCCAGATTTTGGAAACAGTTCAGTCGGCCTCTAGCCCATTTCCGAGTAGAAGGCCCAGCTCACTAGCCACGCGCGCTAACCCGGAGCAGGCGGATCTGGCGAGAATCGCTCGCTCCCAGCGACCAGGGCACTGCGTGCGCGCCGGCACATATAGGTAACCACCACCGCCGAGCCACACCGCCCCACGGCCGCACGCCCCACTCCATCCTGCGGTACGAGGAGTCCTACGAGGACCTGGTGCGCGACCCTGAAGAAAACGTCAGGTAGCTTGTGCCGTTTGTCCTTCTTCGGGCTCTTCATCTTGGCGCACCCCGCACCTTATGCCCTGGAAGCCAACAAGGCGGGCTACTTGTGTGCCCTCCTCCCAATCAGCTCATCCTTGGCACTGATTCAACCTTGTTGATAACGTACGAATACCACTGATTCAGTCTTGTTGATGTCCATAATTCATTGTATTTTCTATCAGAATTTCAAATTCTTGCTATGCAAATTTCAGTGTATGTCTGTCACAATCAGTTTTTTGTTGTACTGAAATTCAGTTTTGATGTTGTCCAATTTTCAGTGCATAGGCTGCCTAAGTTTTACATTATATGCTGTCCAAATTTCAATGTGCTTGCCCTGCTATTTTACTGCATTTATATATAGTGGGTTGCTGCCTTTTATTAACCGTACTAGAGTTGGCTTTAAGTCTTTAACCCTCTGATATTTCAGTTTTTCTAGGCGCATAGCGAGCTGGCCTTGTTGCTTCAAGGATGAATCTGCCGATATGATAATCAATGGGAACAAAAGGTATCAAGTATTTAGTATTTCTACTTAAGCACTATTACAAATGGGGTTTGGAATTTAACTTTTCTGTGCTCTCCTTTAGATTACTCCGCTCAATGTTTCTTTGTAGCTCGTTCATTGGAAGATAGGGCCCATTTTAGAGTTTGGCACAGGGCCCTGAATTTTGCCGGCCCGGCCCTGGATTGTTCCGATATCTTTTTGATGAGAACATTGTTCTCGATGCCTCCTGTCATTTAGGGGTTGTGGCAGTGTCCCGGGGAGTTGAGCTCCGAGGTGTTGTCGTCACAAGTGTATCGCAGCGGTTCTAGAATACTTAAGACGGCTGACATCGAAAACTCTTCTATGCGGTTAGTGGTGGGATAATCCCGACGTCACCCAATACTGGTGGGATAGTTCGGGAGTATTGCCACAACTAGTATAGCGGATGTGTTTCGAAGGTCCAAGGTAAACAGTTTCCGAAGATGACTGGTTATGTGTTGACGGATGGATACAGCTGGATGTAGGTTTAGAGTTGAGTGTGTGGCGCTTCCCCTGTATCCCCAACACCAGATTGCATAACCAGAAACCTCCGGGAATTAATAGGTGGGTTCTTCAAGTAGCTCGTAGGCATTCTTCCAACGAGTGCATGGTATGAGGTTGGGGTTCAACATCGAGTGAAGAGGTTTCATGGGCGTTGTTCCAATTGGGAGTTGCATCTTAAAAGGGTCCTTGGCTATGCTAATCCGGGGATTGCAACACCCTTTGTAACACGTTCCATGAGCATTCAACACGAACATGTGGGACGAAGCTTCTATCATGTATTTGTTCCATCTGCTCCTTGTTGTTTTTATCTTACCTTTTGTTCTCCCAAGTGGCTTCTCGAGAAGATTGTTGTACCATTAACTGTGGAATTCATTCGTTCATTTTGTTCGAATGTTCTTGTGAAGACTTATGTTGCAATTTCTAGCTGTTGATTCAGCTTATATATTTTCCATCAATGGCTAACGGTTGTCATCAAATTCAGGATGGCTCCTAAGAGGGCTCCCAACCTGTCAGGCCCAAGATGCGATTCTATCCCGATCACGTGACACTTACGTGATTGGGGCACAACCGCATTTCGGGCGCTTAGCAAGATGGATATCATTACATCGTACCATTACATACATACACGGGGGATACAACAATACATACAAGTCACATGAATACAAAAAAATCAATACAAGGCATCCCACTACGGATGCAAACAATGATAAGAACACGACATCCATCTGCTATCCCAGGCTGCCGACCCGGAACCAAACCCAAGACTGAAGAAGAAGAAGAAGAAGAAGAAAGAACTCCAACACAACGACATCGCTCTCACGTCAAGACATTGGAAACCTGCACCTGCAACTGTTGTTGTAGCATCTGTGAGCCACGAGGACTCAGCAATCCCATAACCATGGGTAACAAGACTATCAAAGCTTAATAGGTAGGAAGAGGTAAAGTGGTGAGGTTGCAGCAGCGGCTAAGCAAAAGTATGGTGGCTAACTTACCAGTACAAGAATAAGATGAGCATCTACGCAAAACGGTCGCAACTAGTAGTCATCGCTAAAGATCTTGAACTACATACGAGTCAAACATAACCCCACCGTGTTCTCTTCTCAAAGTGAAAAGAGACAGTCACGGCTACTCACACAGTTGTGTGTTTTACTTTGGATCCTTTGTCAAGTTTTCTACAACCGGACATTAACAAATTCCAATCTGCCACATAACCGCGGGCACGGCTTTTGAAAGATCATAACCCTGCAGGGGTGTCCCAACTTAGCCCATCACAAGCTCTCACGATTAGCTGAAGTGATAAATATAATATCATCACCCCTTATCTTAGGGAAATCCGATCAGGCTCGGCATCCCGGTGCACAAGACATTTCGACAATGGTAAAACAAGTCCAGCAAGACCTCCCGGCGTGCCGACACCCTGATAGTAGCCGCGCGTATCTCGTCTCAGGCCACGACCGGATGGGCGATCCTACAGGTAAAACCAATCCTCGAGTTTCCCCGTGGTGGCCCCGCATAACCCCCGTTTGGGACCAACACCATCAGCACTGGCCCCCCTGCTATGTAGAAAGAATACCCGGGGACGCGACCCCCTATGCAATTTAATTAATTAATTAAGTTGTTATTATGAGCAAATTAAAACCAATGGTGGGCCTTGCTGGAGGAGTTTTATTCAAAGACGAACTGTCAAGGGGTCCCCATATACCCAACCGTGTAAGGAACGCAAAATCAAGGAACATAATGCCGGTTTATCGGCGCCTAAGGTGGCATGAGTGGAACAAAACACCAAGCAAAAGGTCAAGCCTTCCACCCATGCCCAGTATATAGGTGTGTTAATAATAATAATATATATTGTGATATTCCAACAACAAGTTCCCTCCTGGAACGATCTTCATCTTCACCTGCAACTAACAACGCTATAAGAGGGGCTGAGCAAGCGGGTAACATAGCCAAACAAGGGTTTTGCTAGGAAGGTGTCAAAGGTTAGAGGTTTCATGGCAACAAGGAGAGGCTGACATAAATGACGGGTACCACGACATATAACGATAGCATCGAGACAACTAAGCATGGCAAAGATAGTAATGGTATCCAAGGGTATGGTCATCTTGCCTGAGATCCCGCAAGGAAGAAGAACGGATCCATGAAAAAGACGAGGAAGAAGCCTTGAAGAAGAACCACGGGTAGACGAACGAATCCTCACGATCGCAACGGAACAAGCACTAACGAGAAGAAGCAAGCAATACGGTAAACACACAACACAAGACATGACAATATGCTCAACCAAGTATGATGCAAGACAGTTCTATATAGGATGCACTACAAGTCCATACAGGAAGCAAAACATGGAAAGGTAGGAAGCACAGAAAAAACAACACAAGTCTATATATGATGCAATACATGGCAAGGTATGATGCATGACAAGTCTATACAGGAAGCACAACAAGTCTATACAGGAAGCATAACATGGCAAGGTAGGAAGCATAGAAAAACAACACAAGTCTATAAATGATGCAATACATGGTAAGGTATGATGCATGACAAGTCTATACAGGAAGCACACAAATTTTATACAGGAAGCATAACATGGCAAGGTAGGAAGCACAGAAAAACAACATAAGAAACAACAGGTTTAAATGAGGCCGGAAACTACTTAAGACAAATTCGGTAAGTCCTCATATGCATAGATTGAAATTAGTCCAGATCTACACAAACCTTAAGTTAAAGTTGTTAAACAGCAATTTAACATGCACCATGATGATCTACACGGAATTCTAGTCAAGTTTCATATAAAGTTTGTTTAATTCGGAGCTACGGCCTAGAAGATATGAGCAAAACAAGTTAAGCATGGCAACGGTGCAAGATGCACCCAAATATCAAGCAAACATACTCCAAACATGTTAACAAAATGATATTATGATACTACATGCAAAATCACACAAGTTTCATATAAGGAACACTGAAAACGGAGCAACGGGCTAAAAGATACACATGAAACAAGATATAACAACAAGCTGAAATTAACAGCCACAAAGCAACTTTGGAGCAAGAAATATATACTCTACAGCACTCAAACATGGTGACAAGAAGCATGGACATGAAGTAGACATATCCTACAGCAAACAACTCCATTGGAGCAACTCCATAGGAGGCATGGATCAATAGCAACAAGCTACAACATTTTGATCATGTCACTAAAAACCTGACATCAATATTTTATAGCAACTTGGGAGCAAGAATTAAATAAGCTACAGCAAGCTAAATGAGCAAGTAAGGGCATGAATGGATAGACAACAACATATACAACAAGGAATGATCAATGGCCACCCCAAAACTAACATGGATTTTCCTAGGGCATCAAGCAAACATAGCATCAGGATATTACAGATTCCAGACTTGGTGAAATTTCACTAAGTGTTAAAACAGTAACAGCAACATGGCATGTTTGCAAGCATGTTTAAGTCAACACAAGGCATATCATGGAAAGTTAAATGCACCACATCAAAGAACACATCATGGAGATTCTAAAACACCAAGGCATGTGACATGGGGACAAACACATCAATAGCAACGAGCTCCTCAACTAGGCATCTCGAAACAAGTTTCAGAACATAACAGCCAATTGCACTTTTGCAACATAGATAAGCATGGCAATATGAACTCAAACAAGCATGCTATAGCAACCAACATGTAGAGCATCTCATGATGAACATTTTGACATATCATTTGCTTCATTTGGATAAACATGCACCAAGTTATCATATCTCAAACATGGCAACAAAATAACAAGTAGCAGCAGTTTATAACAAGTAGCACTCTTGTAACAGATATTAGAGCATCTAGATGAACTCAAATGAGCATGGCACAATGGAACAAAGTGTAGAGCATATCACCACGATCATTTTGGCATATCATTCACTCAATTTGGATCACCACACAAAAAGTTACCACTATGCAAACATGCAACAAAAATGCTGACAGAATAAAAGACTTAGCAGTTTTTACAGAAAAACAACGAGCGCTATATACTAAACGGTGCACTGGGTGGAATTTAGAGGGTTGTGGGTTGGGCTCACCAAGCAGGCTGCGGCCCAGCACTGTTGAGGACGGGGCGGCCCGGTCGGTCAAAGGAGGATGAGGCAGGCGGCGTGAGGGGCCGGCCCACAAGCGGCGGGGCGAGGAGGCCCGGGCTGGACCTGGGGCAGCTGGAGCTGGCCCCACAGGCTGGAGGAGGCCTGGGCCTCAGGGAACTAGGCCCGGTCGGATGATGCGGCCCAGGGGAGCGGCGGCTTGGCTGTCGTAGGGCGTCTTCGTCGCGCACCTCACCGAGGGCAGCGACGCCGGAGGCCACTACGGCGGCGAGGCGCCGGCGAGCTGGCCAGAACGGAGGAAGACTGGACGCAGTAGATCCGGACCGGATCTCGCCGGATCCGGCCGGACTCGAGGCAGAGGAGCAAGGCTGGCGATGATTACAGGCGAACTCGAACGGGGTTCGAGCAGGGCGGCGGTGACTCTGGTCCGGCGAGGGAGGGTGACCGGCGAGGCTCGGCTGGCCACCGACGGCAGACGGCGAGGCACGGCGCGTGGGACGAGGCCCTGGCTCGAGCGCTCGTTCCTGGAGCGGGAGCGGCGGCCGGCTCGGGAGCCACGCGGGCCGCGGCGGCGGCGGTTGGGCCCGGGCGGGCTTGGCTCGGGCCCGCGGGCCTGACGCGGTGGGACGAGGCTGCAGCTGCACCATGTGGAGGTGGAGGAGTGGGGCGGCACGGAAAATGATGCAGCTAGGGTTAGGGGGCCTAACATGGCAGGTTGGGGGCGTTTATATAGGGAAAGGCCTAGGGTTTGGGGGTTTGGAGGGGTTTTAGAGCCCTCCGATCGCAATCCGACGGATCCGATCACGAGGTGAGGTAGGATGGGCCTAGGGGAGGTTAGTGGGCTGTGTTAGAGGGGCTTCAGGCTGAGAGGGGAAAAGGGAAAGAGGCCCGCGGAGGTTTTCGGAGACCGAAAACGTCCGACGAATATACCGGCGACTAGTGCCGCTGTATATATTCGTTGGGCTATCAAATGAGCTCCGAATGCGATGAAATTTGGCAGGCGACCTGTCTACACTATAATAAGACCACACGCCAAGTTTCATCCCATTCCGAGAACATTTTCCGACCACTTATAAAATAAATATTCGGAGGCA
Source organism: Secale cereale (assembly GCA_902687465.1). NCBI lineage: Eukaryota > Viridiplantae > Streptophyta > Magnoliopsida > Poales > Poaceae > Secale > Secale cereale. Next base: position 535,175,315 of record LR738713.1, read on the forward strand.
CTGCGGGCGCGTGCAAGTGTGTCTGGGCTCAGAACGGACAACGAAAAGGACGGGCGGACTCAAACGAATGCAAGTTTCGAAAACATGCTGATGCAACACACATGATGACATGGCAATATGCAACACGCAAGCAGATGACATGGCAACGAAGACGAATAACTGGCTGACACCTGGCGCACCGGTCTCGGGGTGTCACACAACCCTAACCAAGAGGGCGATGAAGAGCGTCCTCCTGAACGTCCTCCTTCCCCTCCTCCTCCGGCTGAGGCATGGAGAGCAATTATGCAAGTGACCAACCAGAACACCCAGATGCTTATGCAAATGATGTAGAACTTTCAAGCCAACCAAGAAAATCAAGGCAATCATGGGAACCAAGGCCAAGGCAATCTGTTCAATCAACCTCACTTTGCGACTCTGAACCAATTCCTGGCAAACCAACCGAAGTCTTTCAGTTACCGTGTGGACCCGCTAGATGCTGAAGACTGGATCACAGACATCAAAAAGCACTTTGAATGCAGTAACGTGAGGCCTGAGGATTATGTCAAGCTTGTCACCTTCCAACTCAAAGATCAAGCTGCTGATTGGTGGCAACATTAAAAAGATTCCAGAGGTGAACGTGAGATCTCGTGGACTAACTTCTGCAAAGATTTCCGCTTTCACCACATTCCAACCAGTATCATTGAAGGCATGCGTGAGAAATTCCGCAACCTGAAGCAAGGCACCATCTCCGTCTATCAATACAATGTCAAGTTCCAGAATCTTGCCTGTTATGCAAAGCAAGACATCCCCGATGCCAAGAGCAAGATTTATCAGTTCCGTGGTGGTCTGAAAAATGAACTCCAACTAGCTCTCACCTTGTTCGAGCCGGATGAATTTGACCAATTCTACAATATGGCTCTCAAGCAAGAGGCAACTCAGCTTAAGAGTGAAGCTTCCAAAAAGAGGATCAGAGATGCTGCTCACTCCTCCTCTTCTTCTCAAGTGGTTGACAAGCAGCAGAAGTTCTGGCTACCGCCTCCTCCAGTGCTCCGTCCTCCAAACAACAACAAGCACTCAGGTGGGCATGGTTTCTCCCACCCACCCAACCCAAGCAATTAGTCCAAGCCTCAGCTTCAAGCTTCAAGATCAAGTGGTCCTTATCACCGGCCTCTCTCAGAAGTTACTTGCAACAAGTGTTTTCAGAAGGGTCACTATGCCAACAAGTGTCCCAACCCAAGGCGCCTTCCGCCTCCTCCACCTGTCAGCACTGCTATTTTCAAGCACAATCCCAAGGTTGCAAGAGTGAATTTGATAAATGCAGCTCAAGCAGAGAATTCTTCAAATGTGATACTTGGTAATCTTCCAGTTAACCTTAAACCTGCTAAAGTTTTGTTCGATTCGGGTGCATCATGTTCTTTCATGTCTCAACCTTTTGCATCGAAGCACAATGTTGACATCAAAAGTTTACCAAGGGAGTTATCAATTATTTCTCCGGGAAAACGAATGCATTCTAGTGTGTTTGCTCCGGATATATCTATTCATATGGGTGATTATAGTTTTCTGGTTTCTCCGGTTATTCTCGACAACTCCGACATTGATCTTATTCTTGGGATGGATTGGCTTCCCAAGCATGATGCAAACATTGATTGTGCAAATAAAAAAGTCAAGCTTACTCATCCTGACGAAGACGTGATTATCTTAGCCTCTCGAGATAACACAATGAGGCTATTCTCTCTCAACGACAAGGGAGAGATTAATGCCATTTCTCATATTCCGGCGGTCAATGAATATGAAGATGTTTTCCCCGAAGAGCTTACAAGCATGCCTCCCCATCATCACGTTGAATTCGTCATTGAACTCGAGCCCGGTACCGAGCCAGCATCTCGGCGTCCGTACAAGCTTTCCCCTGATGAGTTGAAGGAGCTGAAGAAACAACTCGATGAGCAAGAACGTATGGGTCTAATCAGGCCTAGTACTTCTCCTTGGGGCTGTGGTGTTCTATTTGTCAAGAAGAAGGATGGCACGGAACGCCTTTGCGTTGATTACCGACCATTGAACAAGAAGACAATAAAAAATAAGTATCCGCTCCCCAATATCAATGAATTGTTCGAGCAGCTCAAAGGAGCAAAGGTGTTCTCGAAGCTCGATCTCCGGATGGGTTACCATCAGATTCGTATCCGTGAAGAGGATATTCCTAAGACCGCATTCAGAATGAGTTTTGGCTCTTATGAATACACGGTCATGTCTTTCGGCCTTGCAAATGCTCCACCTACCTTCTCTCAGATGATGCACTTCATATTCAACCCCTACACCAATGAATTTGTTCTCGTCTATTTGGATGATTGATACGTCCAAAATGCATCACTATTTGGTATCATAATTTATCCTTATTCATTGATATATCTCATGTTATGATGATGTTCTTATGTTGTTTTGGTCTATTTTACATAGTTTGCAACTTTCCGATGCCAAAGCAGCAGACGCAGGATTCAGCAGTAAAAAGTGGACGCTGAGTTGCTGAAGAAGAATACCTCCAAATTACCTGAAAATTGACGGGAGATATTTTTCAGACGAATCACGAAGACATGCGAAAGGGCAGCCGGAGGGGGGCCACAGGGTGCCCAGGCGCCCTGGGGGCGCGCCCCCCTGGCCGCGCCGGGGGTGAAAGGATCGAGATGGACCTAGAGGGGGGGTGAATAGGTACAATTCTAAATTTTAATTGTTACTTAGCAATTATTAGGCAATGATACTAAATATGAAAGTGAGCCTAACAATTGTAAGTAAGATGCTTAACAAGTTAAGCAAGCTACACGGTTAGGTAGGTAAAGTAACACAATGAGATATAGGCAATAACTTAAATAACAAGTAACCACAAGTAGAAAGTTTAGGTTAGGAATAACCGAAACTTCGAGAGACGAGGATGTATGCCGATGTTCACTTCCTTGGAGGGAAGCTACGTCACCGTTTAGAGAGGTGGGTGCTACCACGAAGGCACACCAACGCCACGAAGGCTCACCCTATTCTCTCTTTGAGATATCACCACGAAGGCGATTCCCAACCACTAGTGGTAAGCCTTTAGGTGGCCTCCAAACCCTTACAAACTTTTCCGGGGGTAATCACAGAGTTTGATTCCTCACCGAAAGACTCCTACCGCCTAGGAGTCTCCAACCTCCAAGAGTAACAAGAACAATGAAGTAAAACTCAAGACTTGCTCAAATCACAAATTCCTTTGGTGCAAAGAAGAGGAGGGAGTGGATCTATCACTTGATTGGACAACTTCTCACAAATGTCTTCAAATCCTTTTGGGATCTAAGATTTGGTGTATCAAGGTGAGAGAGAGTGCAACGGTGTTCTTGAGTAAGCTCAAAGTGAATGGTCAACCTCTCTTGTGGAAGAAGGGGCTATATATAGTCATAGAGGAGAGAGGTGACCGTTGTACAGAAAAGCGTACAGCATATGTCGGACATCCGGTCATTACCGGACGTCCGGTGGCATAGTTAGTACCGGACGTCCGACGGAGGCCGGACGTCCGGAGCCTGACAGTTTACCTGACCGGGCCACGCAGACTGCTGTGTGTACAGGTGACCGGACGTCCGGAAGATTCCGGACGTCCGCTAATTCTTTCTGTAAAGAAGTGCCGGACGTCCGGAGTGTGCCGGACGTCCGCTAATTCTTTCTGTGACAAGGTGCCGGACGTCCGGAGTGTGCCGGACGTCCGTTAGGTGCTGAAGGACCGGTCGTCCGGAGGAGACCGGAAAACCGCTGTAATGCTTCTGTTGAGGAATACCGGACATCCGGAGGAGGCCGGTCGTCCGTTAAGCGCTGAGTGACCGGACGTCCGGAAAGTACCGGTCGTCCGGTAGGCTGTGAAGGTCCGGACGTCCGGAGAGTGCCGGACGTCCGGAGGAAACTGGACACATAGGTTTAGTTGCAATACTTCTAGGTGCACAGAATATCATACTTGATATGGATGGAGTAGAGACAGTGTGGTAGGATACTTTGTATGTTTTGAGCAAGTCTTTCACAATATCCATTGATCCCCTCTTAATAGTGCGGGATCCCTATACTCAGAATGAACCTGAAAATCAAGCTAGAAACTATCGTCTTTTATGTCCGTTCTTGAGCAATGTAGATTTGTCTGTATTCATGATCCACGCACACATTGAGACATAATCCTGAGATATACTTGACAAACATGATTAGTCCCATATATGCATGTTGTCATCATTTATCAAAATATAATTAGAGGCAAGATTGCACTTTCAATCTCCCCCTTTTTGGTAGTTGATGACAACATGCATGCATTTCTCAAAGAATTGTATTAAAGGTTTTCAAGTATCGAAATGATGTTATAGAGCTCCCCCTCAATAGGTGCATGAACAATAATAAACAAGAGGAGAGGAGCTCCCCCTAAATATGATATCATGACAATCTCTTTCACAGATTTCATAGGAAACTTATACACGAGATATCATACATAAACTATACATAAACCTCATATCCATGATATAACACAGTAGTTCCATAGATATATAGGTGCATCACATAATAGATAAGGTTTTAACACAGAGTACATCATAACAGGTTCACATCATAGGTTTGATACAAATCTCACATCATTACATAAATAGATAAGTTCTAGTGAAATGCCTACTCCCCCTTTGGCAGCTACTACCCAAAAGGTGTCAGACCATCAGAAAGCATCATCATCATCATCGTGAGTACCACTGCCACCAGCCTCGTCAAGAAATTCAGACCACTCAGGACCCGAGGGGAAGCCAAAGTCAGAAGGTGGAACGTCCGGAAGACCTTCATCATCACTCACATCATATACTCCGGATTCTCTCAGACGAGCCTTCAGAGCATTCTTGGAGGTAACCATGCGAGTGACAACATCGTGGCACCCATTTTAGGATAGACGGTGCGAATGACACACTGAAAAATGATATAAAAGGGAGAGCGCCAAATTGACACTTGGTTGAGATCTTTTTCTTTCTCCTCCTTAGTCATTTCAGCGATGGGTTTGAGGAGATCCATGCAAACATTTATGCCTTTGGGCTTATGGTGGGGATCATCTTTGTGTATTTTGAACCCACTATCAGGAAAGCCCAGAGCAGCCACAAATTGAGTGTATGAGGCTGTAAGCACTGTGTCGGAGGTCATCCAAGTGACAGTGTTGTTGGGGTGAAAATGACATGTGGCATAAAATTGATGGATCGCAGCATTATTAAAATCATGCTGAAAGGAAAAAGGAGCAGCGAGACCCGAAGTCTCAATGAGCTCAATGGCTCCCGGATACTTCTCCGGATGAGAACGAATGTGCTCAAGATCAATGCACAAATGTAAGGACAGACCTTTAGGTAAAATGACAGTGGTGAAAATGTCTGCCTGGACATTGGTGCGAAAACGATCATCCGTGGAGTCGCTCGCAACCGTAAATTGGTCTACATCACGGCGAAGAGTAAGGTATGATGCGATGGGAATGGTGTTGAATCGCTTAATCTTACGACCGTGAGAGAGAGGAGGCTCAAGGGAGATGTGACGAGCATCACCTTGAGGCTGAACTGGTGGAGGAGGTGGCTTAAACGTGGGTCGCCGAGTTCCGGGCTTGGGTGCAGCAGTGTGGGAAGAGCCAAGATCCTCCCTTTCCATAGCTGCGAGTTCATCCTCAAAATCTGATTCCTCCGATGAGGAGTCGCTTGTGGGGCTGCGAGGCGGAGCGACGCGCTTCTTAGCCCGAGCATGTTCTTGTGAGTCATCGGAGCCACCACGACGAGAGGGGCGAGCAATCCCACCGGTGGCCTCCTTGCGTGCGGAGTGTTTGACCTTCGGCATTCCGACCTAAAATAAGGAAAAAGGACCCACAATCACCACACTACTCTCATAGATCGAGGGCAAGCCCGAGGGATGAGAGGAGGGGAAGAAGAGGGGGAGACCTTGGAGTGAAGATGCGAGACGGAGAGGGGCCGGCGAGGGAACCAGGCGACCAGCCCGGCGTGTGGACAGACGAGGAACCCCTCCAGTCGGCGGCCAAACGGATTCCAGCGGCGACGGCGACCAGAAGAGGAGGTCCAGCGGCGGCGCCCAGGCGATGAGAGCGGCGGCGGCCAGGAGATAGGGACGGGGAATTAGATTTTAGGGTTAAACTGCCCCTCCCCACGCGCCCCGCCTTATATATGGGCCAGGGATATACCGGACGACCGGCGGTTTCCGGACGTCCGGTCCTAGTTTAATTAGCGGAAATCCGACAGTACCGGACGTCCGGTATAGGATTGACAGAAGAGTTTTGTCGGACGTCCGGAACGTACCGGACGACCGGACGCTCTCGAAACACCGGACGTCCGGAAAGTACCGGACGACCGGAGGGTCTGAGATGATGGATGGCTTGGGGCATTTTTGTAGGGAGATGATGGATGATGCTTGCATGAATCTCGGAGATGATAAAATAACTTGCTTGGTTACTATGGTTACTCTACGAGTGGTGGTTAATGTCACCATGTTTGAGCATATGTGATATGAGACCTCAAGAATGTTGACTTGGGTGCATAGTCACAACTCCAAATTTTAATTGTTACTTAGCAATTATTAGGCAATGATACTAAATATGAAAGTGAGCCTAACAATTGTAAGTAAGATGCTTAACAAGTTAAGCAAGCTACACGGTTAGGTAGGTAAAGTAACACAATGAGATATAGGCAATAACTTAAATAACAAGTAACCACAAGTAGAAAGTTTAGGTTAGGAATAACCGAAACTTCGAGAGACGAGGATGTATGCCGATGTTCACTTCCTTGGAGGGAAGCTACGTCACCGTTTAGAGAGGTGGGTGCTACCACGAAGGCACACCAACGCCACGAAGGCTCACCCTATTCTCTCTTTGAGATATCACCACGAAGGCGATTCCCAACCACTAGTGGTAAGCCTTTAGGTGGCCTCCAAACCCTTACAAACTTTTCCGGGGGTAATCACAGAGTTTGATTCCTCACCGAAAGACTCCTACCGCCTAGGAGTCTCCAACCTCCAAGAGTAACAAGAACAATGAAGTAAAGCTCAAGACTTGCTCAAATCACAAATTCCTTTGGTGCAAAGAAGAGGAGGGAGTGGATCTATCACTTGATTGGACAACTTCTCACAAATGTCTTCAAATCCTTTTGGGATCTAAGATTTGGTGTATCAAGGTGAGAGAGAGTGCAACGGTGTTCTTGAGTAAGCTCAAAGTGAATGGTCAACCTCTCTTGTGGAAGAAGGGGCTATATATAGTCATAGAGGAGAGAGGTGACCGTTGTACAGAAAAGCGTACAGCATATGTCGGACATCCGGTCATTACCGGACGTCCGGTGGCATAGTTAGTACCGGACGTCCGACGGAGGCCGGACGTCCGGAGCCTGACAGTTTACCTGACCGGGCCACGCAGACTGCTGTGTGTACAGGTGACCGGACGTCCGGAAGATTCCGGACGTCCGCTAATTCTTTCTGTAAAGAAGTGCCGGACGTCCGGAGTGTGCCGGACGTCCGCTAATTCTTTCTGTGACAAGGTGCCGGACGTCCGGAGTGTGCCGGACGTCCGTTAGGTGTTGAAGGACCGGTCGTCCGGAGGAGACCGGAAAACCGCTGTAATGCTTCTGTTGAGGAATACCGGACATCCGGAGGAGGCCGGTCGTCCGTTAAGCGCTGAGTGACCGGACGTCCGGAAAGTACCGGTCGTCCGGTAGGCTGTGAAGGTCCGGACGTCCGGAGAGTGCCGGACGTCCGGAGGAAACTGGACACATAGGTTTAGTTACAATACTTCTAGGTGCACAGAATATCATACTTGATATGGATAGAGTAGAGACAGTGTGGTAGGATACTTTGTATGTTTTGAGCAAGTCTTTCACAATATCCATTGATCCCCTCTTAATAGTGCGGGATCCCTATACTCAGAATCAACCTGAAAATCAAGCTAGAAACTATCGTCTTTTATGTCCGTTCTTGAGCAATGTAGATTTGTCTGTATTCATGATCCACGCACACATTGAGACATAATCCTGAGATATACTTGACAAACATGATTAGTCCCATATATGCATGTTGTCATCATTTATCAAAATATACTTAGAGGCAAGATTGCACTTTCAGGGGGGCGCCTGGAGCCCCTGGCCCACCTCTGGTAGCCCCCTTTTGCATATATACTCTCCGTTATCCGAAAACCCTAAAAACGGGAGTTTTTACGGAGTTCCGCCGCCGCTCCGTGGCGGAAACCTACAGAGAAGAAAAAGCCATCTCCGGCGGGTAGATTCCGCCGGGGAGATCACCTCCCGGAAGGGGAGATCGTCGCCATCATCATCACCATCGTCACGGGCATCATCGAGATCATCATCAACATCATCCCCAACACTAGCACCATCTCCATCTTCATCCAAACCCCATCTCACAATTGCAACTTGTGTTGTAACGCGTACTACATATCCTCTCTACTCCATCGGTGTTGATTACTACTTTGTGGTGAATGCTATTGAGTTTTGTTGGAGAAATATTATTATGTCCAGATTGTTTATCACCTATTTATACCCACTGATCATGATCTCTTTTATGTCTCGTGAGTAGTTGCCTTAGTTCTTGAGGACATGGGTAAAGTCTTGTTGTTAGTAGTCATATGCTGTTGAAGTAATATGTGTTGTTTGATACTTAAGTTTTGTTGTCATTCTACTAGTGGTGTTGTGTGAGTCGAACACTCAACACTTCGCCTTATTAAGGACCTAGGAGAATACATTGTGTATAAAGAATGCTTATGGTGGGTTGCCGGAGTGACAGAAACCTGAACCCCAGTTCACACGCTTTTGCATAAGGGAATAATGGATCCTCGATCGTATTGCTATGGTTAGGCTTTTGCCTTAAATTCTATCTTGTATTTGCGGATGCTTGCAAGGTGTTTAATCATAAGAGTGCACTCATCTTAGTCTAGAGAGTGTACTAGCATAGATCCACCCACTCAACACTTATCAACACATAACATAGTATCGATACGAAATATGGCGAAAGCACATGACTACCTCTCCCGTGTGTCCTTAGGAACGCTTTAGTCTTTATAAGTTCAGTTGCTAGGCCTCTCCTTTGCTAAGAAAGGATTGGGCCACTTGTTACTCTTAGTGCCCATTACATTGCTTGCTTTTACTTTCCTGTTGCTTATACCGAGAAAACCCCTAAAAAGTTATCTTTTAGTGCTTGCAGTAATTTCTTGCTCAGAATCGCTTATCAATACCTTCTGCTCCTCGTTGGGTTCGACACTCTTACTTATCGAAAACGCTGCAATAGATCCCTTACGGTTGTGGGTCATCAAGTACCGTTTTCTGGTGCCGTTGCCGGGGAGCGTAGCGCTATTGGTAAAGTGAAACTAGTAAGGATGTTTTTATAATTCCGTTCTTATTTTTTGCTATTCCTGCTCTTTGTCCTTATGGACAACCCTGGTATTGGATCGTTGCTTGCGGGGAGGCGCCCCACATCTGTGGTGGTTGATCCTCCCCCTACTGAAATTGTGCCATATAAAATACCAGCTGGTATTATCGATTATGTTTTGGCTAATCGTTATGCAGGAGACAGACATCCCGGTGAACACTTGCTATATCTGTCACAACTATGTTCATTATTTAAGCTTGCAGGTGTATCGAGGGAGTTTGTCATGAGGAAATTGTTCGCCGTATCACTTATAGATAAAGCTTCGGATTGGTATAGGCTTCTCGATAACTCACACTTGCTTGACTGGCAGGAGCTTATGTCTCTCTTTTATACTAAGTTTTATCCTCTTCATGAAATTCATCGAGACATGAACTATATTTATAACTTTAGGTCTCGTGACGGAGAAAGCATTGCTCAAGCTTGGGGGAGATTGAAGTCCCTAATGCTCAAATGCCCTATTCATAAACTTCCCAAGGAAATTATACTTACAAATTTTTATGCCAGGCTTTCTCGTCAGGATAAGGAGATGCTGGATGCCTCCTCTAGTGGGGTATTTCAGAAGAAGAGTGTTGAAGAAAGGTGGGATCTCATTGAAAGGATCCAGAGGAATACCGAAGATTGGGAAATTGATAAAGGTATTGAACCCGCTATAAATTATGAACATGATTATATTGAGAGCTATGTGAAAACTGATTACTTCAATACTTTTTGCTCTAAGATTGGCCTTGATTCCCATCTAGTGATTGATTTCTGTAAGAATTTTGCCTCTCACGTTGATTCTTTTAAAAAGAAGAGAGACCAGCATCATGAACCTTTTAAAGAGCCACCTGTTGATATTCATGTTGCTGACCCTATTTTGCCTGCAGTTATATATGAACAACCTCCTTTTCCTGCAAGGATGAGGGAGCATACTCTTGTGACAGGCATAATAAATAAAAGTGAGAGGAGAGTTGATGAGCCTGAGGACCAGATCAGGGTCGATCCTCAAGTTGCATTGATTAAAGACCTTGTTACTAATGATGTTTTGAATTCCAATATAAATTTTTGTGCTGTTTCCACTAACCTTGTCACAGCCAAGAATAAAGGCCCAATTTCAGGTACTCCAGTGGTATCTGTTAAAATAGGAGATCACAATTATTATGGGCTATGTGATTTGGGATCGAGTGCGAGTGCTATTCCTTATTCACTTTACGAGGAGATCATCGGTGAGATTTCCCCTTGTGAACTTGAAGAAGTTGATGTTACCATTCATCTTGCAAACAGAACAACTATCTCTCCTATCGGAATTGTGAGGGACGTTGAAGTCCTATGTGGAAAGGTAAAATACCCTACCGACTTTCTAGTACTTGGTTCAGAGAGGGACAATTTCTGTCCTATTATTTTTGGTAGACCTTTTCTTAGAACTTGTGGAGCTATAATAGATTGCAAGAAAGGTAAAGTTTCTGTTGAATTCAATGGTGAGCCGTATGAATTTAATTTTTCTAAGTTCTCTAAGCAGCCTCGTGGTACCAATTTACCTAGTGATGATAAACTTATTAAAAGTATTGCCTCTATTGCTATTCCCCCTAATGATCCTTTGCAACAATACATGGAGGACCACGAGAATGATTTGCATATGCAGGAAAGAAATGAACTAGATGAAATATTCTTGAGGCAACCTGTTATCCTAAAGCACAACCTTCCGGTTGAACCTTTGGGAATTTTATCAAAACCAAAAGAAGACCCGGTGTTCGATCTTAAACCTCTTCCAGATACGCTCAAGTATGCTTATTTAGATGAAAAGAAAGTATATCCTATTATTATCAATTCTAACCTTTCAGGATATGAAGAAGAGCGATTATTGGAAGTACTTCGTAAACACCGAGGCGCAATTGGCTACACCCTTGATGACCTTAAGGGGATCAGTCCATCTATCTGTCAACATACTATCAACCTTGAGCCTGATGCTAAACCAGTTGTTGATCATCAACGACGGTTGAACCCGAAGATGATGGATGTTGTGAGAACTGAGATTCTCAAGCTTCTAGCCGCAGGTATTATCTACCCTATAGCTGCTAGTAAGTGGGTAAGCCCGGTACATTGTGTTCCTAAGAAAGGAGGTACAACTGTGGTTCCTAATGATAAGAATGAACTAATACCTCAAAGAATTATTATTGGATATAGAATGTGTATTGATTACAGGAAGTTGAACAAGGCAACCAGGAAGGATCACTACCCGTTGCCTTTGATCGACCAAATGCTTGAAAGGTTATCCAAAAATACCCACTTTTGTTATCTCGATGGTTATTCTGGCTTCTCTCAAATTCATGTTAATACTGCTGATCAAGAGAAGACCACTTTTACTTGTCCCTTTGGTACTTATGCTTACAGGCGTATGCCTTTTGGTTTATGTAATGCCCCTGCTACTTTTCAAAGGTGTATGTTTGCTATCTTTCATGGTTTCTGCGGGGATATTATGGAAGTCTTCATGGACGATTTCTCCGTCTATGGAACCTCCTTTGACCATTGTCTTCACAATCTTAATAAAGTTTTGCAGAGGTGTGACGAGACGAATTTGGTACTCAACTGGGAGAAGTGCCACTTCATGGTTAATGAAGGAATTGTTCTTGGCCACAAGATTTCCGAAAGGGGAATTGAAGTGGACAAAGCCAAGATCGAAGCTATTGAGAGGATGCCCTATCCAAGGGACATCAAAGGTATTCGCAGTTTTCTTGGTCATGCTGGTTTCTATAGAAGATTTATTAAAGACTTTTCTAAAACCTCGAGGCCCCTCACTAATCTTCTCCAGAAGGACGTCCCTTTTGTATTTAATGAGGATTGTAAGGAAGCTTTTGAAGTCCTTAAGAAAGCTTTAATAACCGCTCCTATAGTACAACCACCTGACTGGAATTTACCTTTTGAGATTATGTGTGATGCAAGTGATTTTGCTGTTGGAGCTGTTTTAGGACAAAGAGTTGATAAGAAATTGAATGTTATACATTATGCTAGCAAAACCCTTGATAGTGCTCAAAAGAACTATGCTACTACTGAGAAGGAATTCTTAGCTGTAGTTTTTGCTTGTGATAAGTTTAGGCAGTATATTGTTGATTCCAAAGTTATTATTCATAGTGATCATGCTGCCATTAAATATCTTATGACAAAGAAGGATGCCAAGCCAAGGCTTATCAGATGGGTACTCCTTCTTCAAGAATTTGATTTGCAGATTGTTGATAGGAAAGGAGAAGACAATCCGGTGGCGGACAATCTTTCAAGGATGGAAGATATACCGCACGACCCCATCCCGGTCAACGATAGTTTTCCAGACGAGCAACTTCCCGTTGTAAAAGTACAATCTCTTTCTGATTCTTGGTATGTAGATTATGCTAATTTTATTGTTGTGAAGTATTTGCCTCCAGGTTTAACATTTCAGCAAAGGAAGAAGTTCTTCCATGATTTGAGGCACTACTTTTGGGATGACCCACATCTTTTCAAAGAAGGTCCCGATGGGTTGATGAGAAGATGCATACCGGAGCATGAGCAGAAGGACATTCTCAGACGATGTCATGATAGTCCCTATGGAGGACATCATGCCGGTGAGAGGACTGCACATAAGGTTCTTCAATCAGGTTTTTATTGGCCTACTCTCTTTAAAGATGCTAGAAATTATGTTTTAGCCTGTGATAAATGTCAGAGAGTTGGTAACATTAGTAGAAGGAATGAGATGCCTATGAATTACTCACTAGTGATTGAACCTTTTGATTGTTGGGGTTTTGATTTTATGGGTCCTTTTCCTTCTTCGCACAAGTACACTCACATTTTAGTAGCTGTTGATTATGTGACCAAGTGGGTTGAAGCAATCCCCACTGAAAGTGCTGATCACAAGACATCTTTGAAAATGCTTAAAGATGTAATTTTTCCTAGGTTTGGTGTACCAAGGTATCTCATGACCGATGGAGGATCACACTTCACGCACGGAGCTTTTAGAAAAGCTTCGGCCAAATACGATGTCAATCATAGAGTTGCTTCACCATATCATCCTCAAACTAGTGGGCAAGTTGAGCTCACCAATAGAGAGATTAAGTTGATCTTACAGAAGACAGTAAACAGAAATAGAAAGGACTGGTCGAATAAGTTAGGAGATGCTTTGTGGGCATATAGAACTGCTTACAAAAACCCCATGGGCATGACCCCCTATAAGATGGTGTATGGCAAGGCTTGCCATTTGCCATTAGAGTTAGAGCACAAAGCTTTCTGGGCTGTTAGAGAGCTTAATGCTGACCCAAAATTAGCTGGTGAGAAGCGTCTCATGAACTTGACTTCTCTAGATGAATGGAGAAGTGAAGCTTACGAGAGCGCTAAAATGTTCAAGGAAAAGGTAAAAAAGTGGCATGATAGGAAGATTCTGAAACGTGAATTTAATGTTGGTGATAAAGTTTTGTTGTTTAGATCCCGTTTCAGGTTTTCTCCAGGCAAACTACTTTCCAGGTGGGAAGGGCCATTTCATATTGAAGAAGTCTATCGGTCTGGTGCAATTAAAATTAACAATTTTGAAGGCACCAAACCTCAAGTTGTGAATGGGCAAAGACTTAAACATTACATAGCAGGAGACCCTGTCGATGTTGATGTGAATATAATATACACAACAACTCACGAGGAACATGTTGCAGCCCTGTTTCAGACGCCAGCAGAAGCAGAATAAAGAAAAGGTATGTAGTACGGTAAGGAAACATCGCGAACCATCATAAAAGTTCCGTATTACGAGTTTCTGCAAAATTAGTAAAATTCTGAGCCTAAGTGGAGTTGGAGACGAGCTCCAGGGGGTCCAGGCGCCCCCCTGGCGCGCCCTACCTCCTGGCCACGCCGCCAGGGCGCCTGGACACCCGGGAGTCCGCCTCTGACCCCGCTTTAGCCCGTTACCTTCCTTTCTGTGCATAAATTTTTGCTATATATTTGCCCGGATTGTTCCGGCAACGTATCTTGCGATTTCGCGTGTTTTCTTTTCGATCTGTTTCTGCCAGGGAATCTTTCAGCTGAATTTAGGTGCCATGGCTTCTCCAAGTTCCCCCAAGGACGAGTTCGTCGTCAACGTCATCAACCCTTACCTCGCTGAGGTGAAGAAGCACCCTCAGGTTGTTCGGATGGAGGACGGCGTCCTTCATCAAGAAGATCTGAAGGGACCTATCAAGGAGGGGAGCATCCAGGCCAGGCTGGAAGAAGTGGAGCAAGAAGTCTTCGAGTACAAGAAGATGATCGAGCGTGGTGTTGAAGCTAACTTTAACATCACCAACGAGCTGAAGAACTACTTCCTGAAGGAGATGAAGGAGATGTGGAAAAGCATCACCGCGTCTGAAGAAAGAATTATAGAGCTCCAAGGGCAAATTAATGATCTACATCGCCAGAACTGTGAGTATGAACTAAGGTTTATGCGCATGAGTATGGGTGCTGCCTGCAGGATTCAGGAGACAAGCTTCTCATATGAGACTGGAGAACCCCTTCCATGGAAGCGTTTCGCCGAGGACTACGTGATCAACGCCAACAAGGATGAGGAGTAAAATCTCCTGGGGTAATGGCATTCCCTTGGCTTGTTCCAAGCTTGGGGGAGTGCCCGGTATCTTTATCTTTACCTTTTGCCTTTTAGAGTCAAGTAGAGTCGTATCATGTCTAGGAAGGTTATTTTATGAAATAGATGTGTGCATTGAGGTCTATCACTCCTTCGGTGGAGATTGTATCCGTGAGTGTGGAGTCGTCTATGATGGAATATTAATGAGAAGTTTATTGGTTCCTTTTGCTGCACTCGGTATTCTCTTCACGCAATCGACCTTATATGATGATTCTTATGGGGAGTATTGACCTTATATCAGGTATGGCTGTGAAAACTTTATTTAATCTTGGCAAACATAGCTTTGGTCATAACAACAAGCATGATTTTCTTAAAGTATCGACATAGCCAAAACCTTTATGTTATTATGCTTGAAGTGTTATGCTCACAAGGAAGACAACTTGATGTGTTATGCTTATTTCAATGTTTATGCTTTATATTGTTTTGCATCTTAGTCATCATCAATTGTCTGTTCTCTCAAAACCTTTGCTAGCCTAACTCTGTACTAAGCGGAATCCTGCTTGTGCATCCATACCCTTAAACCAATACCTTCCATATGAGTCCACCATACCTTCCTACTCGTGGTACTCCACTACCACTTCCTAAAGTACAGAATTTATGTGTTATCCTTAAATGTTCAAAATCTTTTATTTTTTTTGCCTCTGCTTTAGCTCATGAGGAAGTAGTAGCTAATTCATGATCTTTTTGAGTTGGACAAGCTTCACCCCGGGATTGCATGTCTAATGTGCAAACCCATAATTTGAGAAGGAACTGGCAAAGAGTGCGCCCGGCTTAAAAATAATATAACAAACAGACCCTCCTTCACGCTTTGTTCATGAGAAATCAGAAAACTTTGGCAGCGATAAACAAAGGAGAATAAGAGGATGTGATCGTCCTCGTGGGGGAGCTGTTCCTCGAAACTTGTTCAGCTCAAGAAGTAATTGGGTTACCTATTAGCATTCGTTGACAAATCATGCACCTCTCAAAATTTGTTTTCATTCTGTTTGATTTAAGGATAGCACATGAGTTTTCCCTACTACCCTAGAGCAGGGCCTATCTTTTAATTTTAAGTTGAGTCAGTTATTCCTACTCCCTTCTATTCTTAAAGAGAACATACATTTGATGTTGATAAGGATTCATTCATATAAAGCTGCATTAAGATTTTTCATATCATATCCTTGTTGACATTATCATTTGATAAGTAAGTTGTTTATCAAGCCCAGCTAAGGCAAATATCTTCCTTTGTGTTAACATTTTCACTTCTTGCCTGATAACATGTTCTTTCAAAAGCTTCATTAATCTCATCAAAACATAAAGAAAGAGCAAAAGTAAAAGCTATTAGTTGTTCTTTGACCAAAGGACATGTTTGCCATGATTCAATGAGTTTCCTTAGCCCTATTTCCGAACATAAGTGTCACTACTCTTTTATAAGGGCCTTATGAGTTGAAAATTGCTGTTGAGGATATTTGAGTTGGTGAAGAAACTGAGATGCTTCTTGTCCGTATTCTATTTATCGACACTTCACTCTCTAAACTTGTGGACAGGTTTACCGAGCTCAGTATTCGCTTGGGGACAAGCGAGGTCTAAGCTTGGGGGTGTTGATACGTCCAAAATGCATCACTATTTTGTATCATAATTTATCCTTATTCATTGATATATCTCATGTTACGATGATGTTCTTATGTTGTTTTGGTCTATTTTACACAGTTTGCAACTTTCCGATGCCAAAGCAGCAGACGCAGGATTCAGCAGTAAAAAGTGGACGCTGAGTTGCTGAAGAAGAATACCTCCAAATTACCTGAAAATTGACGGGAGATATTTTTCAGACGAATCAAGAAGACATGCGAAAGGGCAGCCGGAGGGGGGCCACAGGGTGCCCAGGCGCCCTGGGGGCGCGCCCCCCTGGCCGCGCTGGGGGGCGCCTGGAGCCCCTGGCCCACCTCTAGTCGCCCCCTTTTGCATATATACTCTCCGTTATCCGAAAACCCTAAAAACGGGAGTTTTTACGGAGTTCCGCCGCCGCTCCGTGGCGGAAACCTACAGAGAAGAAAAAGCCATCTCCGGCGGGCAGATTCCGCCGGGGAGATCACCTCCCGGAAGGGGAGATCGTCGCCATCGTCATCACCATCGTCACGGGCATCATCGAGATCATCATCAACATCATCCCCAACACCAGCACCATCTCCATCTTCATCCAAACCCCATCTCACAATTGCAACTTGTGTTGTAACGCGTACTACCTATCCTCTCTACTCCATCGGTGTTGATTACTACTTTGTGGTGAATGGTATTGAGTTTTGTTGGAGAAATATTATTATGTCCAGATTGTTTATCACCTATTTATACCCACTGATCATGATCTCTTTTATGTCTCGTGAGTAGTTGCCTTAGTTCTTGAGGACATGGGGAAAGTCTTGTTGTTAGTAGTCATATGCTGTTGAAGTAATATGTGTTGTTTGATACTTAAGTTGTGTTGTCATTCTACTAGTGGTGTTGTGTGAGTCGAACACTCAACACTTCGCCTTATTAAGGACCTAGGAGAATACATTGTGTACAAAGAATGCTTATGGTGGGTTGCCGGAGTGACAGAAACCTGAACCCCAGTTCGCACGCTTTTGCATAAGGGAATAATGGATCCTTGATCGTATTGCTATGGTTAGGCTTTTGCCTTAAATTCTATCTTGTATTTGCGGATGCTTGCAAGGTGTTTAATCATAAGAGTGCACTCATCTTAGTCTAGAGAGTGTACTAGCATAGATCCACCCACTCAACACTTATCAACACATAACATAGTATCGATACGGAATATGGCGAAAGCACATGACCACCTCTCCCGTGTGTCCTCAGGAACGCTTTAGTCTTTATAAGTTCAGTTGCTAGGCCTCACCTTTGCTAAGAAAGGATTGGACCACTTGTTACTCTCAGTACCCATTACATTGCTTGCTTTTACTTTCCTGTTGCTTATACCGAGAAAACCCCTAAAAAGTTATCTTTTAGTGCTTGCAGTAATTTCTTGCTCAGAATCGCTTATCAATACCTTCTGCTCCTCGTTGGGTTCGACACTCTTACTTATCGAAAACGCTGCAATTGATCCCTTACGGTTGTGGGTCATCAATGATATCTTGGTATTCTCCAAGAATGAAGAAGACCATGCCAAGCACCTTCGTTTGGTCCTTGATAGGCTCCGTGAGCACAAGTTCTATGCGAAGTTCTCTAAATGTGAATTCTGGCTGGATAAAGTCCTATATCTTGGCCATATTATCTCTGCCGAGGGCATTTCTGTGAACCCCGAGAAGGTTGAAGCTATTATCAACTGGGAATCCCCACAGAATGTCAAGCAACTCCGAAGCTTTCTTGGTCTCGCTAGCTATTGCAGAAGGTTCGTTGAGAACATCTCCAAGATTGCCAAGCCTCTTTCCAACCTGTTGCAGAAGAATGTCAAGTACTCATGGACTCCTGATTGTGATGTGGCATTCAAAACACTCAAAGAGAAGCTCATTTCTGCTCCGGTTCTTACTCCTCCGGATGAGTCCAAGCCTTATGAAGTCTTTCGTGATGCTTCATTGCAAGGTCTTGGTGGTGTTCTCATGCAAGACAAGAAGATTGTGGCATACACTTCTCGTCAGTTGAAACTGATACGTCCAAAACGTATCTATAATTTCTGCTTGCTCCATGCCTCTTTTGGGTGATATTGCTATGTTATTTATACACTTCCATACACTTTTGATCATATTTGGACTAACCTATTAACTCAGTGCACCCCAGTGCCAGTTTCTGTTTTCGGCTGTTTTTGTATTTCAGGTTTTCACATTACGAGAACTGCCAGAAAAAATCCAGAACAATTATATAAAAAATCAGCGTTCCAGAAGCTACCAGGCACCCGAAGCACAGCCGGAGGGGGGCCACCAGGGCCCCAGGCGCCCTGGTGGCGCGCCCCCCTGGGCCGCGTCGGGGGGGCGCCTGGGCCCCCCGAGCCTCGTCTGATGCCCCCCTTTGGCATATATTTAAAGCGTCTCCCGAAACCCTCGAGACGGGAATTCTTTTTCGCGATCTCATCTCTGTTCCGCCGCCGCCGCCGCTTCCAAGATCGGGAGCACCAGGAGAACCCTTCCCGGCACCCTGCCGGAGGGGAGGATCACCACCGGGAGCTTCTCCACCACCATGGACGCCTCCCGGATGAGTTGTGAGTAGTCTCCCTTGGACCATGGGTCCATGACCAGTAGCTATGTGATGTTCTCCTCCCGTTCTTGTGCTTCACTAATTTGTCCTCGTGAGCTGCCCTACATGATCGAGGCACATATTTAATCCTTATGCTGTTGCTATGATGAGTTTGCTGGGATCCGATGGATTATGAGATTATGTTCAGATTGTGTTTGAGTAATATATTTGATTCACCTCTTTTATATTTATGTTCGTAAGTAATTCTTGCATATTCTCTGTTGTTATTTATTGCTTTGGCCAAGTAGTAGGTAGTGACTCCAAGAGGGAACGTTATGCTTGATTGTGGGTTCATGCCCCTCGATGACTAGTTTGAGTGACAGAAACATGAGTCTAGGGGATGTGATGTTGCCACAAGGGGGAAAACAACGGTGCTTGTGCCCGCGGGTGCAAGGATTGTTTACTTTACGCAAAGTTCTTTTAATGCAGTTGTCTGTTGCTTTGAGTTTACACTATGGGTGGGACTCGCAACTTAATACCAGCGAGATGTTCTGGATAGATATCTCAAGGTGGATGATTAGTAGTAGATGCAGATGGATTTCGGTCTACTTACCTCGGCGTACCGCCCATGCTTTGAACCTCTACCTTTCTTGCAACTTAGTCAGCATTGGTTTGCGCACATGGTCCTGTCAATTGCCCAGCTGTAATTCGTTTACCTCACATAGCAGTTTTATCATCTTTTGGGAGAGAGACATCACTAGTGAACATCATGAGACTCCGGTCCATATTACCATCATTGATCACATCCGCTATTTACTTTCCGCTTTTTACTTACTATTGCAATTATACCTATCACTATTATCACTTGCGTTTGATCCTTTGTAAACTACAAGGCCAGAGGGATTGACAACCCCTCTGTACTCGTTGGGAGAAAAGTTATTTGTATCTGTGTGCAGGTCCACGTTGATTGCTAATATCTGGCGCCGTTAGCAGTTGACACCTTCTTGTTGAAACTGGGAGTCTCAGGGAAATCGATCCTTGGTATTGCCAAGGGAAAACTTCTGCTACACTGCATCTCAAACCTTCCACTTGGGGTAACCAACGAGGGGTGAGAAGCCACCTAGCAAAGCAATTTCTCGCGCCGTTGCCGGGGACTCCACTCTTCAGGATAGGGGAGTTGCACGCTATCTTTTACCTTTGCTTTTAGTCTTGTTAGTTTACCTTTCAGTTTTGCTTTAGTATCTTTTATCGAAAATCACAAAAATAGTTATCTTGCTTGCTTGCTACTATGGGTTCCACCGAGAACACCAAGTTGTGTGACTTCACTAGTCACAACAACGATGACTTTATCTGCACACCTATCACTACACCTGCCACTTCAGCACCTTCATATGAAATTAAACCTGCTTTACTGAACTTAGTTATGAAAGATCAATTCTCCGGTGCTGGAGATGATGCTGCTTTACACTTAAACAACTTTGTTGAACTTTGTGATATGCAAAAGTACCAAGAAATAGATGGTAATATTGTTAAGCGTAAGTTTTTTCCTTTCTCCTTGAGAGGAGGAGCTAAAATTTGGTTTCAGTCTTTGCCTAGAAACAACATAGATTCATGGGACAAGTGCAAAGATGCTTTTATTGGAAAATACTATCCACCTACTAAAATTATCCAACTAAGAAGTAACATAATGAATTTTAAACAATTGGATAATGAACACGTTGCCCAAGCTTGGGAACGTATGAAATCTCTTATCAAGAACTGCCCTACTCATGGTTTGACTACTTGGATGGTTATCCAAACTTTTTATGCAGGCTTGAACTTTACCTCGCGGAACTTGTTAGATTCGGCCGCGGGAGGAACCTTTATGTCAACTACACTTGGTGCTACCACAAAGCTTCTCGATGAGATGATGACCAATTATTCCCAATGGCACACCGAACGCGCTCCAACAGGTAGGAAGGTAAACTCTGTCGAGGAGATTTCCTCCCTAAATGAAAAAGTTGACTTGATCATGTCTCTACTTTCGAAGCAATCTTCTGTTGATCCTCGTGATGTTCCTTTAAATTCTTTGATTGCTCAAGAACAAGTAGATGTGAACTTTATCTCTAGAAACAATTTTAATAACAATGCTTATAGGAGTAATTTTGGCAGCAATCCTAGACCGTTCCCCTCTAATTCTTATGGGAACAACAATGCTTATCCTAGCACCAAGAACTCCACTACTGAACTAGAGATTATGCTTAAAAATTTCATCACTACCCAAAAAGCTTTTAATAATAGTGTAGAAGAAAAACTAAACAAACTAGGTGATCTCTCTTCGAAGGTAGACAATTTAGCCAATGAGGTAGAATTGCTTAAAATTAGAACTTCTCCTCTTGAGGAGAGGGAGGTCACTCCTATTAATGCTATTCAAGTGCGAATTAATGAAAATATTAGGATGATGGCTAAACTTAAAGAGAGATGGGCTAGATAAAGGGAGGAAGAAGATATAATTAAGAGCCTTCCTACCCACCACACTGTTGCTACTATCCAAGCTGTTGAGGATATCCAAACTCTTAGCACCCAATGCACTCCTGGTCCCGATGGACCTATTAATGGTGATGCTATGACTATAGAAACTACCAAACAAGTGAACCTAAAGGACACCACTACCACCTTACTTGATGGTAGTGACCTCGATTTTGACAATTGCACTCTTACCGAAGTTATTGATTTCCTTCACAAGATGTCTAGAGATTCCCGCACTAGCACGATTAACCTTGCCTTCACAGAGCATATCACTAATGCTCTTATCAAAGCTAGGGAGGAGAAACTTAGAGTAGAAGCCTCCATACCTAGAAAGCTAGAAGATGGTTGGGATCCTATGATAAAAATTAAGTTGAATAACTTCTCTTGCTATGCTTTATGTGATGTTGGTGCTAGTACCTCTGTTTTGCCCAAAAGAATATATGATATGCTTAAATTGAAACCTTTTGATTCTTGTTCTTTTGGTGTTCGTCTCGTTGATTCTTCCATAAAGAAACCTTTGGGGAGGATCGATGATGTTCTTATCATTGTCAATGACAACTATGTTCCCGTTGATTTTACTATTATGGATATTGAATGTGAACCTTCGTGTCCAATTATTTTGGGACGTCCTTTTCTACGCACCGTTGGTGCTATCATTGACATGAAAGAGGGGAATATAAAATTCCAGTTTCCTCTCAAGAAAGGGATGGAACACTTCCCTCGAAAGAAGATTAAGTTACCTTTTGAGTCCGTTATACGGGCTAGCTATTCTTTTACTCTTGATAAAACTTGATCTCTATGCATTATGCCTAGCTTAAAGGCATAAAAGAAAGCGCTTTTGGGAGGCAGCCCAATGAATAAATTTTATTTTGCTTTTGTTGTGTCTTGATGTTGTTACTACTGTAGCATCATCATTGTATCTTTGATTTTCAATTTTGTGCCAAGTGTAGCCTCTGATTGCAAGAAAGTTCAAAAGTTGTGACGTGCTGTCCAGGAAACAGATTCTGTCCTAGGATAGAAAAATTCGTATAAAATCACTAGATCATCTTTTTGGTCTAAATTTTTTCGACAGCGTGCTCTATATAATTGTCTTTCGTGCGTCTGTTTTGAGTTTTTTGATTAGAGTTGCAGAAGTGGCCCGGAAAAATCATTTACTACCTGCTGTTCTGGTTTTCACAGATTCTGTCCTGTTTTGCCTTTCCTTCATTTTGCAAACCTAGAGCTTGCTTGTTCTTTGCAAAAACCTTTTGGCAATCTTGAGAAACAGTAGAAATTCAAGAATATATTTATTTCCAGCAAGGAACAATTATTTTATTATGGGTACTAACCTCGCTAATCAGATTATGATGAGTTATGTATGAAGGGAGTTTTCAAGTGTGCGAGGGAAGATGATAAAAAGATTCAGGAGTGTCAAACGCTCAAGCTTGGGGATGCCCCCGTGCACCCCCAAGAAATATTCAAGGAGACTCAAGCGTCTAAGATTGGGGATGCCCCCGTGCATCCCCTTCTCCATCAACATTATCAGTTCGTCTTTCGTTCCACTATATTTTAATCACTTCATGTGTTATGTGCTATGCTTGGAGCGTCTTGCTTTTAGTTTTCCTTTTTAGTTTTCTTTTAGCTTTTCATAACGAGTTGGAACTCAGCTTTCTTTATGTGGGAGAGAAACACGCTCCACTTCTACCTAGAACATGACATAGAATTTTCATGTCTATCTCTGTTGTGTGTGTTCTTTGTCTTTCAACAGCTACTATCATGCTTAGCTCTTAACTTTCATGCTTATCTTTTTAAAGAGCTTTCGTTTAGTTGGTTGCTTGAACTTCCTTTAGTTATCATGGTTATCTTATTAAGAGAGTTTGCTTCTGTTGCATTGGTTGATATGTCTATGATAAAGATGCTACGTGCATAATGGCGCTTAGTAGTTCAGGTTTTCTTATGGTTAGTCCCAAATAGCTGGGGGCTTCCCAATGTGTTATTGGAGTACCAACATGATTTGTTTGCCTATGATGTGGTATGGTTTAGTAATATCTTCCTTCGAGAATTTATTTTGATTGACTTGGCGTATGCTCACGCATATTTAAGACTGTAAAGAAAGTCTGTCAAGCCTTGATGATCTTTTGTTTCTGAGTAGCAATATAACTTCCATGCCTGATTCAATGTTGCTTTGTCGCTCTGCATGATTATGACCGTCATTGCTCTCTTAGTTGGTCGCTCCCAGTCTTTTGCTAACCTCCACCTGAACTAAGCGGACTGACTGCTTGTGCATCCACATCCTTTTAAACCAGTTATGCCATATGAGTCCACCATACCTTCCTACATGGTATTTACCTGCCATTCCTAACGGAGACTTGCATGTACCATCTCGAAATTATTCAAAGAGAAAAAGCATTCCTATTTTGTGCCTCTGTTGTAAGTTCATGAGGAAGTAGTAGTTAATTCATGATCTTTTTAAGTTGGACAAGCTTCACCCCGGGATTGCATGTATAATGTGCAAACCCATAATACGAGAAGGAACTGGCATTGAGTGCGCCCGGCTCAAAATTAATATAACAAACAAACCCTCCTTCACGCTTTGTTCATGAGAAATCGGAAAACTTTGGCAGTGATAAACAAAGGAGATTAAGATGATGTGATCGTCCTCATTCGGGAGCCATTCCTCGAAACTTGTCCATCTCAAGAAGTGATTGAGTTGTCTGCTAGCATTCGTTGACGAAACATGCATGATCAAAAAAATAATTGTTACCTCTGTTTTTAAAACCAAGAGCTCTGGTACATGTTTTGTCTTTGTTTCCGACTACGGGTTTTCAACCTTGCCAACAAAAGCCACGGTTTGAGAGTCTCCACCTTCTTTTAAAGCACCAACTACTGAGAGCATGATTGTCATTCTGAGTGTAATGTGCATTGTCCCAAAGTAGCATAGTCTTTTGCATGGTTGTGATATCGTTTATTCTGAAATCATTGTATCTAGTCATCACTTAAACCTTGGAGGTGCCCCTGCATTTATGTTTTGCTTCACTAAAGGGGGCAAGCGAGATATCACTTTATCATATTTGCACACCATGTTCATTACAAATCTATTTGATGTTTCAGTATCATATTGTAAAACTTTCAGTTCTTTGTGATTTTCTCATGAGGCAACTTAATTACTATAGATTCATTGTCTCAGTAAGCTTTTGTCATACGACTATGAAAAAAGTCCTATATGGTTAATAGCATGTCACCACAGAAATTATTCTTGTTATCATTTACCTACTCGAGGACGAGCAGGAATTAAGCTTGGGGGTGTTGATACATCCAAAACGTATCTATAATTTCTGCTTGCTCCATGCCTCTTTTGGGTGATATTGCTATGTTATTTATACACTTCCATACACTTTTGATCATATTTGGACTAACCTATTAACTCAGTGCACCCCAGTGCCAGTTTCTATTTTCGGCTGTTTTTGTATTTCAGGTTTTCACATTACGAGAACTGCCAGAAAAAATCCAGAAAAATTATATAAAAAATCAGCGTTCTAGAAGCTACCAGGCACCCGAAGCACAGCCGGAGGGGGCCCACCAGGGCCCCAGGCGCCCTGGTGGCGCGCCCCCCCTGGGCCGCACCGGGGGGGCGCCCGGGCCCCCCGAGCCTCGTCTGATGCCCCCTTTGGCATATATTTAAAGCGTCTCCCGAAACCCT
Source organism: Secale cereale (assembly GCA_902687465.1). NCBI lineage: Eukaryota > Viridiplantae > Streptophyta > Magnoliopsida > Poales > Poaceae > Secale > Secale cereale. Next base: position 535,200,649 of record LR738713.1, read on the forward strand.
CGAGACGGGAATTCTTTTTCGCGATCTCATCTCTGTTCCGCCGCCGCCGCCGCTTCCAAGATCGGGAGCACCAGGAGAACCCTTCCCGGCACCCTGCCGGAGGGGAGGATCACCACCGGGAGCTTCTCCACCACCATGGACGCCTCCCGGATGAGTTGTGAGTAGTCTCCCTTGGACCATGGGTCCATGACCAGTAGCTATGTGATGTTCTCCTCCCGTTCTTGTGCTTCACTAATTAGTCCTCGTGAGCTGCCCTACATGATCGAGGCACATATGTAATCCTTATGATGTTGCTATGATGAGTTTGCTGGGATCCGATGGATTATGAGATTATGTTCAGATTGTGTTTGAGTAATATATTTGATTCACCTCTTTTATATTTATGTTCGTAAGTAATTCTTGCATGTTCTCCGTTGTTATTTATTGCTTTGGCTAAGTAGTAGGTAGTGACTCCAAGAGGGAACGTTATGCTTGATTGTGGGTTCATGCCCCTCGATGACTAGTTTGAGTGACAGAAACATGAGTCTAGGGGATGTGATGTTGCCACAAGGGGGAAAACAACGGTGCTTGTGCCCGCGGGTGCAAGGATTGTTTACTTTACGCAAAGTTCTTTTAATGCAGTTGTCTGTTGCTTTGAGTTTACACTATGGGTGGGACTCGCAACTTAATACCAGCGAGATGTTCTGGATAGATATCTCAAGGTTGATGATTAGTAGTAGATGCAGATGGATTTCGGTCTACTTACCTCGGCGTACCGCCCATGCTTTGAACCTCTACCTTTCTTGCAACTTAGTCAGCATTGGTTTGCGCACATGGTCCTGTCAATTGCCCAGCTGTAATTCGTTTACCTCACATAGCAGTTTTATCGTCTTTTGGGAGAGAGACATCACTAGTGAACATCATGAGACTCCGGTCCATATTACCATCATTGATCACATCCGCTATTTACTTTCTGCTTTTTACTTACTATTGCAATTATACCTATCACTATTATCACTTGCGTTTGATCCTTTGTAAACTACAAGGCCGGAGGGATTGACAACCTCTCTGTACTCGTTGGGAGCAAAGTTATTTGTATCTGTGTGCAGGTCCACGTTGATTGCTAATATCTGGCGCCGTTACCAGTTGACACCTTCTTGTTGAAACTGGGAGTCTCAGGGAAATCGATCCTTGGTATTGCCAAGGGAAAACTTCTGCTACACTGCATCTCAAACCTTCCACTTGGGGTAACCAACGAGGGGTGAGAAGCCACCTAGCAGAAACCTAATGAGAAGAATTACCCCACACATGATCAGACTCGTTGGGTTGAGATGATTCAACAGTATGATCCAAGCATTGAGTACACTCCTAGCAAGGCTAATGTCATTGCAGATGCCTTAAGCAGAAAGGCGTATTGCAACAGTCTCCTTCTCAAACTGTTCCAGCCTGAACTTTGTGAATCATTCAGGAAGCTCAACCTCCAAGTCGTTCCGCATGGCTTTCTTGCAAACCTTCAAGTTGCTCCTACCTTGGAAGATCAAATCTGTGAGGCCCAACGCAGTGATGCTATGGTCCAGAAAGTGAAACATGGTATTGCTAAGGGTACTCCCAAGTACAAGTGCTATCGCGTTGATGAGAAAGACACCTTGTTCTTTGAGGACAGGATTGTGGTTCCCAAGGTTGATCTCAGGAAGCTCATAATGAACGAAGCACATGACTCCCTCCTCTCGATTCATCCCGGAAGTTCCAAGATGTACCAAGACCTCAAGCAATCGTATTGGTGGACTCGCATGAAAAGGGAGATTGCCAAATTCGTGAATGAATGTGATGTCTGCAGAAGAGTGAAGGCAGAGCATCAACGTCCAGCCGGTCTCCTTCAACCTCTACCTATCCCCGAGTGGAAATTCGATCACATTGAAATGGATTTCGTCACTGGGTTTCCTAAGTCCAAGAAGGGAAATGATGCTATCTTTGTAGTGATTGACAAGCTAACTAAAGTAGCTCATTTTCTTCCCGTCAAAGAATCCATCAACGCAGCTCAGCTGGCAGAGCTGTACACCTCCAGAATTGTTTCTTTGCATGGCATTCCTCAAGTGATCTCCTCAGACCGTGGAAGTTTGTTCACCTCCAAGTTCTGGGATTCTTTTCAGTCAGCCATGGGCACAAAGATTCGCTTCAGCACTGCGTTTCACCCTCAGACTAGTGGTCAAGTCGAAAGAGTGAACCAGATCCTCGAAGATATGCTAAGAGTTTGTGTCATCTCCTTCGATATTAAATGGGAAGATTGCCTTCCGTTTGCCAAATTCTCCTACAACAATAGTTTCCAAGCAAGTGCCGGCAAAGCTCCTTTTGAAATCCTCTATGGCAGAAAGTGTCGTACCCCTCTCAACTGGTCCGAGACTGGTGAACGCCAACTTCTTGGAAATGACTTGATCTCAGAAGCCGAAGAAATGTGCAAAGTCATACGTGAGAATCTCAAAGCCGCGCAATCGCGTCAAAAGAGCTACTATGACGGCAACCATCGTGACTTGGCTTTCGACATTGGAGACCATGTCTATCTCCGTGTTTCTCCCATGAAGGGCACTCAGAGGTTTGGTATCAAGGGCAAGCTTGCTCCAAGATACGTGGCCCCTTTCAAGATTCTTGGCAAGAGAGGCGATCTAGCCTACCAACTCGAGCTTCCCTCCAACTTTGCAAATGTTCATGATGTGTTTCACGTGTCTCAACTCCGCAAGTGCTTCAAGACGCCTGAACGCACCGTTCCGTTTGAAGAGATTGATCTTGAACAAGACTTGTCTTATTGTGAGCACCCCATTTCTATTCTTGAAGAAACTGAGCGCAAGACCCGTAACAAGTCCATCAAATTCTTGAAAGTAAAGTGATCACACCATACCGACCGAGAAGCTACGTGGGAACGAGAAGATCACCTTCGTTCCGAGTATTCTTCCTTCTTTCAGTCCTAGATCTCGGGACGAGATCTTATTGTAGTGGAGGAGAGTTTGTAACACCCCATATGTGATACTTTCCAATTATGGCAATAAAAGCAATTCTCATTTTGATCCTTGTCATTATCCTTGGGGGTTCTTGTCATTTGAGCTTATTTTGTTTTTGCATTGTCTTTTTATTTTAATTTTGCATCCATGCATTGCTTCATTATCATCATGGCATCTTAGTCATCTTAGCTTCTTACTTGTTTTTGTTAGTGATGTGAGGCCACCTTGTGGTGTTGTGTGTGTTGGTGTTAAGCCATGCCTTGCCAAACCCTTAAGCCTCCCTCTTCTTGATGCTTACACCTCTTCTTCCCCTTCTCTCTTTTCGCTTCTTTAAATTTTCAAGGGAGTTCTTCCCTGCCCCCTTTAATGTTCTTTCTTTCCCCAAAAATCTTGCACCATGTCTACACCCTCTCTGCCAAATTTCATCCTTTTTGGAGTTGTTTTGGTTAGGTTCAAAAATGCCTCAAGTTTGAATTTTATTCAAACTTGTTTTATTTTTCTGTCACTAAAAATAGCCAAAGCAATTTTATAAATTAGCCCATAATTCCAGTAGCATGTGGGCATTTTTATACCTGCCTAATTCTTATCCTAGCCCCCCTTTCTTTTTCTTCCTTGAACTGTTTGTAAAATAAAAACCAACAAGGATTAGGAATAGAGAAACAGAGGCAGAGCCTTCCCAGCGTAGCCACCTGGGCCCCCTTTTCCCTAGCCGGCCCAGCAGCAGCCTTCCCAGCGCAGCCCACCAGCCTCCACGTATAGAGAGGCATCTTCAACCTCCTGTACGACAGTGCATCGAGCGTGTCCACGTGGGACATGGGCGTGATTTGACGGTCGTCCGGCGTCCCTAGCCCCTATATATCTTGTCCCCGGTGCCCTACAGTTCCTCCTCAACCGATCCCCCTCCTCTCCTTCCCTCGCCGCCGCCTAGGCAAGCCTCCACGCGCACGCCGTCGCCCTGCTCGCCATGAACCGAGAGAGCTTCAGCTCGAGCTCGGGCTAGGCCCCTTGCCACGCCTCCAACCAGCTTGGCCTTCATGGAGAAGACCGCCAAGTTCCTCTGCATCCTCGGCCACACGCACGTACCTCTACGGCCTCTGGATCGACCTCCCCGACCTCATCTTCTTCCTCTGCTGCATCTACTTCATGGACCCGAAGCCCCACCAAGTTCAGAGCTCCCTCGCGTCGCCTCCGGCTCGTCTCCGTCAACCCCATCCTATCCTAGGGTGAGCTGGGTAACGCACCTACCACTCCCTTTTGTTTCCATGGCATATAGGGCTCCGTGAGACTCGTTAGATCCGTGTCTTTGCTGTGCTCTCGGTGCTCTGGCATAGTCTGCATTTTTTTTGTAGTTTTGTAGTTGCTGATCCTGCTGTAGCATGTCCGTGCGCCCCACTCCTAGCAAGCCTAGCTGTGCTCACCCACGCCCCAGCTCACGCGCACACGCACGCCGCGTGCAGCAGCCCACACGCCCTGCCTCCTAGCTCGTCGTGCTTGTCACCATGGCTGCAAGCTCGGCGAGCTTCCGCCCGCACACACCCACACATGCGCGCAGGCACACACACGACCCGTAGCAGCTCTGCCTCCCAATCCCGCACCCCCGCCGGTGCTCCACTGCTCGGATGGTCGCTGTTGTACTTGCCGGCGCCGTCGCCATCTTCCCCGTGCTGAGGAAGAAGAAGGCCCGTCCTTCTGGCGCATCATATGGATCCGTGTCCTACCCTCATCACAACCGGCCACCTAGCTCACTGGATGTGCCCTCTCACTCGCATCCAGGAGGTCTAGGGTTCGATCCCCAGGCTCAACTTTTTCTTTTCGTGGGTTTGTTTTGGTCCAGGTCGCGTGAAGCCAACAAGTATTGTGGTGCCGAACCTCATTCACACCAGAACCCCCTTCCTAGCCCAGCTGGTACTCGACCCGCGCCTCCACCAGGAAGACCCTGGTTCGAATTCCCCCCAGGGCAAGTTGTTTAAGCCCCAATTTTTGCACTTTCGCTCTATGACATGAGGGTCCCACCTGTCATCCTCTGTGTGCGCACACACCTCCTCCCACACCCACTCCTGCCACCTCCGCAGCCTGGGCCCCCTCGTCATGGACAGTGGTTAGCCCCTCATGAAGCCCCAATTTTTGCACTTTCGCTCTATGACATGAGGGTCCCACCTGTCATCCTCTGTGTGCGCACACACCTCCTCCCACACCCACTCCTGCCACCTCCGCAGCCTGGGCCCCCTCGTCATGGACAGTGGTTAGCCCCGGCTGAGTCTCTTTTGTTTTATGCCCTGTTTTGTTTTATTTAAATTCTATTTGCTTTTTGAATTGGCAATATCTTTTGAAATATACCTCCGTTAAAAATACTTTATATATGAAAACTGCCTAGTTTTTCATGTAGATTATTAATATGCTGTTTGTTCCATGTTTAAAACTTTTAAAATGCTGTTTGATTTATTCTTGTGTTTAAATATGCTTAAACTTGTGAAAATCATAACTAATTATCTACAACTCCAAATCTAACAAACTTTATATGCATTTGGGGTGAAAATGTGTAGAATAATGTGGTGCTGTTGTTTTGCATGTTTAACAATTTATAACAGAAGTTTCTCAGATCTGTCCCAAATGCACTTAAATAATTATGGGAGTTTCTGGAAACTGTTGTTGGTTATTTCCAGCCCATTTAAATATGATAGCATGTTGCTGTAGTCCTAGTTGCACCCTTGTCATGTTAATCTACTCCTTTAAACTTGTTGGGTGCTTGTTTGAATAACCTACATAAACTTGTTAGTTTTGTTCTTTTGCTTGTGTTCATGCATTGGGGATCTTGTTTGCTATGATGCTTGTGCATTCCTTGTGTCCCTAGGAGATGCATCATGTCCTGCCATGTCCATATGCTTCATATGCATGCATCATGTGTTTGAGCATTGCATTATGATTGATTGTGTTCCGGTGTTGCATTGTTATGTTTGGTTAGAGCCCGGTGACGATTCGTAGTACGAGGTTCCTGCCGAGGCTGAGTTTGAGGAGCAAGGTTACGATCCCTCCGTGGAATCAACAGGCAAGATGACCATTCCCAGATATCACTACTATCTTTGCCTATGCTAGATGTCTCGCTATTTAGATATTGCCTCGATGCCTATTCCTGTTTGTCAGCCCTCCTATTGTTGCCATGAAACTCGTTAACCACCCTCCTAGCAAACCGTTGTTTGGCTAAGTACGCATCGCTCAGCCCCTCTTATAGCGTTTTTAGTTGCAGGTGAAGATTTGAAGATTCTTGCCCCGTGATGAAGTTATTGTTGGGATATCACAATATATAAACTGTTAAACTAAATCACCTATATACTGGTAATGGGTGGAAGGCTAAGCCTTTTGCTTGGTGTTTTGTTCCACTCATGCCACCCTTGGAACCGTTAAACTGGTGTTATGTTCCTTGATTTTGCGTCCCTAACACGGTTGGGGTTTATGGGCCCCACTTGATAATTCACTCAGCGTTAAAGCTTTTCCAGCAAGGCCCAACATTGGTTTTACATTTGCTTAATAACTAAAATTTGCATAGGGCGTTGCAAACCCGAGTTCTTAATTAACAACCCGGGCCAATGCTCCTCATGAGTGTTGGTCCAAACTGGGGGTCCTGCAGGGCCACCTTGGGGAAACACGAGGGCTGGTAAAAACCTGTAGCATCACCCATCCGGTCGTGGCCTGAGATGAGATACGAGCGGCTACTATCAGGGTGTCGGCACGCCGGGAGGTCTTGCTGGATTAGTTTTACCTTTGTCGAAATATCTTGAGCACGGGATTCCGAGAATACTCGGGTCTTCCCACCTTGGAGTTGCGAATCCGCAGATCGTGAGCTTGTGATGGGCTAAGTTGGGATACCCCTACAGGGTTTGATCTTTTGAAAGCCGTGCCCGCGGTTATGTGGCAGATGGGAATTTGTTAATATCCGGTTGTAGATAACTTGACACCATGTTCATGAATAGACTACCTGCGTGAGTAACCGTGACAGTCTCTTTCCGAAGGGGTTCGGGAAGTGAACACGGTGGGGTTATGTTTGATCGTGAGTAGTTAGGATCACTTGGTGATCAACTTGGCGATCGTTGGCACTTGTTCTCTCCTCGCTCTAAACTCGTAAGCTAGTGCTTAGTGCTGCTACAACCTTGTTTTAAGCCTTTCCACACCTAAGGCTTTGATAGTCTTGTTACCCGGGAACGGGATTGCTGAGTTCTCTGTGGCTCATAGATTCAACACACACCAGATGCAGGTACCGTTGAGAACTATACAGGAGGTGGATCAGAGCTGTACTGGGAGTTCCATGATGAGCGTGGACGTTACTATGTGTCTTATCCTGACGATCAGTAGTGGCTCTGACTAGGGTGATCCAGGCTTGTGTTATTTATGGTATCTTTTCGTTTGGATTTCGTCCGTAGTCGGACTCTAATGTTATTTGGATGATGTATGTTAATGTATTACATTGTGTGACATGGCGAGTGTAAGCTAATTATCATTTTACACTTTCATCCCTGTTTTTACATGAGTCGTGCAAAGATACCATACTTGAGATCATTCTAGTATGCGTTTATGTCCTTAAGTCGTGCCTCGACACGTGGGGGACATAGCCGCATACTGGGCATTACAAAACCTAATCCACACTTTCCTTTCCCTTCCCCCTTTCCTTCTCCTCCTCCTATGGCCATATGGGGCGCACCATCCCCTTGTGGGCTGGTGTGTTCCTTCACAAGGCCCGTATGGCCCATAGGATTGCCAGGGGTACCCGAAACACCTTCCGGTGACCTGATAAGTACTGGATACCCTTCGGAATACTTCCGGTGTCCGAATACTATCGTCCTATATATCAATCTTTACCCCTCGACCATTTTGAGACTCCTTGTCATGTCCGTGATCACATCTGGGATTCTGAACAATATTCATTCACCAAACCACACAACTCATATAATACTATATCGTAAACGAATGTTAAGCGTGCGGACCCTATGGGTTCGAGAACTATGTAGACATGACACCTCTTCGGTCAAGAACCAATAGCGGAAGCTGGATGCCCATATTGGCTCCTACATATTCTATGAAGATCCTTATTGGTCGAACCGTTATGACAACATACACAATTCCCTTTGTCCGTCGGTATGTTACTTGCCCGAGATTTGGTCATCGGTATCTCTATACCTAGTTCAATCTTGTTACCGACAAGTCTCTTTACTCATTCTGTAGTACGTTATCCCGTGACTAACTCATTAGTAATTTTCTTGCAAGGCTTATTATGATGTGCATTACCGAGAGGGCCCGGAGATACCTCTTCGATACTCGGAGTGACAAATCCTAATATCGATTCATGCCAACCCAACAAAACACCTTCGGAGATACCGGTAGAGCATCTTTATAATCACCCAGTTACATTGTGACGTTTGATAGCACACAATGTATTCCTCCGGTATCCGGGAGTGGCATGATCTCATAGTCAAAGGAATATGTATTTGACATACATGCATGAAAGTAGTAGCAATAAACTGAACGATCAAATGCTAAGCTAACGGATGGGTCTTTTCCATCACATCATTCTCATAATGATGTGATCCCGTTATCAAATGACAACTCATGTCCATGGTTATGAAACCTTAACCATCTTTGATTAACGAGCTAGTCTAGTAGAGGCTTACTAGGGACACGGTATTTGTTTATGTATTCACACATGTATTCTAGCATGAATAATAAACCTTTATCATGATTATGGAAATATAATAATAACCATTTTATTATTGCCTCTAGGGCATATTTCCATCAGTCTCCCACTTGCACTAGAGTCAATAATCTAGTTCACATCGCCATGTGATTAACACCCAAAGAGTTTACTAGAGTCAATAATCTAGTTCACATCGCCATGTGATTAACACCCATAGTTCACATCGCTATGTGATTAACATCCAAAGAGTTTACTAGAGTCAATAATCTAGTTCACATCATTTATGTGATTAACACTCTAAGGTATGATCATGTTTTACTTGTGAGAGAGTTTTTAGTCAACGGGTCTGCAACATTCAGATTCGTGTATACTTTGCAAATTTCTATGTCTACAATGCTCTGCATAGAGCTACTCTAGCTAATTGCTCCTACGTTCAATACGCATCCAGAGTCATCTGGATTAGTGTCAAAGCTTGCATCGGTGTAACCCTTTACGAGGAACTCTTTATCACCTCCATAGCCGAGAAACATTTCCTTATTCCTCTAAGGATAATTTTGTCCGCTGTCCAGTGATCCCCTCCTGGATCACTCTCGTACCCCCTTGTCGGACACATGGCAAGGCACACATTAAGCCTGGTACACAGCATGGCATACATGATAGAACCTATGGCTGATGCATAGGGAATGACTTCCATTTTCTCTCTATCTTTTGTAGTGGTCACGCATTGAGTCTGACCCACTTTCACACCTTGTAACACAGGCAAGAACCCTTTCTTTGACTGATCCATTTTTAACTTCTTTAACACTGTGTCAAGGTATATGTTTGTGAAAGTCCTATTAAGTGTCTTGATCTATCTCTATAGATCTTGATGCCCAATATATAAGCAGCTTCGCTGAGGTCTTTCATTGAAAACTTCTTATTCAAGTATCCTTTTATGCTATCAAAAAATTCTACATCATTTCCAATCAACAATATGTCATCCACATATAATATCAGAAATGCTATAGAGCTCCCACTCACTTTGTTGTAAATACATGCTTCACCGTAAGTCTATATAAAACCATATGCTTTGATCAGCTCTTCAAAGCGTATATTCCAACTCCAGTATGCTTGCACCAATCCATAGATGGATCGTTGTGTTGGGGAACGTAGTATTTCAAAATTTTCCTACGATCACGCAAGATCTATCTACTAGATGCATAGCAACGAGAGGGGGGAGTGAGTCTACGTACCTCGTAGACTGAAAGCGGAAGCATTATGACAACGCGGTTGATGTAGGTGTACGTCTTCACGATCGACCGATCCTAGTACCGAACGTACGACACCTCCGCGATCTGCACACGTTCAGCTCGGTGACGTCCCACGAACTCACGATCCAGTAGAGCTTCGAGGGAGAGTTCCGTAAGCACGACGGCATGATGATGGTGATGATGAAGTTACTGACGCGGGGCTTCGCCTAAGCACTGCAACGATATGATCGAGGTGTGTTTCTGTGGAGGGGGCACCGCACACGGCTAAAAGATCAATGATCAACTTGTGTGTCCATGGTGTGCCCCTACCCCCGTATATAAAGGAGTGGAGGAGGGGGAGGGCCGGCCCTCTCTATGGCGTGCCCTAGGGGAGTCCTACTCCCACCGGGAGTAGGATTCCCCCTTTCCTAGTAGAACTAGGAGCCCTTCCAAGTAGTAGGAGTAGGAGAGAAGGAAAGGGAAAAGAGAAGAGAAGGAAGGAGGGGGCGCTGCCCCTCCCCCTAGTCCAATCCGGACTAAGACTTGGGGGGCGCACAGCCTCCTCTCTCTCTTTCCCCTAAAGCCCAATAAGGCCCATATACTCCTCGGTGAATTTCGTAACCCTCTGGTACTCCGAAAAATACCTGAATCACTCGGAACCTTTCTGATGTTCGAATATAGTCGTCCAATATATCAATATTTACGTCTCAACCATTTCGAGACTCCTCGTCATGTCCCCGATCTCATTCGGGACTCCGAACTACCTTTGGTACATCAAAACACATAAACTCATAATACCGATCGTCACCGAACGTTAATCGTGCGGACCCTACGGGTTCGAGAACTATGTAGACATGACCGAGACTCATCTCTGGTCAATAACCAATAGCGGAACCTGGATGCTCATACTGGTTCCTACATATTCTACGAAGATTTTTATCGGTCAAACCGCATAACAACATACGTTGTTCCCTTTGTCATCGGTATGTTACTTGCCCGAGATTCGATCGTCGGTATCACCATACCTAGTTCAATCTCATTACCGGTAAGTCTCTTTACTCGTTCCATAATGCATCATCCCGCAACTAACTCATTAGTCACATTGCTTGCAAGGCTTATAGTGATGTGCATTACCGAGGGGGACCAGAGATACCTCTACGACAATCGGAGTGACAAATCCTAACCTCGATCCATGCCAACTCAACAAACACCATTGGAGACACCTGTAGAGCACCTTTATAATCACCCAGTTACGTTGTGACGTTTGGTAGCACACAAAGTGTTCCTACGGTATTCGGGAGTTGCATAATCTCATAGTCATGGAAAATGTATAAGTCATGAAGAAAGCAATAGCAGTAAAACTAAACGATCAAGTGCTAAGCTAACGGAATGGGTCGAGTCAATCACATCATTCACCAATGATGTGATCCCGTTAGTCAAATGACAACTCATGTCTATGGCTAGGAAACTTAACCATCTTTGTTTCAACGAGCTAGTCAAGTAGAGGCATACTAGTGACACTTTGTTTGTATATATTCACACATGTATTATGTTTTCGGTTAATACAATTCTAGCATGAATAATAAACATTTATCATGATATAAGGAAATATAAATAACAACTTTATTATTGCCTCTAGGGCATATTTCCTTCAGTCTCCCACTTGCACTAGAGTCAATAATCAAGTTCACATCGCCATGTGATTTAATAATGATAATTCACATCGCTATGTGAATGACACCCATAGTTCACATGGCCATGTGACCAACACCCAAAGGGTTACTAGAGTCAATAATCTAGTTCACATCGCCATGTGATTTAACACCCAAAGAGTACTAAGGTGTCATCATGTTTTGTTTTGTGAGAGAAGTTTAGTTAGTGGGTCTGTTACATTCAGATCCGTATGTATTTCGCAAATTTCTATGTCTACAATGCTCCGCATGGAGCTACTCTAGCTAATTGCTCCCACTTTCAATACGCATCCAGATTGATATTTAGAGTCATCTGGATTAGTGTCAAAAGCTTGCATCGGCGTAACTCTTTACGACAAACTCTTTATCACCTCCATAATCGAGAAACATTTCCGTAGTCATCCAGTAACTAAGGAAAATTTTGACTGCTGTCCAGTGATCTACTCCTGGTTCACTATTGTACCTCCTTGTCAAAATCATGGCAAGGTACACAACAGGTTTGGCGCACAACATGGCATACTTTATAGAACCTATGACTGAGGCATAGGGAATGACTTTCATTCTTTCTCCACCTCCTGCCGTGGTCGGGTTTTGAGTCTTACTCAACTTCATACCTTGTAACACAGGCAAGAACCATTTTTTTAACCGATCCATTTTGAACTTCTTCAGAACTTTATCAAGGTATGTGCTTTGTGAAAGTCCAATTAAGCGTCTTGATCTATCTCTATAGTCTTGATGCCTAGTATGTAAGCAGCTTCACCGAGGTCTTTCATTGAAAAATTCTTATTCAAGTATCCTTTTATGCTATCCAGAAATTCTATATCATTTCCAATCAACAATATGTCATCCACATATAATATCAGAAATGCTACAGAGCTCCCACTCACTTTCTTGTAAATACAGGCTTCTCCAAAAGTCTGTATAAAACCATATGCTTTGATCACCTCATCAAAGCGTATATTCCAACTCCGAGATGCTTGCACCAGTCCATAGATGGATCGCTGGAGCTTGCACACTTTGTTAGCACCTTTAGGATCGACAAAACATTCTGGTTGCATCATATACAACTCCTCTTTGAGATATCCATTCAGGAATGCAGTTTTGACATCTATTTGCCAGATTTCATAATCATAAAATGCGGCAATTGCTAACATGATTCGGACAGACTTAATCATCGCTACGGGTGAGAAAGTCTTATCATAGTCAACTCCTTGAACTTGTCGAAAACCTTTCGCAATAAGTCGAGCTTTGTAAACGGTAACATTATAGTCAGCGTCGGTCTTCCTCTTGAAGATCCATTTATTTTCGATGTCTTGCCGATCATCGGGCAAGTCAACCAAAGTCCACACTTTGTTCTCATACATGGATCCCATCTCAGATTTCATGGCCTCAAGCCATTTTGCGGAATCTGGGCTCATCATTGCTTCCTCATAGTTCGTAGGTTCATCATGGTCTAGTAACATGACTTCCAGAACCGGTTTGCCGTACCACTCTAGCGCGGAACGTACTCTGGTTGATCTACGAAGTTCAGTAGTAACTTGATCCGAAGTTTCATGATCATCATCATTAGCTTCCTCACTAATTGGTGTAGGGATCATTGGAACTAGTTTCTGTGATGTACTACTTTCCAATTCAGGAGAAGGTACAATTACCTCATCAAGTTCCACTTTCCTCCCACTCACTTCTTTCGAGAGAAACTCCTTCTCTAGAAAGTATCCATTTTTAGCAACGAATATCTTGCCTTTGGATCTGTGATAGAAGGTGTACCCAACAGTCTCCTTTGGGTATCCTATGAAGACACATTTCTCCGATTTGGGTTCGAGCTTATCAGGTTGAAGCTTTTTCACATAAGCATCACAGCCCCAAACTTTAAGAAACAACAACTTTGGTTTCTTGCCAAACCACAGTTCATAAGGCGTCGTGTCAAAGGATTTAGATGGTGCCCTTATTTAATGTGAATGCCACTGTCTCTAATGCATAACCCAAAACGATAGTGGTAAATCGGTAAGAGACATCATAGATCGCACCATATCTAATAAAGTACGGTTACGACGTTCGGACACACTATTACACTGTGGTGTTCCGGGTGGCGTGAGCTGTGAAACTATTCCACATTTTTTAAATGAAGACCAAACTCGTAACTCAAATATTCGCCTCCGTGATCAGATCGTAGAAACTTAATTTTCTTGTTACGATGATTCTCTACTTCACTCGGAAATTCTTTGAACTTTTCAAATGTTTCAGACTTGTGCTTCATCAAGTAGATATACCCATATCTGCTCAAATCATTAGTGAAGGTTAGAAAATAACGATACCCGCCGCGAGCCTCAACACTCATCGGTCCACATATGTCAGTATGTATGATTTCCAACAAATTAGTTGCTCGTCCATTATTCCGGAGAACGGAATTTTAGTCATCTTGCCCATGAGGCATGGTTCGCAAGCACCAAGTGATTCATAATCAAGTGATTCCAAAAGCCCATTAGCATGGAGTTTCCTCATGCGCTTTACACCAATAGGACCGAAATGGCAGTGCCACAAATAATTTGCACTATCATTATCAGCTTTGCATCTTTTGGCTTCAATATTTTGAATATGTGTATTACTATGGTCGAGATCCAATAAACTATTTTCATTGGGTGTATGACCGTCGAAGGTTTTATTCATGTAAACAGAATAAGAATTATTCTATGACTTTAAATGAATAACCGTATTGCAACAAACATGATAAAATCATATTCATGCTCAACGCAAATGCCAAATAACATTTATTTAGGTTCTACACTAATCCCGAAAGTATAGGTAGTGTGTGATGATGATCATATCAATCTTGGAACCACTTCCAACACACATCATCACTTCACCTTTAACTAGTCTCTGTTCATTCTGCAACTCACGTTTCGAGTTACTAATTTTAGCAACTGAACCAGTATCAAATACCCAGGGGTTGCTATGAACACTAGTAAAGTACACATCAATAATCTGTATATCAAATATACCTTTGTTCACTTTGACATCCTTCTTATCCGCCAAGTATCTAGGGCAGTTCCACTTCGAGTGACCATTTCCTTTGCAGTAGAAGCACTTAGTTTCAGGCTTGAGTTTAGCTTTGGGTTTCTTCATGGGAGTGACAACTTGCTTGTCATTCTTCCTAAAGTTCCCCTTCTATCCCTTTGCCCTTTACTTGAAACAAGTGGTCTTGTTAACCATCAACACTTGATGGTCTTTCTTGATTTCTACCTTCGCCGATTTCAATATCGCGAAGAGCTCGGGAATGACTTTCGTCATCCCTTGCATATTATAGTTCATCACAAAGTTCTACTAACTTGGTGATAGTGACTAGAGAACTTTGTCAATTATTATCTTATCTGGAAGATTAACTCCCACTTGATTCAAGCAATTGTAGTACCCAGACAATCTGAGCACATGCTCAATGGTTGAGCTATTCTCCTCCATCTTGTAGGCATAGTACTGTCAGAGGTCTCATACCTCTCGACACGGGCATGAGTATGAAATACTAATTTCAACTCTTAGGAACATCTTATATGCTCCGTGGCATTCAAAGCATTTTTGAAGTCCTGGTTCTAAGCCGTAAAGCATGGTGCACTAAACTATCAAGTAGTCATCATACCGAGCTTTTGTCAAAATGTTCATAACATCTGCATCTGCTCCTGCAATAGGTCTGTCACCTAGCGGTGCATTAAGGACATAATTCTTCTGTGCAGCAATGAGGAAAATCTTGAGATCACGGACCAAGTCCGCATCATTGCTACTAACATCTTTCAATTTCTCTAGGAACATATAAAAAATAAACGGGGAGCTATATCGCGAGCTATTGATCTACAACATAGATATGCTAATACTACCAGGACTAAGTTCATGATAAATTAAAGTTCAAATAATCAAATTACTTAAGAACTCCCACTTAGACAGACATCTCTCTAATCATCTAAGTGATCACGTGATCCATATCAACTAAACCATGTCCGATCATCACGTGAGATGCAGTAGTTTTCAATGGTGAACATCTTATGTTGATCATATCTACTATATGATTCACGCTCGACCTTTCGGTCTCCAGTGTTCCGAGGCCATGTCTGTACATGCTAGGCTCGTCAAGTTTAACCTGAGTATTCTGCATGTGCAAAACTTTCTTACACCCGTTGTATTTGAACGTAGAGCTTATCACACCCGATCATCACGTGGTGTCTCAGCACGACGAACTTTCGCAACAGTGCATACTCAGGGAGAACACTTGTACCTTGAAATTTTGTAAGGGATCATCTTATAATGCTACCGTCGTACTAAGCAAAATAAGAAGCATAAAAAGATAAACATCATATGCAATGAAAATATGTGACATGATATGGCCATCATCATCTTGTGCTTTTGATCTCCATCTCCAAAGCATCATCATGATCTCCATCGTCACCGGCTAGACACCATGATCTTCATCGTAGCGTCGTGGTCGTCTCGCGAACTATTGCTACTACTACTATCGCTAACTCATAGTGATAAAGAAATTACATGGCCTTCACAATTCATACAATAAAGAGACAACCATAAGGCTCCTGCCGGTTGCCGATAATTTACAAAACATGATCATCTCATACAATAACGTATAATTCATCATGTCTTGACCATATCACATCACAACATGCCCTGCAAAAACAAGTTAGACGTCCTCTACTTTGTTGTTGCAAGTTTTACGTGGCTGCTACGGGCTTAGCAAGAACCGTTCTTACCTACGCATACAAAAACCACAACGATTTTTCATCAAGTATGTGTTGTTTTAACCTTCACAAGGACTGGACGTAGCCACACTTGATTCAACTAAAGTGAGAGAGATAGACACCCTCCGGTTAACTTTAAGCAATGAGTGCTCGTAACGGTGATACCAGTCTCGCGTAAGTGTACGCGTAATGTCGGTCCGGGCCGCTTCATCTCACAATACCGCCGAATCAAAGTATGACTATTATCGCCCACAACTCATTGTGTTCTACTCGTGCATATCATCTACGCATAGAGCTGGCTCATGATGCCACTGTTGGGGAACATAGTATTTCAAAATTTGCCTACGATCACACAAGATCTATCTACTAGATGCATAGCAAAGAGAGGGGAGAGTGAGTCTACGTACCCTCGTAGACTGAAAGCGGAAGCGTTATGACAACGCGGTTGATGTAATCGTATGTCTTCACGATCGACCGATCCTAGTACCGAACGTACGGCACCTCCGTGATCTGCACACGTTCATCTCGGTGACGTCCCACGAACTCACAATCCAGTAGAGCTTCGAGGTAGAGTTCCGTCAGCACGACGGCGTGATGACGGTGATGATGAAGTTACCGACGCAGGGCTTCGCCTGAGCACCGCAACGATATGACCGAGGTGTGTTTCTGTGGAGGGGGCATCGCACATGGCTAAAAGATCAAGGATCAACTTGTGTGTCCATGGGGTGCCCCTACCCCCGTATATAAAGGAGTGGAGGAGGGGGAGGACCGGCCCTCTCTATGGCGCGCCCTAGGGGAGTCCTACTCCCACCGGGAGTAGGATTCCCCCTTTCCTAGTAGAACTAGGAGCCCTTCCAAGTAGTAGGAGTAGGAGAGAAGGAAAAGGAAAAGAGAAGAGAAGGAAGGAGGGGGCGCTGCCCCTCCCCCTAGTCCAATTCGTACTAAGCCTTGGGGGGCGCAACCTCCTCTCTCTCTCTTTCCCCTAAAGCCCAATAAGGCCCATATACTCCTCGGCGAGTTCCGTAACCCTCCGGTACTCCAAAAAATACCCGAATCACTCAGAACCTTTCCGATGTTCGAATATAGTCGTCCAATATATCAATCTTTACGTCTCGACCATTTCGAAACTCCTCGTCATGTCCCCGATCTCATCCGGGACTCTGAACTACCTTAGGTACATCAAAACACATAAACTCATAATACCGAACGTTAAGCGTGCGGACCCTACGAGTTCGAGAACTATGTAGACATGAACGAGACTCATCTCCGGTCAATAACCAATAGCGGAACCTGGATGCTCATATTGGTTCCTACATATTCTACAAAGATCTTTATCGGTCAAACCGCATAACAACATACGTTGTTCCCTTTGTCATCGGTATGTTACTTGCCCGAGATTCGATCGTCGGTATCACCATACCTAGTTCAATCTCGTTATCGGTAAGTCTCTTTACTTGTTTTGTAATGCATCATACCGCAACTAACTCATTAGTCACATTGCTTGCAAGGCTTATAGTGATGTGCATTACCAAGAGGGCCCAGAGATACCTCTCCGACAATCGGAGTGACAAATCCTAATCTCGATCTATGCCAACTCAACAAACACCATCGGAGACACCTGTAGAGCACCTTTATAATCACCCAGTTACGTTGTGACGTTTGGTAGCACACAAAGTGTTCCTACGGTATTCGGGAGTTGCATAATCTCATAGTCATAGGAACATGTGTAAGTCATGAAGAAAGCAATAGCAGTAAAACTAAACGATCAAGTGCTAAGCTAACGGAATGGGTCAAGTCAATCACATCATTCACCATCCCATTAATCAAATGACAACTCATGTCTATGGCTAGGAAACTTAACCATCTTCGATTCAACGAGCTAGTCAAGTAGAGGCATACTAGTGACACTTTGTTTCTCTATATATTCACACATGTATTATGTTTCCGGTTAATATAATTCTAGCATGAATAATAAACATTTATCATGATATAAGGAAATATAAATAACAACTTTATTATTGCCTCTAGGGCAAATTTCCTTCACGCTGGAGCTTTGTACAGTTTGTTAGAACCTTTAGGATCGACAAAACCTTCTGTTTGCATGATAGACAACTCTTCTTTCAGAAATCCATTAAGGAATGTGGTTTTGACATCTATTTACCAAATTTCATAATCATAAAATGCGGCTATTGCTAACATGATTCAGACAGACTTAAGCATGGCTACGGGTGAGAAAGTCTCATCGTAGTCAACTCCTTGAACTTGTCGAAAACCTTTTGCAACAAGTCGAGCTTTGTAGATAGTGATATTACCATCAACGTATGTCCTCCTCTTGAAGATCCATTTATTCTCAATGCCTTGCCGATCATCGGGCAAGTCCACTAAAGTCCACACTTTGTTCTCATACATGGATCCTATCTCAGATTTCATGGCCTCAAGCCATTTATCAGAATCAGGGCTCATCATAGCTTCTTCATAGTTCAAAGGTTCATCGTTGTCTAACTACATGACTTCCAGGACAGGGTTACCATACCACTCTGGTGCGGTACGTGTTCTGGTCGACCTTCTAGGTTCGGTAGTAACTTGATCCAAAGTTTCATGATCATGATCATTAGCTTCTTCTCTAGTTGGTGTAAGCATCACTGGAACTGTTTTCTCTGATGATCTACCTTCAAATTCGAGCGAAGGTACAATTACCTCATCAAGTTCTACCTTCCTCTCACTCACTTCTTTTGAGAGAAACTCCTTCTCTAGAAATGACCCATTCTTAGCAACAAAAGTCTTGCCTTCAGATCTGTGGTAGAAGGTGTACCCAACTGTTTCTTTTGGGTATCCTATGAAGACACACTTCTCTGACTTGGGTTCGAGCTTATCAGACTAAGGCTTTTTCACATAAGCATCGCAACCCCAAACTTTAAGAAATGACAACTTTGGTTTCTTGCCAAACCATAGTTCATACAGTGTCATCTCAACGGATTTAGATGGCGCCCTATTTAACGTGAATGCAGCTATCTCTAATGCATAACCCGAAAATGATAAAGGCAAGTCGATAAGAGACATCATAGAATGCACCATATATCCAATAGAGTACGGTTATGACGTTCGGACACACCATTACGCTGTGGTGTTCCAGGTCGCGTGAGCTGTGAAACTATTACACATTGCTTAAATGAAGACCAAACTTGTAACTCAAATATTCACCTCCGTGATCAGATCGTAGAAACTTTATTTTCTTGTTACGATGATTCTCTACTTCACTCTGAAATTCTTTGAACTTTTCAAATGTTTCAGACTTGTGTTTCAGCAAGTAGATATACCCATATCTACTCAAATCATCTGTGAAGGTGAGAAAATAACGATACCCACTGCATGCTTCAACACTCATCGGACCGCATACATCGGTATGTATTATTTCCAATAAGTTATTAGCTCGTTCCATTATTCCGGAGAACGGAGTTTTAGTCATCTTGCCCATTAGGCATGGTTCGCAAGTATCAAATGATTCATAATCAAGTGATTCCAAAAAGTCCATCAACATGTAGTTTCTTCATGCGCTTTACACCAATATGACCTAAACGGCAGTGCCACCAGTATGTTGCACTATCATTATCAACTCTTTATCTTTTGGCTTCAATATTATGAATATGTATTACTACGACCGAGATTCAATAAAAATAGACCATTCATCAAGGGTGCATGACCATAAAAGATATTACTCATATAAATAGAACAACTATTATTCTCTGATTTAAATGAATAACCGTCTCGCAACAAACAACATCCAGGTATAATGTTCATGCTCAACGCTGGCACCAAATAACAATTATTTAGGTCTAAAACTAATCCCGAAGGTAGATGTAGAGGTAGCGTGCCGACGTCGATCACATCGACTTTGGAACCATTTCCCACGCGCATCGTCACCTCGTCCTTAGCCAATCTTCATTTAGTCTGTATCCCCTGTTTCGAGTTACAAATATGAGCAACCGAACCAGTATCAAATACCCAGGCGCTACTATGAGAATTAGTAAGGTACACATCAATAACATGTATATCAAATTTACCTTTGTTCACTTTGCCATCCTTCTTATCCGCCAAATACTTGGGGCAGTTCCGCTTCTAGTGAATAGTCCCTTTGCAGTAGAAGCACTCAGTTTCAGGCTTGGCTCCAGAATTGGGTTTCTTCCCGGGAGTAGCAACTAGCTTGCTATTCTTTTTTAGGTTCCCCTTCTTTCCCTTGCCCTTTTTCTTGAAACGCCTGGTCTTGTTAACCATCAACACTTGATGCTCCTTTTTGATTTCTATCTCCGCAGGTTTGAGCATACACTACTGCAGGATGCTGCTAATGCAACACTACAATCAGAGACCCTTCGAGAAACTGTGTGTGATGCAATCATCGCAAACGGTGGTGTATGAAAACCATCAAAAATGTGTAAAACGTTTGCGAAGACGGATGCATCAAACACGGTTCAGATTTTATTTGCGTGTGCGATGAAGGGCATACAGTTTAGTTCAATTAACTGTTTGCGATGAGGAGGAACAAAAGAAACGGGCAACCAGATGAAGGCGTGTGCGATACACAACATACGGTTCACTCGGATGAACTATTGGTGATTAGGCAGCACAAAATAAACAGGCAACCAGATGAAGGTGTGTGCAATATACAGCATACGGTTCACTCAGATGAACTGTTTGTGATTAGGCAACACAAAAGAAACGGCCAGCCAGATCAAGGTATGTGCGATATACGCATGCGGTTCACCTGGCCCTTGTCGTCAGTGTGTGACCTTTGTGGCAACCGTTCGCTCCCCAGGCGCCTCTTCGTGTACCGTGGCAACCGTCCACCGCCTCTTCGCCTTCCCCTCTCGATTTGGAACTGCTGTCGCACACTCTTCCTCCCTCCATTTCCCCTCACCCTTCCTTCTGCCATTTTTCGATCGTCTTCTCCATGGAGGGAACAGGCCGGGAACCACCCCGTTATTCTTGCCCCGATCTGAATGATGACGTGGTGGAGGAACTCATTGATCGGTGCGACGTCATCACCTCGGCTAGCATGGCAAGTTCGTTCAAGAACATTCTCAACTCAACTAATAACATCATTACAAGGAACCCAAGGGTCTAGGAGCGGTTTGATCTTCCCTATCTTCTTCGCCGTGACCCTGCTGACTGGCGCGGAGACGAGGGAAGCCTCGCCTTATGCAAGTTGATGCCGCTTGATAATGATACGTATGATGTTAAAATGCCATCGCTTTAGGGCAAGGCTTGGGCAGGCGCAAATGGAGATTGGGTTGTTTATATTGGGTACAACTGCGAGTGGGAACTTGTGAATGTGTACACTCGTCATCGGGTTCCACTTCCAAAAATCTCAGACGACCGCCCAGAGGTTGAGTACACCGGTATTCTACGTGAGTTCAAATACGATCATGGTGACTGTCATCTACAGAAGATAGCAATTTGTCGAGTTCCCAACCACTCTTGGGATTACACGAACTATGAAGTTGTTGCTATCTTCGACAAGCTTGTTGCCATCCTTACTTGCACGCCTTGATGGATATTTCTCAAAAATCAATTTATGTACACGGATGAGTACTGTGATGCAATTCAATACGAGGGTCTTGTGTTTGCTGCCACCACTCGTGGCACTATTTTTGCATGGAATCCTGATGCTTTCGATATGTTTGTCTTCCATCGTAATTATAATTGTTTCGTCCACATGCATGCGGGTTAGCTAGTTTCCCTTTACTAATTAACCTTCTTGTGTCTCCAAGGTCCTGTGAACATTCCACCACCTATACTTGAACATTTTTATAGCCAAGGGGGAGATGACGATGCTGATGATCATGAGCATGAGGACGAGCAGGACCCATATACTCAGTGGCGCCTGGCAACTTATTCCGATGGATCACCTCTTCTTGTATGTATACAGGGCACTGCTGATGTTACTAAGGCAGCATGTGTTTTCTCGCATGGTCGCACTCTCCGGACCTATTCCAACATCCGTTGCAGGGTATTCGGGATGGATACTAGTGTACTAGCGCCAACACCTTCCCCCTGGTTCGGTATTGAAAGTCTTGGAGGAAACTCGCTCTTCCTTGGACAAAACTATCCAATGATGGTGGAAGGCGATCCAGCTGCTGTTGACATAATGTTACTACCATTTATGAGAAGCAACTGTATCTATACCTCGTGCATTGCTATGCTTCCCTACCATCCCAATATGGGTCCTGACATAGGCCGCTTCAGCTTGGATGATCAGTCATGCGTTGGTCTCGAGATTGATAGAAGCTGGCCCTTCCCAGAGAATCACTTCTGGTTCAAAGCAAGTGTTTCCAACGCCGACAAGTGGTTGAGCTGAAGTTCATTTGATCATTTCATCGCTTTGTTATTTGTTGTGTGAGAAAAACTTTACTAGAATGTTTTGTTGGAAATGATCTATAATCCAACATGTATCCTCGTTGTCGTTGTGGGCTGATGACTTGTTGTATGTAATCAATGGTACATTTGCATATGCGTCCATCAACTCACGCCTACTAGTGGTGTCCATATGAATAGTGCTAGTGATTTTAGTTGCAAAAAGTAGATAGTGCTAGTGATTTTTAGCTGCATATTTTGACAAATCGCAGTGTTACAAGGTTGACAAATGGCAATGTTATTAGATAAACAAATGTCAATCTTTCTAGTTTGACAAATGGCAACATACCCAAATTGACAAATATGCAAATCTTACCCAATTGTTTGTACGTGGTTGCACACGGATCATGCAAACAATCGTTTGCGTTGAAGGGGTGCAAAAATCCTGCTCGGCACATTTTCCCTTGGCTTCTTGGGGAAGCTGTCGGTTTGCATCCGGGTGTTCTAACTAAAACATTTGCGATGAGTGTTTTATATTTAAAAACATTGACGTTTTTTTCCAAAGAAACTCGTTTGATAAGTCTGTACATTAAGAGAGAAAAACGCAAGTTCGTTCAAACCAAATCTTTCATTCAGTCACACTGCGAATTTAAATTCATATGATCGAGAATTCGAGATACAGTATTAAACACCCCAAAAAAACTATTTCCGGCGGCGGTGGAGGCGGCGTGACGCGCCGTCGTTGTCGTTGTCATCCTCCGGGACGCCGTTGTTGAAATCTTCAAGGCAACACAAAATGTTCTTCACTTGTAAATCAAACATCATGTCGTCGCGCGATCGACGAGCGGGGCGAGGGAGGACGGCAACTGGTGCCGCTGAGAGGTAGCGGTCGACGGCAGCGTCCCATGCCGCTGAGGGGCCGCACACACGGGCATGGGCACGGGCGCGGCGGGTGCGGCCAAACGCACGGGGTCGGTGCCACGGTGGGTGGATGGTGATACGTCCAAAACGTATCTATAATTTATGCTTGCTCCATGCCTCTTTTGTGTGATATTGCTATAATATTTATGCACTTCCATACACTTTTGATCAGATTTGGACTAACCTATTAACTCAGCGCACCCCAGTGCCAGTTCCTGTTATCTGCTGTTTTTGTATTTTAGGTTTTCCCATTACTTAAATTGCCAGAAAAATTCCGGGAAAAATATATAAAAAAACAGCGCTCCAGAAGCTTCCATGCGCCAGAAGTGGGGCCAGAGGGGAGCCAGGGGCAGCCCAGGCGGCCAGCCCACGCGGCCCCCTCCCTGGCCGCGCCGGGGGGGGCGCCTGGGCCCTCCTCTCCGCCTCTGGTGACCCCCTTTGGCATATATTTACCACCCATCGCGGAAACCCTGATTCCAGAACCCTTTTCTCCAGAAGCTATTCCGATCTCCGCCGCCATCGCCACCAAGTTTCGGGGGACCAGAATTCCTGTGCCGGCACCCTGCCGGGACGGGGAAGTGCCCCCGGATTCATCTCCATCGACGTTGCTTCCTCCCTCCATGATGCGGGAGTAGTTCCTCCTCGGGGCTGAGGTTTCTACCAGTAGCTATGTGGTCAATTCTCTCTCCCATGATGTGATCTTCGTTGTGATCATAGGCTATGTTAATCTAGGGTGATCCCATGATATTTCCCCTTCCTCTATGTATTGGATTGATGTACTCACTTGTCTTTATCTAGTATAATCTCCGAGACCAAGGTGACAGCGGTCTATTGGACATGGATTAGAAGAATATTTTCATGAGTGATTTCCTCTTTTGTGTGTGGATTGAAGATTGAGAGTCTCTTGGTGCTTGTCTTTGACTATCCTTGAGATATGTTGTGGTGATTGTGGTACTCTCTTTGGATGGCCGCAGTGACATTGGGAAATCCATAGATTGAGAACTACGAACTTTGAGGTGTGCTTTTGTAGCCCTACATAATTCTCGTCCTCTCTTGACCACAAAGGAATGACCTCCGAGTGCGTCCCCCTTGCATGTTTTATGGGAAATATCATGTGATTCGATTATGTTAATGTTGTTGGGAGTTGCCACTAGTGAAAGTATGAAGCCTAGGCCTTGTTTCCACCATTGCAATACCATTTGTGCTCACGTTTACCACATATTTGCTTGCTGCACTTTTTATTACATATTTATATTACTTTGCTTTGCCACTCCTATCATCCATATTTTACCATCTCTTCGCCGAACTAGTGCACCTATACATATGACAAGTGTATTAGGTGTGTTGGGGACACAAGAGACTTCTTGTATCTTGATTGCAGGGTTGCTTGAAAGGGGTACGTTCAACCTCCACTTCCCTGAGTTCGATAAACCTTGGGTTACTCACTTAAGGGAAATTTGCTGCTGTCCTACAAACCTCTGCTCTTGGAGGCCCAACACTGTCTACAGGAATAGAAGCGTGTAGTAGACATCAAGCTATTTCTGGCGCCGTTGCCGGGGAAGTGAGGTAAGTGAAGATACCTTCTCTAGATCTTGCAATTAAATCTTTTTGTTTCTTTTTTTTATTTCACTAGTTTTGCTTAATGGAAAACAACAAAAATATGAGAGAGCTTTATAAGCTCTACCTTGAACTTGGACATGATGTGTTTGAAGAGAAAATTAAAAAACCTATGGAACTTTATTATTTGCATAACAATCATGATGGTGGTGATGTTATTAGTATGATTTCTTTGAATATCAATATTGCTAATGACATGGAAAGCTCTAAGCTTGGGGATGACACGTTCGATGAACATGATATTTTTAGTCCCCCAACTTTTGAGGAGAAAATTTACTTTGATGATACTATGCCTCCTATATATGATGATTACAATGATGAATATGATATTTTCAGTCCACCTACTATTGAGGATAAAATTTATTATGATTATGATATGCCTCCTAAATACGATGATTACCATGATGGTTATGATAGTCTTACTCTCACTATTCCTAATAAGAAAGATTTTGCTTATATGAAGAGTAATGACACTTTTTTGCATGTGGATCATGGTAACAATGCTTTATGTGATGCTTATATTGTTGAGTTTATTTGTGATCCCACTGAAAATTATTATGAGAAGGGAACATATGCTTATAGATATTTCAATAATATCAAGTTCCCTCTCTTTATGTTGAAGGTTTTGAAGCTGCACTTGTTTTGTCTTCCTATGCTTATTGCTTTGTGCTTCAATGAATTATTCTATTGCAATATTCCTATGCATAGGAAGCATGTTAGGCTTAAATGTGTTTGGTATTTGCTTCTTGATGCTCTCTTTTGTTCTTCAACTCTTATTCCTACGAGAGCATCATTAAAGTCTTAAGCCTATCTTTATGGCTATAAAGAAAGAGCTCTAGGGAGACAACCCTTGTTATCTTTGCTTTTAGTTTGTTCTTTCAGTTTTTAGTGGTCTTGATGTTTGTTACTACTGTAGCAACATCATTGTATCTTTATTTTTCAGCTTTGTGCCAAGTTTAGCCTCCGATTGCAAGAAAGTTCAAAAGTTGTGACGTGCTGTCCAGAAAACAGATTCTGTCCCTGGACAGAAAAATTCGTATAAAATCACCAGATCATCTTTTTGATATGAATTGTTTTGACAGCGTACTCTATACAATTGGCTTTCGGGCATATGTTCTGAGTTTTTTGATTTGAGTTGCAGAAGTGCCCCGAAAAAATTATTTACTACCTGCTGGTCTGTTTTTCACAGATTCTGTCCTGTTTTGCCTTTTCTTCGTTTTGCAAACCTTGAGCTTGCTTTTTCTTTGCAAAAACCTTTTGGCAATCTTGAGAAACAGTAGCTCTTCAAGATTATCCTTATTTCCAGTAGGGAAAAATTATTTTATTATGGGTACTAACCTCGCTAATCAGATTATGATGAGTTATGTATGAAGGGAGTTTTCAAGTGTGCGAGGGAAGATGATAAAAAGATTCAGGAGGGCAAACGCTCAAGCTTGGGGATGCCCCCGTGCACCCCCAAGAAATATTCAAGAAGACTCAAGCGTCTAAGCTTGGGGATGCCCCCGTGCATCCCCTTCTCCATCAACAATTATCAGTTCGTCTTTCGTTCCACTATATTTTAATCACTTCATGCGTTATGTGCTATGCTTGGAGCGTCTTGCTCTTAGTTTCCTTTATAGTTTTCTTTAGCTTTGCTTGCTGTTCATAATAAGTTAGATCCTAGCCTTCATTGTTTGGGATAGAAATACGCTCCACTCCACTGTAGAACACAACATAGGCTTGCATGCGTATCTTCTTGTGTGTGTTCTTTATCTTTTCATAGCTGCTGTCATGCTTAGCTCTTAGTTTGCATGCTTATCTTTTTAAGAGCTTTTGTTTAGGTTGTTGCTTCTGGAACTCTCTTGAGTTATCATGCTTATCTTGTTAAGAGAGTTGGCTGCTGTGCCACTGGTTGATATGTCTATGATAAAAATGCTATGTGCATAATGGTGCTTAGTAGTTCATGTTTTCTTATGGTTAGTCTCAAATAGCTGGGGGGTTCTTAATGTGTTATTGAAGTACCAGCATGATTTGTTTGCCTATGATGTGGTATGGTTTAGTGATATCTTCCTCCAAGAATTTATTTTGATTAACTTGGCATATGCTCACGCATATTTAAGACTGTAAAGAAAGTCTATCAAGCCTTGATGATCTTTAATTTCTGAGTAGTGATATAACTTCCATGCCCGATTCAATGTTGCTTTGTCGCTCTGCATGATTATGGTCGTCATTGCTCTCTTAGTTGGTCGCTCCCAATCTTTTGCTAGCCTTCACCTATACTAAGCAGACTGACTGCTTGTGCATCCAAAATCCTTGAAACTAGTTATGCCATATGAGTCCACCATAGCTTCCTATATATGGTATTTACTTGCCATTCCTAACAAAGACTTTCTTGTACCATCTCAAAATTATTCAAAAGCATTTCTCTTTTGTGCCTCTGTTTTAGCTCATGAGGAAGTAGTAGGTAATTCATGATCTTCTTATGATTGGACAAAATTTTACCCCGGGATTGCATGTCTAATCTGCAAACCCCTAATACGAGGAGGGACTGGCATGAGTGCGCCCAGCTCACAAAAGATAATAGCAACAAACAAACCCTCCTTCACGCTTTGTTCATGAGAAATCAGAAAACTCTGGCAGTGATAAACAAAGGAGATTACGGGGATGTGATCGTCCCCGCGTGGGAGCCGTTCCTCAAAACTAGTCCAGCATAAGAAGTAATTGGGTTATCTACTAGCATTCGTTGACGAAATATGCACCTCCCAAAAATCATTTTTATCTCTGTTTTTAAAACTACGAGCTCTGGTACTTGTTTAGTCTTTGTTTCCAGCCACGGGTTTTCAACCTTGCCATCAAAATCCATGATTCGAGAGTCTCCACTTTCTTTCTTCAAAGCACCAACTATTGAGAGCATGATTGTCATTCTGAGTGTAATGTGCATTGTCCCAAAGTACCATTGTCTTCTGCATGATTGAGATATCGCTTATTCTGAAATCATTGTATCTAGTCGTCACTTAAACTTCTGAGGTGCTCCTGCATTTATGTTTTGCTTCACTAAAGGGGGCAAGCGAGGTATCACTTTGTCATGTTTGCACACCATGCTCACTACAAATCTATTGGGTGTTTCAGTATCATATTGTAAACTTTCAGTTCTTTGTGATATTCTCATGAGGCAACTTAATTACTAAAGATTCATTATCTCAATAAGCATTTGTCATGTGATTGTGAAAGACTCTTTGGTAGCATGTCACCACAGAAATTATGCTTGTTATCATTTACCTACTCGAGGACGAGCAGGAATTAAGCTTGGGGATGTTGATACGTCCAAAACGTATCTATAATTTCTGCTTGCTCCATGCCTCTTTTGTGTGATATTGCTATAATATTTATGCACTTCCATACACTTTTGATCATATTTGGACTAACCTATTAACTCAGCGCACCCCAATGCCAGTTCTTGTTATCTGCTGTTTTTGTATTTCAGGTTTTCCCATTACTTAAATTGCCAGAAAAATTCCGGGAAAAATATATAAAAAATCAGCGCTCCAGAAGCTTCCACGCGCCAGAAGTGGGGCCAGAGGGGAGCCAGGGGCAGCCCAGGCGGCCAGCCCACGCGGCCCCCTCCCTGGCCGCGCCGGGGGGGGGGGGCCTGGGCCCCCCTCTCCGCCTCTGGTGACCCCCTTTGGCATATATTTACCACCCGTCGTGGAAACCCTGATTCCAGAACCCTTTTCTCCAGAAGCTATTCCGATCTCCGCCGCCATCGCCACCAAGTTTCGGGGGACCAGAATTCCTGTGCCGGCACCCTGCCGGGACGGGGAAGTGCCCCCGGATTCATCTCCATCGACGTTGCTTCCTCCCTCCATGATGCGGGAGTAGTTCCTCCTCGGGGCTGAGGTTTCTACCAGTAGCTATGTGGTCAATTCTCTCTCCCATGATGTGATCTTCGTTGTGATCATAGGCTATGTTAATCTAGGGTGATCCCATGATATTTCCCCTTCCTCTATGTATTGGATTGATGTACTCACTTGTCTTTATCTAGTATAATCTCCGAGACCAAGGTGACAGCGGTCTATTGGACATGGATTAGAAGAATATTTTCATGAGTGATTTCCTCTTTTGTGTGTGGATTGAAGATTGAGAGTCTCTTGGTGCTTGTCTTTGACTATCCTTGAGATATGTTGTGGTGATTGTGGTACTCTCTTTGGATGGCCGCAGTGACATTGGGAAATCCATAGATTGAGAACTACGAACTTTGAGGTGTGCTTTTGTAGCCCTACATAATTCTCGTCCTCTCTTGACCACAAAGGAATGACCTCCGAGTGCGTCCCCCTTGCATGTTTTATGGGAAATATCACGTGATTCGATTATGTTAATGTTGTTGGGAGTTGCCACTAGTGAAAGTATGAAGCCTAGGCCTTGTTTCCACCATTGCAATACCATTTGTGCACACGTTTACCACATGTTTGCTTGCTGCACTTTTTATTACAGATTTATATTACTTTGCTTTGCCACTCCTATCATCCATATTTTACCATCTCTTCGCCGAACTGGTGCACCTATACATCTGACAAGTGTATTAGGTGTGTTGGGGACACAAGAGACTTCTTGTATATTGATTGCAGGGTTTATTGAAAGGGGTACGTTCAACCTCCACTTCCCTGAGTTCGATAAACCTTGGGTTACTCACTTAAGGGAAATTTGCTGCTGTCCTACAAACCACTGCTCTTGGAGGCCCAACACTGTCTACAGGAATAGAAGCGTGTAGTAGACATCAGATGGGCGCGCACGGGCACGGGCACATGCGCAGGCGCTGGCTTGTACACGAGCTCGTGCGGGTCCGCGGAGACCTCGCTAACGCCCGCGGCTTCCAGCTCTGCGATAGTGCTCAGCGACCAACCCGTCAATGCTACGGGGATGGTTGATGGTGCGGGCGCGGGGATGGGAGCTGGGACGGGAGAGGCTCCAGCAACCGCCGCGGCCAGCTCGTTCTGGGCCATGTCCATGAGGCTCCATTCCTCCTTATTTTCTATCTCCTCCGGCTCGGAGTCGACTTCATCAAACTTGAAGACTAGTGGCAGATGATCGTTCTGCGCCATGGCGTTGGTGGAGGTCCGCGGGAGGGAGGGAAATGGGAGGCGAACAGTAAGGCCGCCCGTATTAAATAGCAGCTTGGGCGCCATTAATGGAGAGGAAGGCGGGCGGCCATGGAAGTCAAAGGGCTCGCTTCCCTGTGAGCCTGCACAACGTACAGCTCGCATGCTTCCCGGCGAGCCTACGCATTGGAGGACAGCTTGCACGCCTCTCGGCCAGCGTGCACACCGGACTGCGCTTGCACGCCTCCCGTTTAGTCAAGGTCAAGCAGCTGTCCGCACGGCACCTCCTACAGCCATTAAAACCAAGACACGTGGCATCACGTGAATGGTTAACAGAACGCACACGGTTTGAATTCTACAAACGTTCGAGATATTAAAGTGGCAGCTATTTTTTAAAAATGCCTTAGTTGTGTGTCATTATTCGAGTGCGCCTTCTCTCAAAATGGACACGAAAAATTCCACAACATGTCGGGTGCCATTCCATGATAGCATGCCAAGTTTCATGAATTTCAGACAAGTTTTGGATTTACTAGAATTTAAAAATGGGCATCTCAATGTTTTGCCGGCAATCAACGGTGTCGAGGTGTTTGAAATTCGTTCCCATTTCTTGCATGGGACCTAAGCATGCACCCAAGGACGCAAATTTGATTTTTCAACTAATTCATATGCACTGGAGCATGTGCATGTTGTTCAAATTTGAATTATGCACATAAATGCATTGAACACTCAGTTAATGCATAAAATGTCCAAACAAACCCCGAAAAATCCCAAAAATTTGACACAACACTCCTGTTGTTCTATGTTGACACGAGAAAAAATTTGAAAGAAATAAGAGGTAATGGATTTCGTTTCGTCCCCAAAGGTGGGACGTTCCCTATCGAAACCATCATGCTTGTTGTGAGAAGCTCTGGTTTGTGATAAGCTTATACCCGAACCTGCCCCAAATGGGACAAATTTTTAACCACGGCATGCTGATGCCGCTCCGTGATAGCATGCCAAGTTTCATGAATTTCAGACGAGTTTTGAATTTACTAGAATTTAAAAACCAGGCATCTCAACGTTTTGCCGGCAATCAACAGTGCACCGGCGTTTGAATTTCTTTCCCTCTCTTGTATGGGACCTAAGCATGCACCCAAGGACATAGATTAGATTTTTCAATCAACTTTAGTGCATTGGAGCATGTGCTTGTAGTTCAAATTTGAATTATGCACATAAAATGCCTAGAAAACCCAGTTAATGCATAAAAATGTCCAAACGAACCCCGAAAAATAACAAAAATTGACAAAACACTCATGTTGTTCTATGTTGACACTAGACAATTTTTGAAAGCAATAAGAGGCAATGGATATCATTTCGTCCCCAAAGGTGGGACGTTCCCTATCGAAACCGTCATACTTGTTGTGAGAAGCTCTGTTTTGTGAGAAGCTTATACCCGAACCTGCGCCAAATGGGACAAATTTTTAACCATGGCATGCTGATGCCGCTCCATGATAGCATGCCAAGTATCATGAATTTCAGACGAGTTTTGGATTTACTAGAATTTAAAAACCAGGCATCTCAACGTTTTGCCGGCAATCAACAGTGCCCTGGTGTTTGAATTTCTTTCCCGTCTCTTGCATGGGATCCAGCTAATTTCTTTTAAATAATACATTTTCTTATTAATTTTCATAAATATTAGGTTGAATAAAAAAAATCAAAAATAATGCACCGTCGGCGCGCTACAGGCCGACTGGGCCCAGTCGGCCCACAGCAGGCCGATTGGATTCCAGTCGGCCTACAGCTGGCCGACTGGCCCCTGTCGGCCCACTGTGGGCTGATTGGGTCCTGTCGGCCCACTGTGGGCCGACTGGAGCTAATTAGCCTGCTGTGGGCTAATTGTTTTTGCAAAAAAGAGTAGGCATAAAAAATATATGTTTTAAAAAATGTTAATCATGTAATTAAAAAATGTTAAACGTGTATAAAAAATGTTCCTGATGTATACAAAAAATGTACAATATATATGCAAAAAAGTTCACTAAAAATATGGTTAATCATGTATTTAAAAATTATTAAATGTGTGTATAAAAAATGTTTCTTATCTATACAAAAAATATAGAATGTGTATGAAAAAAAGTTGACACCAAAAAAATATGTTTGAAAAAATGTTAATCATGCATTTGAAAAAAATGTTAATCATGTATTTGAAAAAATGTTCCTTATCTATACAAAAAATATAGAATGTGTATGAAAAAATGTTGACACCAAAAAAATATGTTTGAAAAAAATGTTAATAATGTATTTGAAAAAATGTTCAACGAGTACACAAAAATGTTTCATGTATTGGAATGAAAGGTTAAACGTGTATAACAAAATGTTCCAGCTCCGGACCCGGTATGGGAGCATCACGGACCTAAGTATGATTAGTTGCACTTTTTGTATGGAACTGGAATATTTGTTTCAAACATATTTTTTTGGTGTCAACTTTTTTTCATACAAATTCTATATTTTTTGTATAGATAACGAACATTTTTTATACACACATTTAACAATTTTTAATCATGTATTTGAAAAAATGTCAACTTTTCAAACATAGTTTTTTGGTGTCAACTGTTTTTCATACACATTCTATATTTTATGTATAAATAAGGAACTTTTTTGTCCACGCATTTAACAATTTTTAAATACATGCTTAACACTTTTTAAAACATATTTTTAGTCAACTTTTTTGCATATATATTGTACATTTTTTGTATGCATCAGAACATTTTTTATACACGTTTAACAATTTTTAATAACATGATTAACATTATTTTTTAAACGTATATTTTTATGCCTACTTTTTTTGCAAAAACAATTAGCCACAGCGAGCCAATTAGCTCCAGTCAGCCCACAGTGGGTCGACAGGGACCTGTCGGCCAGCTATAGGCCGACTGGAATCCAATCGGCCTGTTGTGGGCCGACTAGGCCCAGTCGGCCTGCAGCGGACCGACGGTGTATTATTTTTGAATTTTTTTTATCCGACGTAATAATTATGAAAATTAATAAAAAAATGTATTATTTAAAAAAAAATAAGTTGGGATCTACGCATGCACCCAAGGACACAGATTAGATTTTTCAACCAACTTTAGTGCATTGGAGCATGTGCTTGTAGTCCAAATTTGAATTATGCATATAAACTGCCTAGAAAACCTAGTTAATGCATAAAAAATGTCCAAACGAACGCCGAAAAATCACAAAAATTGACACAACACTCATGTTGTTCTATGTTGACACTAGACAATTTTTGAAAGCAATAAGAGGTAATGGATATCATTTCGTTCCCAAAGGCGGGACATTCCCTATCGAAATCGTCATGCTTGTTGTGAGAAGCTCTAGTTTGTGAGAAGCTTATACCCGAACCTGCCCCAAATTGGACAAATTTTTAACCACGACATGCTGATACCGTTCCATGATAGCATGCCAAGTTTCATGAATTTCAGACGAGTTTTGGATTTACTAGAATTTAAAAACCAGGCATCTCAACGTTTTGCCGGTAATCAACAGTGCCCTGGTGTTTGAATTTCTTTCCCGTCTCTTGCATGGGACCTAAGCATGCACCCAAGGACACAGATTAGATTTTTCAACCAACTTTAGTGCATTGGAGCACGTGCTTGTAGTTCAAATTTGAATTATGCACATAAAATGCCTAGAAAACCTAGTTAATGAATAAAAATATCCAAACGAACCCCGAAAAATCACAAAAATTGACACAACACTCCTGTTGTTCTATGTTGACACTAGACGATTTTTGAAAGCAATAAGAGGCAATGGATATAATTTCATCCCCAAAGGTGGGACGTTCCCTATCGAAACCGTCATGCTTGTTGTGAGAAGCTCTGATTTGTGAGAAGCTTATACCTGAACCTGCCCCAAATGAGACAAATTTAACCACGGCATGCTGATGCTGCTCCATGATAGCATGCAAAGTTTCATGAATTTCAGACGCGTTTTGGATTTACTAGAATTTAAAAACCAGGCATCTCAACGTTTTGCTAGCAATCAACAGTGCCCTGGTGTTTGAATTTCATTCTCATCTCTTGCATGAGACCTAGAAATTCACCCAAGGACACACATGTGATTTTCCAACCAACTTTGGTGCATTGGAGCATGTGCTTGTAGTTCAAATTAGAATTATGCACATAAAATGCCTAGAAAACCCAGTTAATATATAAAAAAAGCCAAATGAACGCCAAAAATTCCAAGATTAAACACAACACTCATGTTGTTCTATGTTGACACTAGAATTTTTTTGAAAGCAATAAGTGGCAACGGATATCGTCCCGTCCCCAAAGTGGTACGTTCCCTATCGAAACCATCATGCTTGTTGTGAGAAGCTCTGGTTTGTGAGAAGCTTATACCCAAACCTGTCCCAAATGGGACAAAATTTTCACCACGGCATGTTGATGCCGCTCCATGATAGCATGCCAAGTTTCATGAATTTCAGACGAGTTTTCGATTTACCAGAATTTAAAAACTGGGTATCTCAACATTTTGCCGGCAATCAACAATGCTGTGGTGTTTGAAATTCATTTCCGTCTCTTGTATGGGACCTAAGCATGCACCCAAGGACACACATGTGATTTTTCAACCAATTTATATGCACTGGAGCATGTGCATGTACTTCAAATTTGAATTATGCACATAAAATGCCTAGAAAACTCAGTTAATGCATAAAAATGTCCAAACGAACCCCGAAAAATCCAAAAATTGACATAACACTCTGGTTGTTCTATGCTGACACGAGAATTTTTTTGAAAGCAATAACAATGGATATTGTTTCGTCCCCAAAGGTGGGACGTACGTTCCCTACCGAAACCATTAGGCTTGTCGTGAGAAGCTCTGGTTTGTGAGAAGCATATACCCAAACCAGCCTCAAATGGGACAATTTTTTACCACATCATGTTTATGCCGCTCCATGATAGCATGCCAAGTTTCATGAATTTCCGACGAGTTTTGGATTTACTAGAATTTGAAAACCAGGCATATCAATGTTTTGCCGGCAATCAACGGTGCCCTAGTGTTTGAAATTCATTCCCATTTCTTGCATGGGACCTAAGCATGCACCCAAGAACACGTGTTTGATTTTTCAACCAATTTATATGCACCAGACCATGTGCATGTCATTCAAATTTGAATTATGAACATAAATGTATTGAAAACTCAGTTAATGCATAAAAATGTCCAAACGAACCTCGAAAAATCCCAAAAAATTGACACAACACTCCTGTTTTTCTATGTTGACACGAGAAAAAATTTGAAAGCAATAAGAGGTAATGGATTTCGTTTCGTCCCCAAAGGTGGGACGTTCCCTATGGAAACCATCATGCTTGTTGTGAGAAGCTTATACCCGAACCTGCCCCAAATGGGACAATTTTTTTACCACGACATGTTGATGCCGCTCCATGATAGCATGCCAAGTTTCATGAATTTCAGATGAGTTTTGGATTTACTAGGATTTAAAAATCAGGCATCTCAATGTTTTGCCGGCAATCAACAGTGCCCTGGTGTTTGAATTTCGTTCCCATCTCTTGCATGGGACCTATAAATTCACCCAAGGACACACATGTGATTTTTCAACCAACTTTAGTGCATTGGAGCATGTGCTTGTAGTTCAAATTTGAATTATGCACATAAAATGCCTAGAAAACCCAGTTAATGTATAAAAAGGCCAAACGAACCCCGAAAAATTCCAAGATTTAACACAACACTCCTGTTGTTCTATGTTGACACTAGAATTTTTTCGAAAGCAATAAGAGCCAACGAATATCGTCCCGTCCCCAAAGATGGTACGTCCCTACCGAAACCATCATGCTTGTTGTGAGAAGCTATGGTTTGTGAGAAGCTTATACCCAAACATGCCCCAAATGGGACAAAATTTTCAACATGACATGTTGATTCCGCTCCATGATAGCATGCCAAGTTTCATGAATTTCAGAAGAGTTTTGGATTTACTAGAATTTAAAAACCAGGTATCTCAATGTTTTGCCGGCAATCAAAAGTCCCTTGGTGTTTGAAATTCAATCCCATCTCTAGCATGGGACCTATAAATTCACCCAAGGACACACATGTGATTTTTCAACAACTTTGGTGCATTAGAGCATGTGCTTGTAGTTCAAATTAGAATTATGCACATAAAATGCCTAGAAAACCCAGTTAATGTATAAAAAAGGCCAAATGAACCCCGAAAAATTCATTCCCATTTCTTGCATGGGATCTAAGCACTGAAGGACACAGATTTGATTTTTCAACCAATTTGTATGTACCGGAGCATGTGCATGTAATTTAATTTTGAATAGTGCACGTGAAATGGTTAGAAAACCAGTTTAATGTATAAAATGTCCAAACGAACCCTGAATAATTCCAATTCTTTTATGACACACATATAGTTGCATGTTCACTGCAGATAAAAGGTCTAGCAATTCAAACATTGTCCATTGCCGCTGTGACCCCATTTTGTAATTCAAATAAAGTAGATCCCACACAGTTTATTATCACCAACCGTATGAGATGTAGTACAAAATATCTTGGAGCACCGTTGGTGTATAGTACGCGAGAAGGTGCGTCGGCTACAGTCCACAGTAGGCGTGTCAAGCACACTAGCTCACTCCCCAAAAACTCCCGCCTCTGCACCCCTCGCAATCTCGAAAATATCTACCGCCTGGAAGGTTTTAATGTTTGATAGCACACGATTAGTATGTGCGAACCCTGTGGGATGTCTGTTACTCCCGCTCTTCTTCAGTCCCTTGATTCAAATTTTCAGTAGCCCCGGCATTTTACTCCCGCCTCTGCATCCCTCACAATCTCAAAAATATCTGCTCGCCCTTGATCCAAATTTTTAGTAGCCCTGCCTTATTACTCCCGCCTAGTAAAATTTTCAGTTGCCGATGTATTTCCTCGAACACAACCTTGCCCCCCTCCTTCACACACATCCCAAAACCTCCGCTCACACAGATACACACAACCCTCGAAACCATTGGTAGGTCACCGCCATCGCTGGCGCCTCCATCCTGAACCTCTGCCTGTGTGCCGGGGAGCTCGAGGAGCCAATGGCCAAAAAGAGGTTATCACGGCCTTTTCGCCCGACACCGATGAGGTGGCCATCGAGGTGTCCCCGTCGTCCTCCATGGGCCCGATCCGCCATCGTCGGTCCCCCGATCAGCCCGCCACCGCGCCCCTACGCCGGTTCGAGGACCTCCCCGTCTTCCCTCGGACCCGGCAGCTGACGAAGTCCTACCTCGGGTTTTGGCAGCGGCGATGGGGGGCGTGGGTCGCCAAGATTATAGATTGAGAGACCCACACCCGCCGATGGCTCGGTAGCTTCCACACGGTCGAGCTCGCGGCCATGGAGTACGTCCGCTGGCAGGTCCGCAACCATGGCGCGGAGGCTAGGCTCAATTTCCCCTTCGGCACACGTCCGGTCCACCTTGTTCCGCCAGAGCCAGGGTGGTGAGCTCGGCTATGGCGCGGGAGGACCACGAGGCGTGGGAGCGCCTCGAGGCCGAGGCCGCCGTCGAGGCCTACATGCAAGAGCTCCACCACCAGCAGTCGGGGCTCGTGGAGGTGGAGCGGGCGATCTTTGCCGGCGCGGAGGGCGACGAGGTTATCGCGCTCTCCTCCGATGACGAGGTCGAAGGCCGAGAGGATGGAGGCATGGAGGGCGTCAAGGTGGGCCCCAAGGACGAGGAGATCGACGTCGACGAGTGGAGGAGTGCCTTCCCCAACGACCCCGACAACGGTACTGGCCCGGACCCGGCTCGCGGTACACCGTACATGACGAGGAAGGATTGGCTCGACCTCTACTTCGACCGAAAGTAGTTTAGCTTAGTTTAAATTTATGTTTTATGTTCGGTTATGCAAAACTATCTATGTTTATGTTTGAATGCATGCTACTTTCGGTTGAACCTGCTTTAAACTTGATCAAATAGAAGTTTACAACCTTAAGTTTAGGGGATCGACTAGAAAAGGCCAAAAATTGCTGGAGTATATATATATATATCCACTAAGGGTTTTAGTCCTTTATCTTTTTATGGATCGCCTAGAGATGTCCTTATGACTTGTTTATTTCAGTTGTTCGCAATGTGATGCTCTATATGTGCAACTATTTGCTGTGCAGTTCAATTTCATCAATAATAGTTTCAACAATACCACTATGAATTACGATATTTGGTTGATGTTAAGGATATTGCAGTTAACATGCCTTTTTGTTTTTCAATCGTTGTTTAGCAACATGCATTGTACTGAATGACTAAATATGCAATCCCACGCTACATAGCAACAAGGAAGAGTGTTATCTTAATGTTCTGATGATGTCTAGATATACATGTAATAAAATCTTATATAATGGGATGGATGGAGTGTTGTACTACATCATTTTTCAATTGTTATTTAGCTTCTAATATTAAATTGGTGCTTTTAGGTACATATATCATTGCCAAAGATCCACACTTCGACCCTTTCTGCGTATGGGGCAATGAGATATTCATGAACCAGCATCAAGTGAGGAAACTAATAAAGATTGTTATTAAAATGGGTCAAAAGATATCAATCGAACTATTTCTTTACACTTTATGCAAGACAACAGTGAACTGCATGATGGTAAGTAAGAACCCTGTAGCCTTATTTTTACTGACCGTAATGAGTTGTGTTAGATGACAATATCTGAATCTTTTTTCTTTTGCAGTGGATCCTGAAGCAGTTTACTCAAGATTACCTCTCAAACTACATGATTGGCGGCTGGCCATCACAAGGGGTTGGAATAGAGTCATGCATGCCTTCTGCATCCAGGAGAGCACAATAGGGCCATTCCGCTTCACCTTGTTCGGCAACTGGAATGTCTGTCGCCTCTTTATTTACCATCTGTAATAGTACAAGTATAGAACCCTGGTACATCATTCTTTATTTGGTGCTTATGTAATTCTTAAACATATGTACCTGTGAATCAAATAATGCATTGGTTGTTTGAACCTGATGGATATGGATAAATCTATAGCCTACTTTCAAGTTTAAATTAGGTACAATTTTAAATAGCAGCAATTAAATTAGGGCGAGATTACATTGTGCAGGTCATTACAGCACACACGGTTGGTAAAACACAAACGTTTGCGATATACACCATAATTCTAGACGGTTCACAGAGAGGAAACGTGTGCAAGCATGCACACAGTTGCCGTTTGCAAAGCGTGTGTGATGTCACACACTATCACATGCGGTGCGGGAAAACTAAATGTGTGTGATTGTCTACCCATCGTACATGGTTTATAATCATGAACTGTTTGTGATGTGCCAGGCATCGTAAAACTCCCGTGCCTAGAATCTGCCTGGAAAACTGTCGTGCCTGGAATCTGCCTAGATTTATGTAAAACCACAAAACTCTGACTGCGATGACAATGCGAGCACAAACGAGTAGCAAGGATGAAGCGTTTGGGATATTCGAGATATCGGAAACAGTTATATAGGGACGATTGTATGCATCAAGGCTCCCTAGCCCCGACAGTTTCTGGGTCGTGTGGGAAGGACCCCCCTATCGCCCACACTCACTAGGCGATGGTTCCAAATGTCGTCGCGGAAAAGGGTTAAAAACCGTTTGTATAGCACCGATGCGTACCAGTGATAGAGAAGAGCTCGTGAATTGTCTTCTTCATCCCTTGCATATTATAGTTCATCACGAAGCCTCTATAGCTTGGTGGCAGTGATTTAAAACTCTATCAATAACACTATCATCATCAACTTTCACTCCAAGTTGAGTCATGTGGTTGTGGTACCCAGACATTCTGAGTATGTGTTCACTGACGGAACTGTTCTCCTCCATCTTGCAGCAATAGAACTTGTTGGAGACTTCATATCTCTCAACTCGGGCATTTGCTTGAAATATTAACTTCAACTCTTGGAACTGCTCATATGCTCCATGACGTTCAAAACGTCTTTCAAGTCCCGATTCTAAGTCGTAAAGCATGGCACACTGAACTATCGAGTAGTCATCAAATCGAGCTTGCCAGACGTTCATAACGTCCGAAGTTGGTCCTGCAGCAGGCCTGTCACCTGGCGGTGCTTCAAGGACATAATTATTCTATGCAGCAATGAGGATAATCCTCAAGTTATGAACCCAGTCTGTGTAGTTGCTACCATCATCTTTCAACTTAGCTTTCTCTAGGAATGCACTAAAATTCAAGGGAACGGTAGCACAGGTCATTGATCTACAACAACATAGATATGCAAATACTATTAGGACTAAGTTCATGATAAATTAAACTTCAAGTAATCATATTACTAAAGAACTCCCACTTAGATAGACATCCCTCTGGTCATCTAAATGATCACGTGATCCAAATCAACTAAACCATCTCCGATCATCACGTGAGCTGGAGTAGTTTTCTTTGGTGAACATCTTATGTTGATCATATCTACTATATGATTCACGCTCGGCCTTTCGGTCTCCAGTGTTCCGAGGCCATGTCTGTACATGCTAGGCTCGTCAAGTTTAACCTGGGTATTCTGCGTGTGCAAAACTGGCTTGCACCCGTTGTATGTGAACGTAGAGCTTATCACACCCGATCATCACGTGGTGTCTCGGCATGATGAACTATCGCAATGGTGCATACTCAGGGAGATCGCTTGTACCTTGAAAATTTTGTAAGGGATCATCTTATAATTCTACCATCGTACTAAGAAAAATAAGATGCATAATAAGATAAACATCACATGCAATCAAAATATGTGACATGATATGGCCATCATCATCTTGTGCTTTTGATCTCCATCTCCAAAGCATCATCATGATCTCCATCGTCATCGGCTTGACACCATGATCTTCATCGTAGCGTCGTGGTCGACTCGCCAACTATTGCTTCTACTACTATCGCTAACTCATAGTGATAAAGTAAATCAATTACATGGCATTCGTAATTCATACAATTAAGAGACAACCATAAGGCTCCTGCCGGTTGCCGATAATTTACAAAACATGATCACCTCAGACAATAACGTATAACTCATCACGTATTGACCATATCACATCACAACATGCCCTGCAAAAACAAGTTAGACGTCCTCTACTTCGTTGTTGCAAGTTTTACGTGGCTGCTATAGGCTTCTAGTAAGAACCGTTCTTACCTACGCATCAAAACCACAACGATTTTTCGTCAAGTGTGCTATTTTAACCTTCAACAAGGACCGGCCATAGTCACACTCGATTAAACTAAAGTTGGAGAAACTGACACCCGCCAGCCACCTGTGTGCAAAGCATGTCGGTAGAACCAGTCTCATGAATGCGGTCATGTAATGTCGGCCCGGGTCGCATCATCCAACAATACTGCCAAATCAAAGTATGACGTTGGTGGTAACCAGTATGACTATTATCGCCCACAACTCTTTGTGTTCTACTCATGCATATCACCTACGCATAGACCTTGCTCATGATGCCACTGTTGGGGAATGTAGTATTTCAAAATTTCCTACGATCACGCAAGATCTATCTAGGAGAAGCATATCAACGAGCGGGGAGAGTGCGTCCACGTACCCTCGTAGACCGAAAGCGGAAGCGTTTAGTAACGCAGTTGATGTAGTCGAACGTCTTCACGATCCAACCGATCCAAGTATCGAACGTACGACACCTCCGTGTTCAGCACACGTTCAGCACGATGACGTCCCTCGAGCTCTTGATCCAGTTGAGGATGAGGGAGGGTTTCGTCAGCACAACGGTGTGGTGACGGTGATGATGAAGTTACCAGTGCAGGGCTTTGCCTAAGCACTGCAACGATATGACCGAGGTGTGTAACTGTGGAGGGGGGCACCACACACTGCTAAGAGAAGACTTGTTGTGCCTTTGGGATGCCCCCCTTCCCACGTATATAAAGGAGGGTGGGAGGAGGAGGCCGGCCAAGGGGGCGCGCACCATAGGGGAGTCCAACTAGGATTCCCAATCCTAGTTGTAGTCCCCTTCCTTTTCAAGAGAGGGAGAGAGGGAAGGAGGAGGTAGGGGAGAAGGAAAGAGGGGGGCGCCGCCCCCTCCCTAGTCAAATTCAGACTAGCCAATGGGGGGTGTTTCCTACCCATGTGGCCTTTCTCTCCTTTCCCCTAAAGCCCATTAAGGCCCAATACTTCCCCGGGGGGGTTCCGGTAACCTCCCGGTACTCCGAAACTTATCAGATACTTCCCGAAACCATTCTGGTGTCCGAATGTAACCTTCCAATATATGAATCTTTATGTCTCAACCATTTCGAGACTCCTCGTCATGTCCGTGATCTCACCCGGGACTCCGAACAAACTTCTGTCATAAAAAACACATAACTCATAATACTAATTGTCATCGAACGTTAACCGTGCGGACCCTACAGGTTCGAGAACTATGTAGACATGACCGAGACACATCTCTGGTCAATAACCAATAGCGGAACCTGGATGCTCATATTGGTTCCTACATATTCTACGAAGATCTTTATCGGTCAAACCGCATAACAACATACGTTGTTCCCTTTGTCACCGGTATGTTACTTGACCGAGATTCGATCATCGGTATCATCATACCTAGTTCAATCTCGTTACCGGCAAGTCTCTTTACTCGTTCCATAATACATCACCTCGTGACTAACTCATTAGTCATTTGCTTGCAAGGCTTATTATGATGAGTATTACCGAGAGGGCCCAGAGATACCTCTCCGACACTCGGAGTGACTAATCCTATTCTCGATCTATGCCAACACCACAAACACCTTCGGAGACACCTGTCGAGCATATTTATAATCACCCAGTTACATTGTGACGTTTGATAGCACACAAGGTTTTCCTCCGGTATTCGGGAGTTGCATAATCTCATAGTCAGAGGAACATGTATAAGTCATGAAGAAAGCAATAGCAATAAAACTAAATGATCATTATGCTAAGCTAATGGATGGGTCTTGCCCATCACATCATTCTCCTAATGATGTGATCCCGTTCATCAAATGACAACACATGTCTATGGTTAGGAAACTCAACCATCTTTTGTTAACGAGCTAGTCTAGTAGAGGCATACTAGGGACACTGTGTTTTGTCTATGTATTCACACATGTATCAAGTTTCTGGTTAATACAATTCTGGCATGAATAAAAGACACTAATCATGATATATAAGGAAATATAAATAACAACTTTATCATTGCCTCTAGGGCATATTTCCTTCAGACGTCGCCATCACGAGCATGTTGGGTGTCGGACGGCCGATCTACGAGACCCCGACGCAGAACCTGCGTGCCGTGCTGGCGGCGGCAGAAGACCTCCAAACCCTGGAGGGCGACGAGCGGTGCATCCAGATGGAGCACCTATAAGAGCTCCTCAATGCCACGAACATGCAGTAGGACACATGCAACCGCTTGCTCGTGGACGGCAAGCAGGCCGACCACCCGGAGCCCCACCGCAAGCATGGAGCAACCTCCCGATCCCCTAGCGGCAGCGGCCATAACAAGAACCCGGGCCGGCTGTTAGCCGCAACCGACGCTCTCAGCACATGGGTGTGGACAACCGGCAAGTTCCTTCGAACCCGGAGGGCCGGCGCCAACATGATGAACACCCACCTCCCTATAGGGAGAGGCCGGTTTCTTCGGTGTCAGTTGATCAACCGACCCTGGGGGCGGCTAGGCCCCCGCGGAGCAATCGACAATAATTACACTCGTCACCGGATCGAGCAGCTGGCTCGATCCCTAGCAATGGAGGAAGAGGATACAGTCGGCCCGGCCTGCTTTGACCCTGCATCTGCAACGAGCCCTTCCCCAAAGGGTTATCACTTCCTCGCAACATTCCCAAGTACAATGGCGCCATGAAGACAGAGGACTAGTTCACCGACTATGCCACAACAGTCAGCATAGCCAATGGCAACAAGCGTGTTGTCGTGAAGTATGTTCTGCTCATGTTGCAGGGGATGGCATGGACATGGCTGAACAACCTCAAGCCCAACAACATCAATAGCTGGTTGGATTTCAATGAAGCTTCCGTGCGCAACTTCAACATCACTTACAAGCGGCCCCCCAAGCCTCGCCAGCTCTCCATGTGCGTTCAGCAGCCGAACGAGTCCGCTCGCGACTACCTGACGTGCTGGGCCGAGTTGCGCAACTCCTACGAGGGGGTGCACGAGGTGCAAGCCAACGAATACTTCACCGCCTAGTGCAGAGAGGGCACCCTGCTCAAGCACAAGCTCCTGTGCGATGAGACGTCTACCTTGGACGTGAAGGAAATATGCCCTAGAGGCAATAATAAAGATGTTATTTGTATTTCCTTATATCATGATAAATGTCTTTTATTCATGCTAGAATTGTAT
Source organism: Secale cereale (assembly GCA_902687465.1). NCBI lineage: Eukaryota > Viridiplantae > Streptophyta > Magnoliopsida > Poales > Poaceae > Secale > Secale cereale. The sequence continues at coordinate 535,245,222 of LR738713.1, forward strand.
TAACCGGAAACTTAGTACATGTGTGAATACATAGACAAGACAATATGTCCCTAGTATGCCTCTACTAGATTAGCTCATTGATCAAAGATGGTTATGTTTCCTAGACATAGACATGAGTTGTCATTTGATCAACGAGATCACATCATTAGGAGAATGATGTGATGGACAAGACCCATCCGTTAGCTTAGCACTATGATCGTTTAGTTTTACTACTATTGCTTTCTTCATGACTTATACATGTTCCTATGACTATGAGATTATGCAACTCCCGAATACCAGAGGAACACCTTATGTGCTATCAAACGTCACAACGTAACTGGGTGATGATAAAGATGCTCTACAGGTGTCTTCGAAAATGTTCGTTGTGTTGGCATAGATCAAGAATAGGATTTGTCACTCCGAGTGTTGGAGAGGTATCTCTAGGCCCTCTCGGTAATACACATCATAATAAGCCTTGAAAGCAAATGATCAATGAGATAGTCACGAGATGATGTATTACGGAATGAGTAAAGAGACTTGTCGGTAACGAGATGTATTGAGATACCGATGATCGAATCTCGGGCAAGTAACATACCGATGACAAAGGGAACAACGTATGTTGTTATGCGGTTTGACCGATAAAGATCTTCGTAGAATATGTACGAGCCAATATGAGCATCCAGGTTCCGCTATTGGTTATTGACCGAAGATGAGTCTCGGTCATGTCTACATAGTTCTCGAACCCGTAGGGTCCGCACGCTTAATGTTTGATGACGATCGGTATTATGATTTTATGAGTTTTGATGTACCGAAGGTAGTTCGGAGTCCCGGATGAGATCACGGACATGACGAGGAGTCTCGGAATGTCTGATACATAAAGATTGATATATTGGACGACTATGTTTGGACACTGGAAGGGTTCCGAGAGGTTTCGGGCATATACTGGAGTACCGGGGGGTTACCGGAACCCCTGGGGAGTTAATGGGCCTTAATGGGCCATAGGGGAAAGGGAGAGGAGGCGGCCAAAGTGGGGGCGCGCCCCCCACCAGCCCAATTCTAATTGGGAAGGGGGCCGACCCCCCTTTCCTTCTTCTCCTTCTCCCCCTTCCTTCTTCTCCTACTCCTACTAGGGAAAGGGGGGAATCCTACTCCCGCTGGGAGTAGGACTCCCTAGGGCGCGCCATAGAGAGGGCCGGCCCCTCCCCTTCCCTGCTCCTTTATATACGGGGGTAGAGGCACCCCATAGACACACAAGTTGATCAGTTGATCTTTCCCAACTGTGTGCGGTGCCCCTCTCCACAGAAACACACCTCGGTCATATCGTTGCAGTGCTTAGGCGAAGCCCTACGCCGGTAGCTTCATCATCTCCGTCACCACGCCGTCGTGTTGATGAAACTCTCATGCAAAGTTCTAGTGGATCAAGAGCTCGTGGGACGTCATCAAGCTGAACATGTGCTGAACGCGGAGGCTCCATACGTTCGGTGCTTGATCGGTTGGATCGCGAAGAAGTTCGACTACATCAACCGCGTCACTAGACGCTTCCGCTCCCGGTCTATGAGGGTACGTAGACACACTCTCCCCTCTCGTTGCTATGCATCTAGTAGATAGATTTTGCGTGATCATAGGAATTTTTTGAAATACTACGTTCCCCAACAGTGGCATCATGAGCCAGGTCTATGCGTAGATCATATGCACGACTAGAACACAAGTGAGTTGTGGACGATACTAGTCATACTGCTTACTAGCATGTCATACTTTAATTCGGCGGTATTGTTGGATGAAGCGGCCCGGACAGACATTACGCGTACGCTTACGCGAGACTGGTTCTACCGACATGCTTCGCACATAGGTGGCTGGCGGGTGTTAGTTTCTCCAATTTTAGTTGAATCGAGTTTGGCTACGCACGGTCCTTGTGAAGGTTAAAACAACACATACTTGACGAAATATCGTTGTGGTTTTGTATGCGTAGGTAAGAACGGTTCTTGCTAAAGCCCGTAGCAGCCACGTAAAACTTGCAACAAGAAAGTAGAGGACGTCTAACTTGTTTTTGCAGGGCATGTTGTGATGTGATATGGTCAAGACATGATGAGTGATATGTTATTGTATGAGATGATCATGTTTTGTAAAGTTATCATCAACTGGAAGGAGCCATATAGTTGTCACTTTATTGTATGAAATACAATCGCCATGTAATTGCTTTACTTTATCACTAAGCGGTAGCGATAGTCGTAGAAGCAATAGTTGGTGAGATGACAACGATTCTACGATGGAGATCAAGGTGTCGCGCCGGTGATGATGGTGATCATGACGGTGCCTCGGAGATGGAGATCAAAAGCACAAGATGATGATGGCCATATCAAGTCACATATTTTTATTGCATGTGATGTTTATCTTATTATCCTTCTTATTTTGCTTAGTACGATGGTAGCATTATAAGATGATCCCTTACAAAATTTCAAGGTACAAGTGTTCTCCCTGAGTATGCACCGTTGCGAAAGTTCGTCGTGCCGAGAGACCACGTGATGATCGGGTGTGATAAGCTCTACGTTCACATACAACGGGTGCAAGCCAGTTTTGCACACGCAGAATACCCGGGTTAAACTTGACGAGCCTAGCATGTACATACATGGCCTCGGAACACTGGAGACCGAAAGGCCGAGCGTGAATCATATAGTAGATATGATCAACATAAGATGTTCACCAAAGAAAACTACTCCAGCTCACGTGATGATCGGAGATGATTTAGTTGATTTGGATCACGTGATCATTTAGATGACCATAGGGATGTCTATCTAAGTGGGAGTTCTTTAGTAATATGATTAATTGAACTTTAATTTATCATGAACTTAGTCCTGATAGTTTTTTGCATATCTATGTTGTTGTAGGTCAATGGCCCGTGCTACCGTTCCTTTGAATTTTAATGCATTCCTAGAGAAAGCTAAGTTGAAAGATGATGGTAGCAATTACACGGACTGGGTCCGTAACTTGAAGATTATCCTCATTGCTGCACAGAAGAATTATGTCCTTGAAGCACCGCTAGGTGACAAGCCCCCTCCCGCTAATGTAGACGCTTTGAACGTCTGGCAGACGCGGTCTGATGACTACACGATAGTTCAGTGTGCCATGCTTTACGGCTTAGAATCGGGACTTCAATGAAGTTTTGAACGTCATGGAGCATATGAGATGTTCCAGGAGTTGAAGTTGATATTTCAAGAAAATGCCCGGATTGAGAAATATGAGATTTCCAATAAGTTCTACAACTGTAAGATGGAGGAGAACAGTTCTATCAGTGAACACTTGCTCATAATGTCTGGGTACTACAATCATATGACTCAACTTGGTTGCAAAGTTGCTGAAGATAGTGTTATTGATAGAGTACTTCAATCACTGCACCAAGCTATAAAGGCTTCGTGATGAACTATAACATGCAAGGGATGCAGAAGACAATTCCTGAGCTCTTCGCTATGCTCAAGGCTGCGGAGGTAGAAATCAAAAAGGAGCATCAAGTGTTGATGGTTAACAAGACCACTAGCTTCAAGAAAAAGGGCAAGGGAAAGAAGGGGAACTTCAAGAAGAATAGAAAGACAGTTAATACTCCCACGAAGAAACCCAAGTCTGGAGCCAAGCCTGAAACTGAGTGCTTCTACTGCAAAGGGACTGGACACTGGAAGCGGAACTGCCCCAAGTATTTGGCGGATAAGAAGGATGGCAAGGTGAACAAAGGTATATGTGATATACATGTTATTGATGTGTACCTTACTAATGCTCATAGTAGCACCTGGGTATTTGATACCGGTTCGGTTGCTAATATTTGTAACTCGAAACAGGGGCTACGGATTAAACGAAGATTGGCTAAGGACGAGGTGACGATGCGCGTGGGAAATGGTTCCAAAGTCGATGTGATCGCCATCGGCACGCTACCTCTACATCTACCTTCGGGATTAGTTTTAGACCTGAATATTTGTTATTTGGTGCCAGCGTTAAGCATGAACATTATATCTGGATCTTGTTTATTGCGAGACGGTTATTCATTTAAATCTGAGAATAATGGTTGTTCTATTTATATGAGTAATATCTTTTATGGTCATGTACCCTTGAAGAGTGGTCTATTCTTGTTTGATCACGATCGTAGTGATACACATATTCATAATATTGAAGCCAAAAGATGCAAGGTTAATAATGATAGTGCAACTTATTTGTGGCACTGCCATTTAGGTCATATTGGTGTAAAGCGCATGAAGAAACTCCATAGTGATGGACTTTTGGAATCACTTGATTATGAATCACTTGGTGCTTGCGAACCATGCCTCATGGGCAAGATGACTAAAACTCCGTTCTCCGGAACAATGGAGCGAGCAACAGATTTGTTGGAAATCATACATACTTATGTATGTGGACCGATGAGTGTTGAAGCTCGCGGCGGGTACCGTTATTTTCTAACCTTCACTGATGATTTGAGCAGATATGGGTATATCTACTTGATGAAGCACAAGTCTGAAACATTTGAAAAGTTCAAAGAATTTCAGTGTGAAGTAGAGAATCATCCTAACAAGAAAATAAAGTTTCTACGATCTGATCGTGGAGGTGAATATTTGATTTACGAGTTTGGCCTTCATTTGAAACAGTGTGGAATAGTTTCACAACTCACGCCACCCGGAACACCACAGCGTAATGGTGTGTCCGAATGTCATAACCGTACTTTATTAGATATTGTGCGGTCTATGATGTCTCTTATCGATTACTATTGTTTTGGGGTTATGCTTTAGAGACAGCTGCATTCACATTAAATAGGGCACCATCTAAATCCGTCGAGACGACGCCTTATGAACCGTGGTTGGGCAAGAAACCAAAGTTGTCGTTTCTTAAAGTTTGGGGCTGCGATGCTGATACGTCCACAACGTATCTATAATTTCTGCTTGCTCCATGCCTCTTTTGGGTGATATTGCTATCTTATTTATACACTTCCATACACTTTTGATCATATTTGGACTAACCTATTAACTCAGTGCACCCCAGTGCCAGTTTCTGTTTTCGGCTGTTTTTGTATTTCAGGTTTTCACATTACGAGAACTGCCAGAAAAAATCCAGAAAAATTATATAAAAAATCAGCGTTCCAGAAGCTACCAGGCACCCGAAGCACAGCCGGAGGGGGGCCACCAGGGCCCTAGGCGCCCTGGTGGCGCGCCCCACCTGGGCCGCGCCGGGGGGCGCCTGGGCCCCCCGAGCCTCGTCTGATGCCCCCCTTTGGCATATATTTAAAGCGTCTCCCGAAACCCTCGAGACGGGAACTCTTTTTCGCGATCTCATCTCTGTTCCGCCGCCGCCGCCGCTTCCAAGATCGGGAGCACCAGGAGAACCCTTCCCGGCACCCTGCCGGAGGGGAGGATCACCACCGGGAGCTTCTCCACCACCATGGACGCCTCCCGGATGAGTTGTGAGTAGTCTCCCTTGGACCATGGGTCCATGACCAGTAGCTATGTGATGTTCTCCTCCTGTTCTTGTGCTTCACTAATTAGTCCTCGTGAGCTGCCCTACATGATCGAGGCACATATGTAATCCTTATGCTGTTGCTATGATGAGTTTGCTGGGATCCCATGGACTATGATATTATGTTCAGATTGTGTTTGAGTAATATATTTTATTCACCTCTTTTATATTTATGTTTGTAAGTAATTCTTGCATGTTCTCCGTTGTTATTTATTGCTTTGGCCAAGTAGTAGGTAGTGACTCCAAGAGGGAACATTATGCTTGATTGTGGGTTCATGCCCCTCGATGACTAGTTTGAGTGACAGAAACATGAGTCTAGGGGATGTGTTGTTGCCACAAGGGGGAAAACAACGGTGCTTGTGCCCGCGGGTGCAAGGATTGTTTACTTTACGCAAAGTTCTTTTAATGCAGTTGTCTGTTGCTTTGAGTTTACACTATGGGTGGGACTCGCAACTTAATACCAGCGAGATGTTCTGGATAGATATCTCAAGGTGGATGATTAGTAGTAGATGTAGATGGATTTCGATCTACTTACCTCGGCGTACCGCCCATGCTTTGAACCTCTACCTTTCTTGCAACCTAGTCAGCATTGGTTTGCGCACATGGTCATGTCAATTGCCCAGCTGTAATTCGTTTACCTCACATAGCAGTTTTATCGTCTTTTGGGAGAGAGACATCACTAGTGAACATCATGAGACTCCGGTCCATATTACCATCATTGATCACATCCACTATTTACTTTCCGCTTTTTACTTACTATTGCAATTATACCTATCACTATTATCACTTGCGTTTGATCCTTTGTAAACTACAAGGTCGGAGGGATTGACAACCTCTCTGTACTCGTTGGGAGCAAAGTTATTTGTATCTGTGTGCAGGTCCACGTTGATTGCTAATATCTGGCGCCGTTAGCAGTTGACACCTTCTTGTTGAAACTGGGAGTCTCAGGGAAATCGATCCTTGGTATTGCCAAGGGAAAACTTCTGCTACACTGCATCTCAAACCTTCCACTTGGGGTAACCAACGAGGGGTGAGAAGCCACCTAGCAAAGAAATTTCTGGCGCCGTTGCCGGGGACTCCACTCTTCAGGATAGGGGAGTTGCACGCTATCTTTTACCTTTGCTTTTAGTCTTGTTAGTTTACCTTTCAGTTTTGCTTTAGTATCTTTTATCGAAAATCACAAAAATAGTTATCTTGCTTGCTTGCTACTATGGGTTCCACCGAGAACACCAAGTTGTGTGACTTCACTAGTCACAACAACGATGACTTTATCTGCACACCTATCACTACACCTGCCACTTCAGCACCTTCATATGAAATTAAACCTGCTTTACTGAACTTAGTTATGAAAGATCAATTCTCCGGTGCTGGAGATGATGCTGCTTTACACTTAAACAACTTTGTTGAACTTTGTGATATGCAAAAGTACCAAGAAATAGATGGTAATATTGTTAAGCTTAAGCTTTTTCCTTTCTCCTTGAGAGGAGGAGCTAAAATTTGGTTTCAGTCTTTGCCTAGAAATAGCATAGATTCATGGGACAAGTGCAAATATGCTTTTATTGGAAAATACTATCCACCTGCTAAAATTATCCAACTAAGAAGTAACATAATGAATTTTAAACAATTGGATAATGAACACGTTGCCCAAGCTTGGGAACGTATGAAATCTCTTATCAAGAACTGCCCTACTCATGGTTTGACTACTTGGATGGTTATCCAAACTTTTTATGCAGGCTTGAACTTTACCTCGCGGAACTTGTTAGATTCGGCCGCGGGAGGAACCTTTATGTCAACTACACTTGGTGCTGCCACAAAGCTTCTCGATGAGATGATGACCAATTATTCCCAATGGCACACCGAACGCGCTCCAACAGGTAGGAAGGTAAACTCTGTCGAGGAGATTTCCTCCCTAAATGAAAAAGTTGACTTGATCATGTCTCTACTTTCGAAGCAATCTTCTGTTGATCCTCGTGATGTTCCTTTAAATTCTTTGATTGCTCAAGAACAATTAGATGTGAACTTTATCTCTAGAAACAATTTTAATAACAATGCTTATAGGAATAATTTTGGCAGCAATCCTAGACCGTTCCCCTCTAATTCTTATGGGAACAACAATGCTTATCCTAGCACCAAGAACTCCACTACTGAACTAGAGATTATGCTTAAAAAATTCATCACTACCCAAAAAGCTTTTAATAATAGTGTAGAAGAAAAACTAAACAAACTAGGTGATCTCTCTTCGAAGGTAGACAATTTAGCCAATGAGGTAGAATTGCTTAAAATTAGAACTTCTCCTCTTGAAGAGAGGGAGGTCACTCCTATTAATGCTATTCAAGTGCGAATTAATGAAAATATTAGGATGATGGCTAAACATAAAGAGAGATGGGCTAGAGAAAGGTAGGAAGAAGATAGAATTAAGAGCCTTCCTACCCACCACACTGTTGCTACTATCCAAGTTGTTGAGGATATCCAAACTCTTAGCACCCAATGCACTCCTGGTCCCGATGGACCTATTAATGGTGATGCTATGACTATAGAAACTACCAAACAAGTGAACCTAAAGGACACCACTACCACCTTACTTGATGGTAGTGACCTCGATTTTGACAATTGCATTCTTACCGAAGTTATTGATTTCCTTCACAAGATGTCTAGAGATCCCCGCATTAGCACGATTAACCTTGCCTTCACAGAGCATATCACTAATGCTCTTATCAAAGCTAGGGAGGACAAACTTAGAGTAGAAGCCTCCATACCTAGAAAGCTAGAAGATGGTTGGGACCCTATGATTAAAATTAAAATAAACAACTTCTCTTGCTATGCTTTATTTGATATTGTAGCTAGTAGCTCCATTATGCCCAAAAGACTATATGATATGCTTAAATTGAAACCTTTTGATTCTTGTTCTTTTGGTGTTCGTCTCGTTGATTCTTCCATAAAGAAACCTTTGGGGAGGATCGACGATGTTCTTATCATTGTCAATGACAATTATGTTCCCGTTGATTTTACTATTATGGATATTGAATGTGAACCTTCGTGTCCAATTATTTTGGGACGTCATTTTCTACGCACCGTTGGTGCTATCATTGACATGAAAGAGGGTAATATAAAATTCCAGTTTCCTCTCAAGAAAGGGATGGAACACTTCCCTCGAAAGAAGATTAAGTTACCTTTTGAGTCCGTTATACGGGCTAGCTATTCTTTTACTCTTGATAAAACTTGATCTCTATGCATTATGCCTAGCTTAAAGGCATAAAAGAAAGCGCTTTTGGGAGGCAGCCCAATGAATAAATTTTATTTTGCTTCTGTTGTGTCTTGATGTTGTTACTACTGTAGCATCATCATTGTATCTTTGCTTTTCAATTTTGTGCCAAGTATAGCCTCTGATTGCAAGAAAGTTCAAAAGTTGTGACGTGCTGTCCAGGAAACAGATTCTGTCCTTGGATAGAAAAATTCGTATAAAATCACCAGATCATCTTTTTGATCTGAATTTTTTTGACAGCGTGCTCTATATAATTGTATTTCGTGCGTCTGTTTTGAGTTTTTTTATTAGAGTTGCAGAAGTGCCCCGGAAAAATCATTTACTACCTGCTGTTCTGTTTTTCACAGATTCTGTCCTGTTTTGCCTTTCCTTCATTTTGCAAACCTAGAGCTTGCTTTTTCTTTGCAAAAACCTTTTGGCAATCTTGAGAAACAGTACAACTTCAAGAATATCTTTATTTCCAGCAAGGAACAATTATTTTATTATGGGTACTAACCTCGCTAATCAGATTATGATGAGTTATGTATGAAGGGAGTTTTCAAGTGTGCGAGGGAAGATGATAAAAAGATTCCGGAGTGTCAAACGCTCAAGCTTGGGGATGCCCCCGTGCACCCCCAATAAATATTCAAGGAGACTCAAGCGTCTAAGCTTGGGGATGCCCCCGTGCATCCCCTTCTCCATCAACATTATCAGTTCGTCTTTCGTTCCACTATATTTTAATCACTTCATGTGTTATGTGCTATGCTTGGAGCGTCTTGCTTTTAGTTTTCCTTTTAGTTTTCTTTAGCTTTTCATAACAAGTCGGAACTCAGCTTTCTTTATGTGGGAGAGAAACACGCTCCACTTCTACCTAGAACATAACATAAATTTTCATGTCTATCCTTGCTGTGTGTGTTCTTTGTCTTTTAATAGCTACTATCATGCTTAGCTCTTAACTTTCATGTTTATCTTTTTAAAGAGCTTTCGTTTAGTTGGTTGCTTGAACTCTCTTTAGTTATCATGTTTATCTTATTAAGAGAGTTTGCTTCCGTTGCATTGGTTGATATGTCTATGATAAAGATGCTACGTGCATAATGGCGCTTAGTAGTTCAGGTTTTCTTATGGTTAATCCTAAATAGCTGGGGGGTTCCCAATGTGTTATTGGAGTACCAACATGATTTGTTTGCCTATGATGTGGTATGGTTTAGTAATATCTTCCTTCAAAGAAATTATTTTGATTGACTTGGCGTATGCTCACGCATATTTAAGACTGTAAAGAAAGTCTGTCAAGCCTTGATGATCTTTTGTTTCTGAGTAGCGATGTAACTTCCATGCCTGATTTAATGTTGCTTTGTCGCTCTGCATGATTATGACCGTCATTGCTCTCTTAGTTGGTCGCTCCCAGTCTTTTGCTAACCTCCACCTGTACTAAGCGGACTGACTGCTTGTACATCCACATCCTTTTAAACCAATTATGCCATATGAGTCCACCATACCTTCCTACATGGTATTTACCTGCCATTCCTAACGGAGACTTGCATGTACCATCTCGAAATTATTCAAAGAAAAAAGCATTCCTATTTTGTGCCTCTGTTGTAAGTTCATGAGGAAGTAGTAGTTAATTCATGATTTTTTTAAGTTGGACAAGCTTCACCCCGGGATTGCATGTATAATGTGCAAACCCATAATACGAGAAGGAACTGGCATTGAGTGCGCCCGGCTCAAAATTAATATAACAAACAAACCCTCCTTCACGCTTTGTTCATGAGAAATCAGAAAACTTTGGCAGTGATAAACAAAGGAGATTAAGAGGATGTGATCGTCCTCATTCGGGAGCCGTTCCTCGAAACTTGTCCATCTCAAGAAGTGATTGAGTTGTCTGCTAGCATTCGTTGACGAAACATGCATGATCAAAAAAATAATTGTTACCTCTGTTTTTAAAACTAAGAGCTCTGGTACATGTTTTGTCTTTGTTTCCGACTACGGGTTTTCAACCTTGCCAACAAAATCCACGGTTCGAGAGTCTCCACCTTCTTTTAAAAGCACCAACTACTGAGAGCATGATTGTCATTCTGAGTGTAATGTGCATTGTCCCAAATTAGCATAGTCTTTTGCATGATTGTGATATCGTTTATTCTGAAATCATTGTATCTAGTCATCACTTAAACCTTGGAGGTGCCCCTGCATTTATGTTTTGCTTCACTAAAGGGGGCAAGCGAGATATCACTTTATCATATTTGCACACCATGTTCATTACAAATCTATTTGATGTTTCAGTATCATATTGTAAAACTTTCAGTTCTTTGTGATTTTCTCATGAGGCAACTTAATTACTATAGATTCATTGTCTCAGTAAGCTTTTGTCATGTGACTATGAAAAAGTCCTATATGGTTAATAGCATGTCACCACAGAAATTATTCTTGTTATCATTTACCTACTCGAGGACGAGCAGGAATTAAGCTTGGGGATGTTGATACGTCCAAAACGTATCTATAATTTCTGCTTGCTCCATGCCTCTTTTGGGTGATATTGCTATGTTATTTATACACTTCCATACACTTTTGATCATATTTGGACTAACCTATTAACTCAGTGCACCCCAGTGCCAGTTTCTGTTTTTGGCTGTTTTTGTATTTCAGGTTTTCACATTACGAGAACTGCCAGAAAAAATCCAGAAAAAATATATAAAAAATCAGCGTTCCAGAAGCTACCAGGCACCCGATGCACAGCCGGAGGGGGGCCACCAGGGCCCAGGCGCCCTGGTGGCGCGCCCCCCCTGGGCCGCGCCGGGGGGGGCGCCTGGGCCCCCCGAGCCTCGTCTGATGCCCCCCTTTGGCATATATTTAAAGCGTCTCCCGAAACCCTCGAGACGGGAACTCTTTTTCGCGATCTCATCTCTGTTCCGCCGCCGCCGCCGCTTCCAAGATCGGGAGCACCAGGAGAACCCTTCCCGGCACCCTGCAGAGGGGAGGATCACCACCGGGAGCTTCTCCACCACCATGGACGCCTCCCGGATGAGTTGTGAGTAGTCTCCCTTGGACCATGGGTCCATGACCAGTAGCTATGTGATGTTCTCCTCCCGTTCTTGTGCTTCACTAATTAGTCCTCGTGAGCTGACCTACATGATCGAGGCACATATGTAATCCTTATGCTGTTGCGATGATGAGTTTGCTGGGATCCGATGGATTATGAGATTATGTTCAGATTGTGTTTGAGTAATATATTTGATTCACCTCTTTTATATTTATGTTCGTAAATAATTCTTGCATGTTCTCCGTTGTTATTTATTGCTTTGGCCCAGTAGTAGGTAGTGACTCCAAGAGGGAACGTTATGCTTGATTGTGGGTTCATGCCCCTCGATGACTAGTTTGAGTGACAGAAACATGAGTCTAGGGGATGTGATGTTGCCACAAGGGGGAAAACAACGGTGCTTGTGCCCGCGGGTGCAAGGATTGTTTACTTTACGCAAAGTTCTTTTAATGCAGTTGTCTGTTGCTTTGAGTTTACACTATGGGTGGGACTCGCAACTTAATACCAGCGAGATGTTCTGGGTAGATATCTCAAGGTGGATGATTAGTAGTAGATGCAGATGGATTTCGGTCTACTTACCTCGGCGTACCGCCCATGCTTTGAACCTCTACATTTCTTGCAACTTAGTCAGCATTGGTTTGCGCACATGGTCCTGTCAATTGCCCAGCTGTAATTCGTTTACCTCACATAGCAGTTTTATCGTCTTTTGGGAGAGAGACATCACTAGTGAACATCATGAGACTCCGGTCCATATTACCATCATTGATCACATCCGCTATTTACTTTCCGCTTTTTACTTACTATTGCAATTATACCTATCACTATTATCACTTGCGTTTGATCCTTTGTAAACTACAAGGCCGAAGGGATTGACAACCTCTCTATACTCGTTGGGAGCAAAGTTATTTGTATCTGTGTGCAGGTCCACGTTGATTGCTAATATCTGGCGCCGTTAGCAGTTGACACCTTCTTGTTGAAACTGGGAGTCTCAGGGAAATCGATCCTTGGTATTGCCAAGGGAAAACTTCTGCTACACTGCATCTCAAACCTTCCACTTGGGGTAACCAACGAGGGGTGAGAAGCCACCTAGCAGATGCTTATGTGAAAAAGCTTCAACCTGATAAGCTCGAACCCAAGTCGGAGAAATGTGTCTTCATAGGATACCCAAAGGAGACTATTGGGTACACATTCTATCACGGATCCGGAGGCAAGATATTCGTTGCTAAGAATGGATCCTTTCTAGAGAAGGAGTTTCTCTCGAAAGAAGTGAGTGGGAGGAAAGTGGAACTTGATGAGGTAATTGTACCTTCTCCCGAATTGGAAAGTAGTACATCACAGAAACTGGTTCTAGTGATTCCTACACCAATTAGTGAGGAAGCTAATGATGATGATCATGAAACTTTGGATCAAGTTACTGCTGAACTTCGTAGATCAACCAGAGTATGTTTCGCGCCAGAGTGGTACGGCAACCCAGTTCTGGAAGTCATGTTACTAGACCATGATGAACCTATGATCTATGAGGAAGCGACGATGAGCCCAGATTCCGCAAAATGGCTTGAGGCCATGAAATCTGAGATGGGATCCATGTATGAGCACAAAGTGTGGACTTTGGTTGACTTGCCCGATGATCGGCAAGCCATGCAAAATAAATGGATCTTCAAGAGGAAGACCGACACTGACGGTAATGTTACTGTTTACAAAGCTTGACTTGTTGTGAAAGGTTTTCGACAAGTTCAAGGAGTTGACTACGACGAGACTTTCTCACCCGTAGCGATGCTTAAGTCTGTCCGAATCATGTTAGCAATTACCACATTTTATGATTATGAAATCTGGCAAATGGATGTCAAAACTGCATTCCTGAATGGATATCTCAAAGAAGAGATGTATATGATGCAAACAAAAGGTTTTGTCGATCCTAAATGTGCTAACAAAGTGTGCAAGCTCCAGCGATCCATCTATGGACTGGTGCAAGCATCTCGGAGTTGGAATATACGCTTTGATGAGGTGATAAAAGCATATGGTTTTATACAGACTTTTGGAGAAGCCTGTATTTACAAGAAAGTGAGTGGGAGCTCTGTAGCATTTCTGATATTATATGTGGATGACATATTGTTGATTGGAAATGATATAGAATTTCTGGATGGCATAAAAGGATACTTGAATAAGAATTTTTCAATGAAAGACCTCGGAGAAGATGCTTACATATTAGGCATCAAGATCTATATAGATAGATCTAGACACTTAATTGGACTTTCACAAAGCACATACCTTGATAAAGTTTTGAAGAAGTACAAAATGGATCAGTCAAAGAAAGGGTTCTTGCCTGTGTTACAAGGTGTGAAGTTGAGTAAGACTCAATGCCCGACTATTGCAGAAGATAGAGAGAAAATGAAAGTCATTCCCTATGCCTCAGCCGTAGGATCTATCATGTATGCAATGTTGTGTACCAGACCTGATGTGTGCCTTGCTATAAGTTTAGCAGGGAGGTACCAAAGTAATCCAGGAGTGGATCACTTGACAGCGGTCAAGAACATCCTAAAGTACCTGAAAAGGACAAAGGATATGTTTCTCGTGTATGGAGGTGACAAAGAGCTCGTCGTAAATGGTTACGTCGATTCAAGCTTTGACACTGATCCAGATGACTCTAAGTCACAAACCGGATATGTATTTTTATTAAACGGTGGAGCTGTCAGTTGGTGCAGTTCCAAGCAAAGCATCCTGGAGGGATCTACATGTGAAGCGGAATACATAGCTGCTCCGGAAGCAGCAAATGAAGGAGTCTGGATGAAGGAGTTCATATCCGATCTAGGTGTAATACCTAGTGCATTGGGACCAATGAAAATATTTTGTGACAACACTGGAGCAATAGCCTTAGCGAAGGAATCCAGGTTTCACAAGAGAACAAAGCACATCAAAAGACGCTTCAATTCCATCCGCGATCAAGTCAAGGAGGGAGACATAGAAATTTGCAAGAAACATACGGATCTGAATGTTGCAGACCCATTGACTAAGCCTCTTCCACGGGCAAAACATGATCAGCACCAAGACTCCATGGGTGGTAGAATCATTACTTTGTAATCTAGATTATTGACTCTAGTTCAAGTGGGAGACTGAAGGAAATATGCCCTAGAGGCAATAATAAAGATGTTATTTGTATTTCCTTATATCATGATAAATGTCTTTTATTCATGCTAGAATTGTATTAACCGGAAACTTAGTACATGTGTGAATACATAGACAAAACAGTATGTCCCTAGTATGCCTCTACTAGACTAGCTCATTGATCAAATATGGTTATGTTTCCTAGCCATAGACATGAGTTGTCATTTGATCAACGAGATCACATCATTAGGAGAATGACGTGATGGACAAGACCCATCCGTTAGCTTAGCACTATGATCGTTTAGTTTTACTGCTATTGCTTTCTTCATGACTTATACATGCTCCTATGACTATGAGATTATGCAACTCCCGAATACCGCAGGGACACCTTGTGTGCTATCAAACATCACAACGTAACTGGGTGATTATAAATATGCTCTACAGGTGTCTCCGAAGGTGTTCGTGGTGTTGGCATAGATCAAGAATAGGATTTGTCACTCCGAGTGTCGGAGAGGTATCTCTAGGCCCACTCGGTAGTACACATCATAATAAGCCTTGCAAGCAAATGACTAATGAGTTAGTCACGAGATGATGTATTATGGAATGAGTAAAGAGACTTGCCGGTAACGAGATTGAACTAGGTATTGAGATACCGACGATCGAATCTCGGGCAAGTAACATATCGATGACAAAGGGAACAACGTATGTTGTTATGCGGTTTGACCGATAAAAATCTTCGTAGAATATGTAGGAGCCAATATGAGCATCCAGGTTCCGCTATTGGTTATTGACTGGAGATGAGTCTCGGTCATGTCTACATAGTTCTCGAACCCGTAGGGTCCGCACGCTTAACGTTTGATGATGATCGGTATTATAAGTTTATGAGTTTTGATGTACCGAAGGTAGTTCGGAGTCCCAGATGAGATCACGGACATGACGAGGAGTCTCGGAATGTCCGAGACGTAAAGATCAATATATTGGACGACTATGTTTGGACATCGGAAGGGTTCCAGGAGGTTTCGGGCATATACTGGAGTAATGGGCCATATGGGAAAGGGAGAGGAGGCGGCCAAAGTTGGGGCGCGCCCCCACCAGCCCAATCTAAATTGGGAGGGGGCCGGCCCCCCTTTCCTTTTTCTCCTTCTCATCCTTCCTTCTTCTCCTACTCCTACTAGGGAAAGGGGGGAATCCTACTCCCGGTGGGAGTAGGACTCCCTAGGGCGCTCCATAGAGAGGGTCGGCCCCTCCCCTCCCCTCCTCCTTTATATACGGGGGTAGAGGCACCCCATAGACACACAAGTTGATCAGTTGATATTTCCCAACCGTGTGCGGTGCCCCTCTCCACAGAAACACACCTCGGTCATATCGTTGCAGTGCTTAGGCGAAGCCCTACGCCGGTAGCTTCATCATCTCCGTCACCACACCGTCGTGCTGACGAAACTCTCCTGCGAAGTTCTGCTAGATCAAGAGCTCGTGGGATGTCATCAAGCTGAACGTGTGCTGAACGCGGAGGCTTCGTACGTTCGGTGCTTGATCGGTTGGATCGCGAAGAAGTTCGACTACATCAACCGCGTCACTAGACGCTTCCGCTCCCGGTCTACGAGGGTACGTAGACGCACTCTCCCCTCTCGTTGATATGCATCTAGTAGATAGATCTTGCGTGATCGTAGGATTTTTTTTGAAATATTACGTTCCCCAATAGGACGAGCTCCTGGCGATAGTGGACAAGTACGCCACGGCCAACTCCTCCTTGAAGTCGGAGATCTGAGTTGATGCGTCTGGGAAGGTGATTCCGTCGGCTTCTCCAACGCCGGCCGGTGATACCAACCGGCGTCAGCAGCCAAATGACAACAAGCGCAAGGCCCAACAACCAGCTTCCAACAGCGGGTAGGTGGCTACCGTCGAAGACCAGCAGCCGGCAGGTCAACCCGGCCCCAAGCGCCAGTGGGGCGGCAAGGGTGCATGGTAGCCGGCCTGCTCCTTTGAGCAGACCCTTGATGCTCCTTGCAAGTTCCACAGCGGTGCGAAGCCATCCAACCACACCACCCGGCAGTGCAGTTGGTTCTCCCGAATCTCCAAATGAAGGCTTGTCGCCTCCTCCAGCCGGCCCGGCGGCCCCGGCTCCTCAAGAGTCGGCCCGCCCTGTCGGCATGCTCCAAGATGAATTCCCCAACGAGAATGCCGCCTACATTGTCTTCACGAGTGAAGGCGAAAATAAGCGCAGTCGGCGTCAGCAACACCGCGAGGTGAATGCTGTCATTCCTGAGGCCCCCTAGTTCATGCACTGGTCCAAGAAGCCCATCATATGGAGCCGTGAAGACCATCCAGCTGTGATGCCCTCGTCGGGTGCCTACGCCATGGTACTGGACCCCACCTTCTCTACGGAGAGGCAGACTTGTCGCTTCTACCGAGTCCTGATAGACGGCAGCAGCAGCATCAACATCCTCTACCGCGACACCATGGAAAAGATGGGCGTCAAGGAAAGGCAGCTCCAGCCCAGCCGAACTGTGTTCCATGGCATTGTCCCTGGGCTTTCCCATTCTCCACTCGGCAAGAGCAAGATCGATGTTCTGTTTGGTGACAAGAACAACTTCCGCTGTGAGCCCATCTGGTTCGAAGTGGCCGACTTGGACAGCACCTACCACACGCTCTTGGGCCAGCCAGTGATGGCCAAGTTCATGATGGTTCCGCACTATGCGTACCTGAAGACTAAGATGTCGGGTCCCAAGGGCATCATCACCATTGTTGGCGACTACAAGAAGTTGTTCGAGTGTGCAGCAACCAGCTCCCAGCTAGTCGAGCCCCTCGTCATCGCCTAAGAGAAGCGCCTCATCGACTGGGTGGTGGACAAGGCCGGTGAGCAGTCGGCTGTGCCGACTAACCCTGAGCTGGCAGACCGTGACACCTCATTCCAATCGGCCAAAGAAACCAAGAAGATCATCTAGGACCCAGCGCACCCGGATCAGTATGTTGTCATAGGTTCCAACCTTGATAGCAAATAGGAAAGCGAGCTCGTCGACTTCCTCTGTGAGAATCGAGATATCTTCGCATGGTCTCCCAAGGACATGTCGTGTGTTCCATGGAAGTTCACCGAGCACAAGCTGCATGTGCGGCCGGATGCTAAGCCGGTAAAGCAACCCCTCCGCCGCCTATCAGAAGAGAAGAGAAGGATCGTTGGTGAAGAAATCACTCAGCTTTTGGCAGCTGGCTTCATCATGAAGGTGTTCTACCCGGACTGGCTCGTCAACCCAGTCCTTGTTTTGAAGAAAAACAACAAGTGGCGCATGTGTATCGACTACACGAGCCTGAACAAGGCCTGCCCCAAAGATCTGTTTGCCTTGCCTTGAATTGATCAAGTGATAGACTCCACAGCTGGTTGCGAGCTGATGTGCTTCTTGGAAGCCTACTCCGGCTACCAACAAATCAAGCTGGACCAGGAAGACCAGATGAAGACCTCCTTCATCACCCCTTTCGACGCATTCTGTTACCTCGTCATGACGTTCGGCTTGAGGAATGCCCGCACCACAGCGATGCATGCAGAAATGCCTCCTGCCATAACTCGGTCGGAATGCCCACATCTATGTGGATGACATAGTGGTAAAGACGGAGAAGCGTGGCACCCTTCTGGAGGACCTCAAGGATACCTTCACCAACTTGTGCCGCTTCCAGATAAAGCTTAACCCGGAGAAGTGTGTCTTCGGGGTACTAGCCGACCAGCTCCTTGGCCTTGTTTCTGAGTGCGAGATCGAGTGCAACCCCATGAAGATTAAGGCCATTGAGCGGATGAAGAAGCCGACCCGGCTGCGGGACGTCCAAAAGTTCACCGGGTGCCTGGCATCTCTCAGCCGGTTCATCAGCCGGCTGGGAGAGAAGGCCCTTCCCCTGTACCAGCTGATGGAGATGACCAAGGGCTTCGAGTGGTCCGACCAGGTGGACGAGGCATTCCTCCAGCTCAAGCGGATGTTGTCCATGCCGCCTGTTCTGGCCGCCCCGACTGCTATAGAGCCCATGCTCCTCTACATCACCGCCACCAACCGGGTCGTCAACACCGTCATTGTTGTCGAGCGCCCAGAAGCTAGCAGGGCCCAGCCAGTCTAGAGGCCGGTCTATTACTTGAGCGAGGTGTTGTCCGCCTCCAAGCAGAACTACCCCCACTACCAGAAGATGTCCTATGGTGTGTACTTTGCCGCCAAGAAGCCAAAGCACTACTTCCTGGAGCATGCAGTCACAGTCGTCTGCACCGCTCCCCTTGCCGAGATCATGGGCAATCGAGATGCCTCGGGCCGGGTGGCCAAGTGGGCCATTGAGTTGGCTCCTTACACCATCCTCTACCAGCCCCGCACCGCCATCAAATCCCAAGCGCTGGTCGACTTCCTTGTCGAATGGGCCAAGACCCAGTACCTGCCGCCAGCGCCAGATTCCATGCATTGGCGGATGCATTTCTATGGCTCCAAGATGCGCACTGGCTTGGAAGCCGGCATCGTCTTCACCTCTCCAAAGGAGACAAGCTAAAGTACACCCTGCAGATCCACTTTGCCGCCTCCAACAACGTGACCGAGTACGAGGCACTCATCCATTGGCTCCGGCTAGCCAAGGAGATCGGCATCCGCCGCATCCTGTGCTACGGTGACTCGGACCTAGTGATCCAACAATCTACTGTTGACTGGGATGCCAGGGACACTAACATGGCCAGTTATTGCTCCCTCGTCCAGCAGATTAGTGGATACTTTGATGGGTGCGAGTTCATCCATGCGCCACGGGCCAACAATGAAGCAGCCGATGCCCTGGCACGGATCGGTTCCACCCGGCAAGCCATTCCAGCTGGTGTCTCCCTAGAGTGCTTGTGCAAGCCGTCTATCCAACCTTCGTAGGTATCATAATCCATCTTCGTGCCGACTGACCCTCGAGCAGCCGGATTCGGCTCGGGGACTTCAGCAGTCGGCCCGGGGACTTCTGAAGGCGTCCCGGGGGCTCCAGAACCCAGCCCAGGGACTGCTGCAGCCGGCCCGAGGAATTCCACGACGCACCAAGCGGCGACCGACTCCAACCCGTGGCCTCCCAGCCCGGCCACCCTAGCGCCGACTGTTGTCATGACGGTGGTGGCAGCTCTGTCTTGGGCGCAACCCATTCTCGACTTTTTGGTGAGCCGTGACCTCCCAGACGACAAGGACTTGGCCAGGCAAGTGCAGTGCCGGGCGTCTGCTTGCACAATCATCAACAGAGAGCTCGTCAAGCGCAGTCTGACTGGCGTCTTCCTGCACTGCGTCGAGCCGGAGAAGGGCATCGCCATCTCGAAGGACGTTCACCAAGGCGAGTGTGGCCACCATGCCACCTCCAGAGCCCTCGTCGCCAAGGCTTTTCGCCATGGTTTCTTCTGGCCGACTGCCCTGTCATATGCCACGAACTTGGTCGACAAGTGGAATGGGTGCCAACACTTCCGCCCTCAAGACCATTCCCATAGCCTGTCCATTTGCCGTATGGGGATTGGATATGGTGGGCCCATTCAAGATAGCATGCGGTGGCATGACCCATCTGCTGGTCGTCGTGGACAAGTTTACCAAGTGGATCGAAGCGAGGCTGATCAAGAAGCTGGACGATCCCACGGCCATCACATTCATCAAAAACATCACCGTTTGATACGGCATACCGCAGAACATAATCACCGACAACGGTACAAACTTTGCCAAAGGCGCCTTGGCTTGTTTCTACGCGGCACAGGGCATCCGACTGGACCTTGCGTCGTTTGCTCACCCGCAGTCAAATGACCAGGTGGAGCGAGCAAACGGCCTCATCCTATCCGACATCAAGCCCCGACTGGTCGAGCCACTGCAGCGCTCGGCCGGCTGCTGGATCGAGGAGCTGCCGACCATCCTTTGGAGTCTCCGGACTACGCCAAACCGCTCAACCGGTTTCACTCCTTTCTTCCTTGTGTACGGGGCCGAGGCCATCATCCCAACGGATATCGAGTTCGACTCGCCTCGCGTCACCCTATACACGGAGGCGGAAGCAAAGGAGGCACGTGAAGATGCATCAACTTGCTCGAAGAGGCCCGACTGTTAGCACTCAGTCGGTCCGCCATCTACCAGCAGACCTTGCACCGCTACCACAACAAGAAGGTCAAGCCGCGTGCTTTCCGTGAGGGCGACCTTGTGCTCCGACTGATCCAGCGAACAACCGGCCAGCACAAGCTCTCGGCCCCGTGAGAAGGACCCTTCATCATCAGCATGGCCTTGGGCAACGACTCCTCCTATCTGATTGACGCTCAGAAGCCCAGGGCACACAAGAAAGACGCATCCGACAAAGATACGGAGCGGCCATGGAACGCAAACCTACTCCGCCCGTTTTACAGTTGATGCAGTGTATGTACCACGCTATCTTTCGTATTAAGTAAAGACAACAAGTACCCCGAGGCGCACTCGGGGGCTACCTTTTCATCTATATGATCAAATTATCCCGCATATGAGTATTTGTTATTTTCGCCCCACTCGGGTCCGACCAGTCGGCCCGGGGGCTCACCGACTGGGCCCAAGCCGGCATCACCCGGAGTTGGCCTAGTAGTGTGTCGTTGCCAAAGCCCTCTCTTCGTCCTAGTTACACCTCGTAGCGCAACTGTCTGACTGGCAAGAGCTAAAGCCCGAAAACGTTGTCCACATGAAAAACGATTAAGGAAGAACGCCGACTGTGGCCAAGCCGGCTCCTCGCCTCCCCCGTCTGGCTGTCAAGCAGCCGGCCGGTTGGCTTCTCACCCGACTAGCTCATGCTCTAAGCGGCCAAAGTACTTCGATTATTCTAGCGGCCAAGTCCCTGACCCGGCCATAGACCGCAACGCGGCTGTCCGGCTGGCAGAGCGGCGACCAAAGGAATATGACAAAGAAAAAGACCAAAGAGAGCAAAAGCAAAATCGAGTTAGAACTCGGCAAAGCACAGAAGCATGTGGAACAAGTAAATTAATTTACATTTCAAGAGGGCTTGCGGCCAACATCCATCAAGGTTTAGAATACACCCCTAGTGGGTGGAACTACGCATAACTGACAAACTGTTCTCAAACTATAAGACAGCAAAAGCGCAAAACAAGATATGGGCCGCCTAAGCTGGCGGCACTTCCGGCTGCCCAGACGGGTTGGCGGTGGCTGTAGCACCGGCTGG
Source organism: Secale cereale (assembly GCA_902687465.1). Taxonomy (NCBI): domain Eukaryota; kingdom Viridiplantae; phylum Streptophyta; class Magnoliopsida; order Poales; family Poaceae; genus Secale; species Secale cereale. Next base: position 535,267,208 of record LR738713.1, read on the forward strand.
CGGGGCCTCCTTCTTGTCGGGCTTCGTCTGGTCGATGGTGGCGGCCGAGGTGGCTTCCGGATGCTCGCCACCCGAGGCCGGACCGGGTTGGTTCCGGCTGGTCGCTCTGTCATCCGGTGCGACGCCATCGCCTTCCTCGTCCTCGCCCTCCTTCGCGGCCTCTTCAGTGGAGGCGATCTTCTCCACCGAGTCCTCCGCTTCGTCCGGGTTCAGCCCAAACCAAGATGGCGGTATCTCGGTCTCGTCTTCCGCCCGCTCCGGGATGAAGACATTGTCGTCGGCGTACTCAGCAAGGGCCGAGGCTCGGATGGCGATCCCCTCGCGCTCTTGCTCCAGCTGCGGCACGGCCTTGTGGCGGAACGTGGCCAACTGCGCCAGGCGGACGTCCGGGTACCACGCCTTGACGAACTCAGACGTTACTTTGGCGTCGGCCCACACTGCGGCAGCCTTCCAGGCATCGAGTCGCTCCCCCGCCACCTCCAACCAGTCGGCCGTCCGACTGGGAGTCCGGGGGATCTGGGCACCCAATCAGAGCCCTTCCAAGACTTGCGGACCGGCGAGTTGAAACCAGCGGAGCAGCCGGCGCACCGGCACGAGGCGTAGCTGGACGGCCCGGAGCTGTTCTCCCAAGCTCCGGGGCCGGCCTGGCGCAATGTCCACGCCGTCCCGCCTCCGTTCCTCACGCCGCACCTCGATTGCCTGGCAGATGGCGCCGGTGTGGTCCGAGAAGTAATCTGTCGGAAGACAATAGAGCATGAAGCCGGCTTCTACCAAGCAGTCGGCAACCCGCCAATCAAGAAAAAAACCTTACCTTCAAGAAGCTCCTTGATTACCCCCTAGCCCTCCGTCAGGGACCGCTCCCTGTCGGACCAAGCCGAGCGCTAGGTCTCGAACTCGGCCCTGAGCAGCTCCTCCTCGCCCTTCAGCCGGCGGACCTCCTCTGTGTACTCGATCGCCTGGTCAGCCAGCACCTTCTCGAGTCGCTCGTGTTCTGTGGCCGCCTAGCTATGCTCCTGCTCCTTGACCGACAGCTGGCCCTCGAGCTCCTACACGCAGCCCTACAGTTGGAGGACGGAGTCTGCAGAAGAAAAGAAGAGCAGTTAGCAACTACATTGATGAAGACAACTAGCAGCCGGAAAGATCCGGCCCCCAAACCTCGGGGGCTACACCCAGTGGGTGCGCTTGCGCGCCCCCACTGAAAGATGGCCTACGTACCTCGGCTTCTCCGCAACTCGGCAGTCCAGGCGAGGAGCGCCTAGTTCTGGGAGTTGTAGGTGGTCGCCCGCATGTCATGGTAGTCCTGCATCAAGAATAGCACAAAAGTTAGAAGCATGCCTTAAAGTTCCAACCCGTCTGCTCAAGAGCCGGCTTGGAACTTGGGGCTACACCCAGTGGGTGCGCTGGCGCGCCTCCACTAAAGATTGCAAGAAGGAAAAAGTAACAAGCCAGACGCATACCCGGACAGATGCCCGCAACGCTACCATCTCGTTCCCTGCCTTCATTAGGGTGCCGCCGTGGGTGTTGAACTGTTCCAAGACGTCCCGCAACGCAAGGTTCAGGGTGGTTGGGCTAGCCTTCGACGTCCTGCCAGGCGGGACGAAACTCGTGGCCTCGGCGTCAGCCCCCGGCGAGCTCATGGTCCCGGTATCCATCGGCCTTGGCTCGGAGGATGCCCGCGCCTAGCGGTGGCATGCGGGAATGCGCGTTGTCCGGGTCCGGCCTGTGTCCGCACCGGTGGTGGCCAGCGGCATCTCCGGCCCATGGCGTTGGCCGTCGCCCGTCTCGCCAACTCCCGGTGCCCGCTGGGTCACCTCCGCCTCCGTGGTTGCCGCGTCGGTAGCCGCCTGCGTCGTCACCACCGGACCAGCCACGGCTGCTCCTGCTGGCGGAGTGGGCTCCGCCACCATCGGCTCTAGCCACTCGGAGAAGGTGACCTTCGGAACCCCGCCACCGGCCGGATCTACAGCGGCCTTGGCGTCGTCCTCCGTCTGTCTGTTGGCCGCCTCCTCCGTTCGTGCCTGCTCCAACACCGTGGCTTGGGCCTCTGCCCACACAACCGCGGCGGTCTCGGCATCGGCCTCCGCTCACGCCGCCTCCGCCTCCTGCGCTACCAGCGCCTCGCGCGCGTTCCTCTCCGTCGCCTCCCGGAGAGCGGCGGTCGGGTCCACGTGTCGGGTTCCCTCGGAGCCGCCTGCTGTATTGATCAACGAGGCGGACGGAGCCCGGGAAATGGATATGGGGGCCCTGCACAAGCAAAACAAGCAAGTTGAGAAAAAGCACAAAGGATATTCAACTCAAACAGTGCATACCCAACGCACTTACCCGAAAACCATGGGGCGCTCCTTTGGGGCCCTTCCGGTGAGCCCCTTGAGGGTGACCGTCTTCGCGGACTCATGCCGCCTGGTCGTGTCTGCCTGCCGGGCCTTCCTGGGCTTTCGGTTGCCGAACATCCCTTCGGCTCGACGCTTGGATGCGCCGAGGGCATCAGTCGGCGCTCCGGCAGACGTCCGCGTCATCGAGGAGCCGGGGCCTGTCCTCTCGGCGTCCTCAGGGCGGCGTTGCCCCTCGTTGTCTTCGTCGTCGTCCGACCACGACCGAACGTGGCCGTCTCCGCCGTCACCGCCTCCTCCATCGTCGCTTCCCTAGGCGGCATCGTCCCACCAGACACGTGTCTAATGAGTAGAGCCACCAATCGGTTGTTTTGTGTTAAAGATCCGGCCCTCAAGATGGCTCCGAATCGAAAAACGTTCAACATGAAAGTTGTTCGTCTCGTCGAACCGAGTAAATTGTCTTTTGGGAGCATCTTCATCCGAGGTCGTTTGCGACCTGTGGGACCTAAGAACCGAACTGTTGTCCTAGACTCCGAGTTCGGTTAATTTTGGAAAGATCTGGACGTGATTTGGAGTCCTTTTTCTTGTACGGAGAGTAAATAGACGAGAGGTGACGGCCAATTGAACAACACACAATCAAACAAATCATCTATCACTTTTTACCTTTACTTTTATCTTCTCCCTTGTTCTTCTTCTTCCTCGTTATTCGTTTGTTCTTGTTGTTGCAGGGCGGCGATCCAGGAGGCCCTAGGGGCGATCAGGTCGACCTAGGGCCGCCCGTAGTCGCCGCGTGCCCAGACGGGGTTCCTCTTGAGCGTGTGGGGTTTCGGGTCTCTCCAAAGCACCTACCGGACTGCTTGCGTACCACGCTTTCGGACGGGTCTCCTTCGACGTGAGATGCGGTGCATCACACTCGACGCTGGAGGTACACGGTGACGTGTTCGTGTGCGAACATGAACGCAAACGTTGGATTGGATGACGGTTTCCTTCTCAGGAGACCTTGCCTGAACCGAGGCAAACGAATGGCGCAGGGATGGAAAGTACCGGTTTGCAAGGAAAGATTAGGTCGCAGATTGATGTCATGATCGGTCGACTTTCATGCTGGTGGAAAACCGAGTTTTGCTTTTGAAAAACCACAGAAGGGAGATTGAAAAGACGATGGGTCTATCGATCGATGAGGGAGGGAGGGCGAACGAACGAATGACGTACGAACTCCTCCTTTAGGAGTAGAGATACATGTTGATCATTTATTAAATGTACATCCCACATTATTTAGAAACACAACGACCATTTTTAAGCAAACGTTGAACATTTTCCAAAACAGTTATGAATATTGTTTTAAAGTCTGTGAACATGCTTTGGTGCTCTGAACATTTATTAATATCTTGAACAATATGTTTATACATTATGAACTTTATTAAAATATTCCATGATTTTTCAAAAATGTTAGGAACAGTAAAATGCGTGACAAATTTTTGAAATGCCTTTTCAGACATGTACAAACATTTTTCTAAAACCGCCAGAACACAATTTGAGTACTCCACAAATATCTTTCTAATAGTCAGTTAACCTTTTTGAAAGCTAAATAAATTAAATTATATATATATATATATATATATGTATGTATGTATATATGTGTATTTGATGCTTAGGAATATAATAGAGTAACTAAAAAGAAATAAAAAACAATTAAGTTTCTCTACTGGGCTGACCTACTCTAGGTTGTGTTGAGGCAACCGAACGTAACATCTCGCCACAGGCGAGACAAAGACGTGCCTAGCTAATTGAGCTAACGCATAATCCTATTTAGCCCTTGCCGCGACTGTTATGGTGTTAACCGTACAAAGCAGTCACACATGGGAGCTCCAGTTGGGCTCCTTAAGCGGCCGCGAAGGCAAAGCACAACGAAGAAATAACGACAGAAAAACACAAAAAAAAAGTTCTAATCCTAAAAAAGTTCATCGATTTTGAGAAACAAGGATCATCATTTTGTAAGAAAAGTTCACAAACTCCAAAAAGTTCATTGATTTTTAAAAAAGTGTGTGCAAGGGTGAAAAACGTTCATCGATTTTAAAAAAGAGTTTATCATGTTTGAGAAATATTTCATCAATATTGAAAAAGTTCATCGATTTTGGAAAATGTTCAAAATTTTGATGATTTTTCTTATCAATTTTTTAGAAAGATCATTGGATTTGACTTTTTATTGAAATCCAATAATTTCATCAAATTTAGAAAATTCAGAAATACGAAAATGTTCATCAAATTTTTTAAAGGTTAACTGAATTTTAGAAAAACTACTTATCTATGTTGGAAAAAATCATCAATATTTTTAAAAAGTTCACGTATTTGAAAATAATATCACCGAATTTGAAAAAAAGTACATCCTATTTGATAAAATGTTCATCATAGTTGTAAAAACATTCATCAAATTAGAAAACTGTTCATAAATTTTGAAGAAATGTCGATGGATTTGACAAAATATTCATCAAACTAGGAAAAAAATGAAAACAGAAAGAAAATGCAAAACAGAAAAAAGAAGAAGTTTAGAGTGGAAAACGATTCCCGCAAAAAAGGAGAGTGGAAAAAGATGGTAGTAACCATATCATGTTAGCGTGGCAGGGTGGTTACTACAGTTGCAATTAACTTGGGAGCCACCGGTTCGATTCTCATCGTGTATACAAATTTTGTTCAGCATGCAGTCAAAAAAAGTTCAATGTGTATTTGAATAATGTTCACCCTATACTAACAAAATGTTCAGTGTGTATTCTAAATTCGCTTTCTAAAATTGTTCACAGTACATTTTTTTCAGATTTTGAATTTTGTTCAATTTTTGAAAAACATAGTTCACTTTAAAAAAAAGAATATTCGAAATTTATTTACGATTTTCGAAGCATTGTTCGCATATTTAAGATTTTTTCCCACTTTTTCCAAGAAGTTATGGAAAATGTTGAAAAACTCCGGATCTACCATTCATTGGTACTTGAAAGCAAACGCTGCCTTTCAGGCATACGCAATTCGTAGCCCAGATGGCTATCTTCGATAGCATACATCACTAGGTCGGGATGTTCGAGTTCCATCGCATTCATTTTTTATTTACAATTACAGCGTTGGCTCGATGCTTCGTTTGCGCCGGCCCATTCGTGCGTCAGCTTTAGCGAAACCTCCTAATTTTGACGCCCACGAGCGTCGAGCAGGAGCTCTCGAGCAGAATAGGATTCGCTCCGTCACACATCCTCTATGGTAGTTCCTATGTGGCCCGGCAGATGTAGGTTTCTTTAACTGGCTTTGGAAACCTTCTATAGGGTTCCATCGTGTATTTTTCGAGTGTTTTTCCTTTTGGTTTCCTAGGCGTTTTTCTTTTCTTGATTTTCAAATTCATGTTTAAAAAAATGTGATTGTTTTGTAAAATCACGATTTTCTCTAATTCATGAACCTTTTCAAAATCCACAAACTCTTTTTAAACATCATACTTTTTTTTTATTCTTAGTCTTTTTTTTTCAAATTTACAATTTTTTCTTCTAATTCTTGCCTTTTCCCAAAATTTGTGAACTTATTTTTAATTTGAAAATTGATGTCCAAGTTTTGATAACAATAGAGTAGCACAAGAAAAAGAAGGCATGAAAAAACCAAAGTAAAGGTCTGTTTTGGACTGCTCTACTCCATGAAAGTCAAGTCCACTCTATTAAGTCCACTTTGGAGAAATTTTACCCAGGAGTTGCAGCTTCATCATAGAGCTATTTATCATTTTTGGCTTTTACGTACCTCCAACTTAAATAATTAGCAAATTATGTGAGAAAGGTCTCTTTGGCTGGATGACGTGGGGAAAAAACAAAATGGCATCCACTTACCAGTGGTAGTGGTAGGTAATTTCCACCAACTCCATGAAAGCTCTTTGAACTAGAGTTTTTACCGCACCCCTTGAAGAGTCTCACGAAAATTAGATAATTGTACTTCATATTTTAGTTTTTTTTAAAGCACGACAACATGAATCTTCCTTGTTTGATTTGCGTTCTAAAAATGTTCCCAAACACAGTCTACCAATGCAAGTGAACGCACGCGTGGGCATTTTTTTTTTTTTGACTGGCATGCGTTTGCAATCAGCAAGCAAACCTCTCTACACTTTATTGGGCCAGCCACGTGCTGTAACTCCTGTGCATGCACTGCAGGGCTAACCGGCGGTATCAGGAGCACGCTAATGTATCGCTTTTAGCAAGATGTAGGGCAGCCTCCCCTGACGAGAGCGCCACACGAGACCGGCCCAGCACGCTGGAGGCCACAACCTCAGTTTTTATCTACCCTTTTTCACGTTTACACTTCGAAAATATTCTAACTATATATTACAAAAAACACTTTACATAAAACATTTTAAAATGTTAACCAGGTATTTTTTTAAAGAAAATAAGTATAAAAATTATCATGTATACGAAAAATGTATAAAATATCTACAATGTGTATGAACAAAACTCTTATATTTAAAAAATGTTAATCAAGCATTTAAAAAAAATTAATTAAGCATTTGAATAATGTTAACTGTCTATTTGTAAAAAACATCTCATGTATACAAAATGTATTTAAAAATTACAATGTGTATGAGAAAATGTTCCTGGCGTATACGAAATAAATACAATGTGCATGGGAAATTGTTAATCATGCATTTAATGTTTTTTGAATATGTATACAAAATGTTCCGGACGTATATAAAAATATACAACATATTTTACATAAAATTATAAATAGAAAAACATATATTTTCAAAATGCTAGTAATGTATTACAATGTTAAATATGTATACAAAAATATTCCTGTTGTATACAAAAATGTACATTGTGTGCGGAAAAAATGTAACTTGTCATTAAAAAATGTTCACCATGTAGATAAATGCTGCTTCTTATTAATGAAATTTCAAAAAGTTATTTAAGAAATATTAATATGTTTTAAAAATATTACATTTATACCATAAATATTCAATATGTATGGAAAAAAATAGACATAAAAACTATAACTTTTAAATATGTCAGTGTGTTTGGAAATGGTAAACGTGTATATAAAATATGTTCTTGATGTACACATAAAATATGACTATATCCCGAAAAAAGTTGTCATGTGTTGAACAGACAAGAAAACCATGAAAATCAACAAGGAAAGAAAGAAAATCAGAGAAAACCAACAAAATCCGAGAATGAAAAACAAAGAAAACCACGAAAGAAGGAAAAATTAAAACCAAAGAAAAGCAATGCAAATGAATAGGAACAATGAAAAATTGAGAAAGAAACAAAGAGAAATGAAGAAAACAAAGAAAGAAACTAAGACAAAAGAAAAAATAGAAGGAAAGAAAAGAAAAAACCCCGATGAAAAACGAGAAAGAAAGAAAAATGAAGAAGACAAGAGAAAACCGTGAAATAGACATAGAAAACCAATGAAAGAAAAATAAAAACATAAAATTGAAATAAAGCAGTGAAGGAAATAGAGAAAAGCAAAATATGGAAAGGAAAACCAAAAAGGAAAAATAGAGGAAGAATCGAGTGAGAAAATCGACTGAAAACATCGAAAAAAACCAAAAATGGGCCGGCCCAGTAGCTACACATGGAGGAAAACCTTCAAATGAGCGTACCAGAGTGTGAAACTAAGGATAGTGATACCTTGGCAACATTCCGAGTAAGTCCTCGGCCTAGGGTTCTGCCGAAAGAAGCAGGGGTGCTACTCAAGGCCACTCTCTTTCGGGCTTGTTTTTGGCTCTATTATGAGTAGAGAAATAATGCAGAAAATTGGATTAAATTGTCAACTAGTCTTTTCGAAAGTAGGATTGACTATGGATTCGAGCCATTTCCTATATCTCGCTGTATGGGAGATATAGTCGCTGCACGGTATCAGCGCTGACAATAATAATGGCCTGCGCATGGCTCATATAAATACTTTCGCGGTTCCGCCGAAGCCCGAGAATCATCAAAGTTTTTTTACCAACTAGAGTATATATGAATATTCTTATATATATAAAGCTCACCTTTGTCTAAAAAAAACATAAAGCTCGCCTTCAGTCTGCATCACTTACTGGGAGATATACATAGCGCTTGCCTTCAGACAACGACCACTTGTCCACGCGTTTTCTTTGGCATGTCTTTTTCTTTTCATTTCCAGGTTTTCCATGCGGACCGGCGCACGCCAGTTTTCTTTTTGTAATGTTATCATATGTTTCTTTCTTTCTTTTCGTTTTTCTATTTTCTATGTTTTTTTGTACTTATCCATTTTTTCACATGATTGAACATTTTAAATAGAAATTATTATTTTGAAATTCACATGAACTTTAGAAAGTACTCCCTTTGTTCCTAAATATAAGTCTTTTTAGAGATTTTAATATGAACTACATACGGAGCAAAATGAGTGAATCTACACTCTAAAACATGTCTTTATTCATCTATATGTACTTCATGTTCAAATATCTAGAAATACTTATATTTAGAAATAGAGGGAGTATGCATGTACTTCTTACATGCATGTGAACATTTTTTTGTGAAGTGAACGAACTTCTAATTATATGAATATTCTTATAATTCTAGAAATGTTTATAAAGTTACATCAAGATTATTTATATGTACGTGAAAAGTTTGTGGTAACATCTAAAAATTATACAAAATATTTTAAAATAACTAGATGAATATTTATTGAATTTCACATAAATTTTTGTATATATTTGTGATAATTTTTTCGCAGCAAGAGAATATATTTTCATTTGTTTCTATAAATATTCAATAACAACTGGCCAAATATACAATTTAAAATTCATTATCAATAAAACAAATAATACCTATTTGATGGGAAACACTAAGCCGGCCCAAAAGTGGCCCTTGCAGACGAATCTGTTTTGTTACTTGTTAGATGTGAGACATATGGGAGTACTCCCATTTGCTGCTCATTGGGGAAAATAGTCGAGGAAACGCACATGCCAAAATACGGCTCGGTAGACTTAAGGTTTTATTTATATTTTATTTGTATATTTGTTAACAAATAGAAAATGAAAATATGTTCTGAAATGAATTGGTAAAGCAAATTCAAATATTTAAGATATTTCATCATGCATTTGAACATCGTTCACTAAAAAAAAAGGACAACCCGGTGCATGTAGCTCCTACTTGCGCAGGGTACGGGGAAGGGTCTGACCACTTTAGATCTATATTGTACGCAATCATTTTCTACATTTATGCAAAAGGCTGTTTCCAGAACTTGAACCCGTGACCTCGTAGTGACAAAAAAGTAGCTTTACCACTAAGCCAAGGCTCCCCTTCATTTGAACAATGTTCACTGTGTATTGAAAGATAATCATTGTGTATTCCTATTTAAAATTGTGTATGTAAGATAATTGTATTTATAAAACAAAAAGGAAATGAGAATAATTTAAAAGAAAAAATCAGAAAAGTGAAGAAAATAACTGAAAAATGAAAGAGCCATTAGAAATCCAGAAAGAAAAACAAAAAACAAAAAAATACCGGACGGAGCCCACTAAAAGTGGAAGAAAAACCACTGGCTCATGACGCGTTAGACTATTCCATGCAACGAATGGACGATTTGCCGAAACAGAGGCGGTAGGGCATGTTTATCAAATACCGTAGAAAATGACATTTTCACGAAAAGGTTGTCCTAAATGTTGAGGAAAGCGTGCATGCGACATTTGACCGTAATGCGGGTACGAAGATTTGTGGGACATAGAGGGGGAGGGTGGAGAGCAATAATGTTGTGGCCAACGCCGAGGAAGAGGTGACAACTGGGTTTTGGCGAATGCCGCCAAGCGGCCCGCCTGACACCGTTCTCGCGCGCCTCTGCCTTGGTGATGCATTCTGAGCCCCCAGCCGATGAGGATGACGCGCCGCGACCCGTCGTCGCGGAGATAGTAGTTCAATCGGGTGCGCGGCTGTGGCGGAGACGACTCTTGCTTTACCGGGGCTGGGCACCATTTGGCACCAGGGCAATGAGGCGGAGGGGTTGGCAGAGTCGAGCCCTAGTCGACCAACAAGTCCCGTATCATGATCTGGAGGTGTTTCTGGAATTCCACTGCATCGCCACCACCGGGAGAGGCATGGGCGGCTTCGCCTCCTTTGATTCTTGGCCACGAATTTGGCCCAGTCGCAGCCGTCGTCATCGACCAGCTCTCCTTCATGACAGATGAGGTGGTGGACGAAGATGGATCCGATGACCCTGGGCGGCATCATGGATTGGATTCAGAGCTCACACACCCCCGGATCCGTAGTCCTGTGTGCACGGACACTATGTTGAGCGGTAGCCGCCAAGCAAAGCCACCACACACGGGTGTGCTCCTTACCTGCCGCGGTCATCTTCTTAGCCCATTGTAGAGGCCGATGGAGGTGTGCTGTGCAACAACTTTTGGAAAGGGGGACTGCGGGGTGATGGTATGGTTTGTGTGTGGTTGTGTGTGTGTGGGGGGGGAGAAGCACCGGCCTGTCGGGCTTGAATGCGGGTAGACAGCGAGCCGATGAAACGACATCAATGCGGAAGATTCTGGATGCAGAGAGGGTTTTTGGTTGGGACCGAGTTGTCGGACGTTCGAACTCCACTAAGCGAAGATTTGGGACGTGTCGACTAGTCTGGCCTAGTTTAAAGATATACGTTGAAGGCCTAAACACGCTTAAACTCTTCAGCCCACACATATAGTATGGGTGATTTGGTGAGCCGCATTGAAGACGGCGGAGAGAAAAGAGAACGGTGGAGAGAAAACTGTCCGTAGGGGAATTGAAGGGCATGTTCATTCTTCACTGGTCAGCTAGCACATGCTAGTACGTATACCACATTAACTTCAGAACATGCCATATGGACGACACGGCTAATAGTGGAGCGGTAGAAGGACTAGCAACCAAGCATGGATGCCGTTGATGCATGTGCAACACTTTACCATACCCACGTGCCACCGTCGACTTCGCTCTGGTGCACTAAATAAAAGACCTACATCCACTGATTAATTGTGTAGACGTGCCGGCGTTTTATTGAAGGACCGGGACGTGAAGTCGGGTGTTGAATGACCGGGTCCGTTGGGTTCGGGGCGTAGCCAGGCTAGGCCAGGCCCCGGGCAATACTGGCCATGGCCCGGGCGTGGCATCAAACTTCTTCGTTCATTGTAGCTACAGTAGCCACTATTCAGCATTGTTTCGTGCATGGGCGTGATATATCCTGGATACGCAACTGTCCCAGCATTGTTTTGTCACGGTTAGCCATAGTGCAATCTTTTTCTTACGCGAGAGTTGGATTTCATCATTATTGTTGTGTTTCATCATTTTATTATGCATAGAGCCTATGTGCTTACTTTTTAATGGACATAACCAATCACTGATCTTAACTTGTTAAACTTAACGAGTTTAACGAACGAGCTTGTTAAGTTTGTTATTTGTTGATACAACATAACCCATATTTTTATTTCAAGTGCTAGCATTTCATGGCGCCTCTACCCAGTCCGGTCTCCGGTCCATAGAAACTAGCAACTATCACATCTCCTCCCGCGGTCACCTTTTCCTTTCGTAGAAAATCATAGTCATAATCTCGTCCCATGGACCACAGCAGCTCATAGCCAAACCAAGAGGGTGATGTCTATTAAAAAGTGCTCCCAAGTCTAATGGGCTTCAAACAAACCGATCGAGCAAGATTTCTTCTCGTTAAGCTTACCAAACCCTAACGATCCGAGTCTTAATGAGCACGAGCTTAACGAGCCTTGCAATTTGCTAACCCACCGGTCTTACAATATACAAAAATTATTGCACACCATTGACTTTTGGAAAATGGGAGATCATATTTCTCCCTTGCACCGTGGGTGCACACTTACAAAGTTTAACCAGTCTTAAGATTATTAAAAAGACAATACACCATGAACATACTAAGAACTCGAGTATTGCAAAGTCTATTACTGAACCGCACCTATGTTGAGACATGAATCTCCTAATAACTTGCTCCAGCTTGCCACTGCTAGCCTTTAAAGCCTCATGTTGGTCTAGATGTTGCAACGCTAACCATGGCTGCAGCTAAATAATCGTAAGAACATAGCTTGCAGTTGCAGAAAAGCTTGATAACTTACTTTTTTTAAATCAAAAGTGACATCACTAGAGCAAAGCCAAATTGACCAACATCGAGCTATGATGCCAACAATAAATTACACTTGTAATATCTAGGTGATCCCGTAGAGCTAATTTCCAAACATATGAGATACAGAATGACGCGGGGCATAAATAAAAAGCTAATCAAATCACTAGCAAATTTAGATGCGCAAACTTGCAATCCGAGGAACTGTATTGAATAGTCTCCTCCTGATATTATATTTTTACTAGATTATTTTTAGTTAAAAAGCACTCTTTTAAGAAGGCACCCAAATAAAACATAACCGTAAGGCATTCTCAATTTTCAAATGTGCCTACAATAGCAGAACCTAGTAGTGATGAGCACCTTATATATTGAGCTGACAGAGAATATCATAGATTGATGTGCAGTACATGTGCCACGTCTACAATCAACAGTCTACTCCCTCCGTTCTACAATACTCGATGTTTTGGTTTGTCCTAAGTCAAACTTCTTCAAATTTAACCATGCATATAGAAAAATATTACATCTATAACATAAAATTTACATGTATATTACGATGAATCTAATAAACATGGTGCTATAGACATTACTATATTTTTCAATAGACTTCATCAAACTTAAAGATGTTTGACTTAGGACAAATCTTAAACTTCAAGTATTTTGGAATTGGAGAGACTAGAATGCAATCTTGTCATGCACTATAGCTATATGTAAGTTGACTGAATTTGAAATTCTGGTAAGTCGATTTCGTGGGAGGGTGAACAATTGAATGAGCAAGAAATCTGGAGGAAGAAGAAAGAAGAACGACTAGTGAATCTTAATATGATGGCCCAGAAAACTAACCAATCCCCTTGTCATGAGTGCAACTGTTTACTATTCAATTTTGTTAGGCTTGTGTGCTACCCATCTTTTTTAGAGTTCTTTTTCTTGCATATGATACATGTTCATGAGAGGTTGTAGCATTCTCTTGCTGAAAGACTTCCTCTCTACAATCTGAATCTACAAAGACTTTGCGAGATGCATACTTCAAAAGATCATGGATACCTACATTTATCTCTTACCCAACATGCTCTCTAAGGGCATCTCCAAGACTCCAACGGCGACCAACGAATCCCCCCC
>LR738713.1:535280783-535293947 GCA_902687465.1 Secale cereale
AACCCCCCCCCCCCCCCCGCGCATACGTTCGGGGACAGAGGGACCAGTACACGAACACGGATGCAGGAGGCCGTCATTCAACCGTAGCCGCATACATTTCAAACACTTTTTCAATAGACCGGATGAATCCATGCAAACACTGCCGGATTTCATATAAACATTATGGATTTCATACAAACCGAAGGAAAGTATTTACATTTTGGACATATTTTAACTAAAAAGGTAAAACTATGTGTGCACGCACGGTCGTGTGGAGCTCCACTTCCACAACACGGATACGCTACACTAGTCTACTGCCGGCCGCGACGGATCCCTTTGTCTTCCTCATGTCCGGCAGCCCGCTCACCGGACTGTCGGGAGCCCCGGAGGTATATGCTTCAGCGCAAAGGGCGGCTTGATTTGGCACCGCTCATTGGAGTGGAACCACCGGCTGATGCTTCAGCCGGAGAGGAAGGGCGCCTCCGCTTCCGTGGAGCCCATCAGATGTCATATTTTATGCCGGAGAACTGCTCTTCCTGCTCATCAGATGGCATCAAAAGGGTGGAGAAAATGGTGCAATGAGGAGATGGGAAGCGGCGAAATGGTGCAATTCTTGCCCGATGTTTGGCCTCGTTCAAATAGAGGGCAGACAGGAGGAGCTTGCCTGACGTTGCATTTAATGTTGACCCGCTCATGAACGGGCGTGTGGTCGGAGTAGGTTTTTCAGCTTTCAAGCGGATTTAATGGAGGTATTTAAATACGACGAGGAGGCGTGTTCAACCGGATGTGCAGCGGGCGACGCCCTCAGCCGGTGCACCGCTTCAGTGGCGAAGGCAGTAAGATGTCGCGTCGGTCCTAACCCGTCTTCATTTGGAGTGGCGCGCTATACAACGGCATAGTAGAAGGACCATCAAAACAATTGCTCGCCCAAGCTTGAGACCCGAAACCGTGGTAACCATTATGAGCTCCACGCAACTTCATAACATGAAGATGAATGAAATCAGAGAGACTTTTATTCTCAAAATGCCACCTCCACCATGATGTCATCGTCATTTCGAAACAAAATAGTTGAGCATCGACAACGAATATCAGCAGATGTAGGAGTAGATGAAAATGGTACCCTAAATGCTTGCATGCCTGTATAATCCCGATCCCTATTAGTGAGTGATCAAACAAGGTAAAAAGAAGAACAAGCCCGCGACTAGGCATAGTATCAAGAGATCGCTCTCCTGTGGCATGCCTAACAAATCGGTAGAAACAAGAAAAGCATGACCAATTGAAGGGTTCGACTGCCCAAGGAGTTCCACTTCGATGGCACAACACCAGTTATTGTTCCCCTTGTTGGCTAATAAAGAACACACGGTTTATTTAGTTAGAAGTAGGTATCTTCAATTGAAAATTGTTCAAGCTTTGGTGTTCAAACCGAAGCTTTAAAATTCACGTTAAAACACACATTTATAAGTTCAAATCTGAATTTAGATTTCCTAACTGCTCATGTAGCTAGTGCTCGACAGCAAGTTTTGAGGCATCTTAGTCAACTTACGTACCCTGTCCATCGCAATAATAAATAAATTAATAAATTTACGTACCCTGTCGGCACGTGCACGCTGCTCCCGTTTCAATTTCATCTGCAACCAACATAGGTAGGTGCATGCATATATACAAAGCAAATATGTCGGGGCTCATCACGTTGCCTGCAATACCGAGAAGATGAGCATGCTCAAGCCTTTCCCTCACGGCCTCGCCATGCCGGCACAGGCGCATCCCACCTGGTAGGTATTCCCTCCGTTTTTATTTAGTCTACATATTAGATTAACTGAAGTCAAACTTTGTAAAATTTGACTAAGTTTAGGAAAAACAGTATAAACATTTGCCATAACGAATATATATGATGTAAAAATCTATTTAATAATAAATTTAATGGTATTTATTTATTATTGTATATGTTAACATTTTTCTCTCTAAATTTTGTTGAAGTTACAAAGCTTGATTTTGATCAAAGCTAATACGCGGAGTAAATAAAAACAGAGGTAGTACAAAGGCTCTCTTCACCACGCAAATATGCACGCGATGTGACGAGCATCCAACTAGGTGTGCGATTTGATCCGGCAATCGGATGAAGTGGAATCGTTTGTGCACGCAGGTGCAGGAGCCGGGCTGCGGCGAGAGCTGGGAGATGGGCCTGCAAGGTCACCGCGACAGCAAATTTCGAGGACACGGCGACGGGGATGCGGGCGCAAGAGCAGGCGGAGGCGGAGGTGGTGCGGAGTCTGAGCCTGAGCGGCTGGGTGGAGGAGCAGCTGCTGCCGCTGCTCACCCCGGTGGACGACGCGTGGCAGCCCAGCGACCTGCTCCCCTGCTTTTCCCTCTCTGCAGCTGGCCTCTCCTCCGAGCAGCAGCAGCCGCCGTCGATGATGATGATGACGACGGACGAGCTCCAGGCCCAAGCCTCCGGCGTGCCGGACGACGTGCTGGTGTGCCTGGTGGGCAACATGGTAACGGAGGAGGCCCTGCCGACGTACATGTGCATGGGCAACCGGGTGCCGGGCTTCCGCGACGACACCGGCTGCAGCGACCTCCCCTGGGCGCGCTGGCTCCGCGGTTGGACGGCCGAGGAGAACCGCCACGGCGACCTCCTCAACCGCTACCTCTACCTCTCCGGTCGCGTCGACATGCGCCAGGTCGAGCGGACCGTCCACCACCTCCTCCGCAACGGCATGCAGATGCTCAGGCCGTCCAGCCCCTACCACAATGCCGTCTATGGTTCCTTTCAGGAGCGCGCCACCTTCATCTCCCACACCCACACCGCCAAGCAGGCTGCGCGCCACGGCGACCGCTGCCTCGCTAAGATCTGCGGCGTCGTCGCCGCCGACGAGAAGCGCCACGAGACGGCCTACACCAAGGTGGCCGCCAAGTTCTTCGAGCTCGAGCCGGACGGGATGGTGAAGGCACTGGCCGCCGTCCTGCGGGACAAGGTCACCATGCCCGGTCAGCTTATGACCGACGGCCGCGACGCCGACTTGTTCGACCACTTCTCAGCGGTCGCGCAGCGCACCGGGGTGTACACGGCAAGGGACTACGGCGACATGGTGGAGCACTTCGTGCGGAGGTGGAAGGTGTCTGAACTCGCCGGGGGTCAGCTGTCCGGCGAGGGGCGGCGCGCGCAGGAGTATGTGTGCGGGCTGCCGCGCAAGATCCGGCGGGTGGAGGAGCTGGCCCACGACCGCGCGATCAAAGCCGCGAAGGAGCCCGAGTTCGCAAGGTTCAGCTGGGTCTTCGACAGGCCAGTCTGCATCAGAGCCTGATCTTTGATCTAGCCGTCCATCTACCAAATTCCACCCCAAAAGTATCTAATAAATTCCACCCCTAGAAAATCTACTAATCCCAAAGCCATGAATCACAAGCAGCGGCATCGTAGAGCCAAGTTTATACAGTAAACGTACCCTATATGATTTTGTGTGAAATGATGGTAATGCATGTGTGAGCGAGTGTATGCATTTCTCTTTTGTGTGTATTTGCAGCAAACTCAGCTAAATAATTAGCTGCAATCAATTTATGTGCATTTGTGTTGGTTTGCTCAAGCTGCGGTGCAGCACTAGTCTTTTGGGATAGTAGTAGCCGCGCCTTTCTTCATTTGTTTGATTAACTATTCTTTTCTCCAACAGATTATTGCAGACCGTTGTTTCATTTTGATTTATCTATGCTGGCTTTGGTATTAATTATGTTATGTCGGTGTTTTGTCATTCATATTTGTGTTGGTCAGCTGTTGAAAATGATATTTGTTCTGAAAGAAGAGTGAACTTATTAGGTATATGGTTGTCGTGTCCTTGCACATTTTGATCTCCATGTCTGCCGGTGGTGAACTGGTGATTGTGTGAGCTCCTTGTGAGCTCTTATTCCACCTTGAGTTGAAACCATGGAATCGTTGGTACAACACTCACATGGGCCGGCCATGATGCACTACCTTGCTCAACATGGCTCCCTGTTCGGTCATTCACTTAAGTTTCTCCCCCGTTTGCTTCATTGCTAACTCAGAAAAATCAGCTACTTAAAGAATTTCATTAAATCAAAATTTCAAAATTCTCCTATTTTGAAAACATTAGATTTTATTTTTTTTACTAATTAAAAAACAAATTTTAAAACGTGCATGAATTTTAAACAATGTTCATGATTTTAAAAAGGTTTCTAAATTTAAAGAACTTCAGACTTTTAAAATGTATGTCAACCTTAAAAATATTCATGAATTCATAAAAAAAAGTGCATACATTCTAAAAAAATCATAGTTTTTCTTCAATGTTCGTGAATTCGAATAAATATGCATGAATTAAAGTGTGAAGAAAAAACTAAAATAAAGTAAAAAAGGAAAAAAAGGAAAAGAAGAAAAGCTGAAAATAATAAAGAAAGACTAGTACTCCCTTCGTTTTAGTTTACTCTGCATATTGGAGTTGACTTAAGTCAAACTTCGAAAAGTTTGACCAAGTTTATAAAAAATAATATAAACATTTTCCATAATAAATCTATATGATGTGAAAGTACATTCAATAATAAATCTAATGGTATTTATTGGTTATAGTATATGTTCATAATTTTCTTTATAAACTTTGTCAAAATTTACAAAGCTTGACTTTGAGTCTTTGACAAAAGCTTGATCTTCAAAAGGATCTAATCGAGGAGTGGTGGGTATGAAATGGCAGACAAAACAATTGATGTTGTATGTTTGATGTTGTATTGCCGAACTATTTGCTATATTGGAAAATAAACTATTTGTTTGAGTTGTAATATATTGAACTATTTATTGTTGATTTATTTTTTATGTGTTTGATCTTCTTGGTTCTATATTGAGTGTGATATGTTGTTTGTGCTTGACGCGAGTGCTGTATATTTTACCGCGCTTGCCGGAGCTGCTTGCGCGCGCCATATTTTACTGCGGCCGCTCGAGCCAGCGCCTAGCTTCACGCAAAAAACCGTTATTTCGGCGCTGTAAAAAAATTTTAGCACAACGCACAAAGCGCAGTTATCGTGCCTGTTGGAGATGCTCTCAGTCCGTTGTGTTCTTTCTACCTCCCCTCATATGCAAGCATTTATGCTATAGCCAGTCTAGTAGTTAATCTATAGCAACCTATTCTAGAGTCTGCTTTTACGAAGGTTTTAAGTCATGGCACTACCATAGGGCCAGCTCCGATCCCCACGAGGGGACCGGGGTGGATTTTTCAGTGGTAAATACTGTACTTTCAACTTCAACTTTACGTATCCTTATGTTTTTTTCTGCACAGGTAGGTGAACATATATACAGAGCAAACATGCAGGGGCTCAATACGTTGCTGAATACAACATCGTGAGTGAAGCTTTTGCCGTTGCAGCACTGAGAAGATGAGCATGCTCATGTCCTCCCCGCACGGGCTCACAATGCCGGCACAGGCCCATCCAAGCTGGTACGTACGCAAGGCTCTCTTCCTCACACTGTCACACACATATGTACGTGATGTGATGAGCAAGCGGATGAAATGGAACCGTTTATGCATGCAGGTGTAGGAGCCGGGTTGCGACAAGAGCTGGGAGATGGGCCTGCAAGTCCGCCGCGACAGCTAATTTCGACAACACGGTGACGGGGACGCGGGCGCAAGAGCGGGCGGAGGCGGAGGTGGCACGGACTCTGAACCTGAGCGGGTGGGTGGAGAAACAGGTGCTGCCGCTGCTCAGCCCGGTGGAGGACGCGTGGCAGCCCAGCGACCTGCTCCCCTGCTTTTCCCTCACTTCAGCTGGCCGCTCCGGCGAGCAGCAGCAGCCGCCGTCGATGATGACGATGACGACGGAGGAGCTCCAGGACCAAGCCTCCGGCGTGCCGGACGACGTGCTGGTGTGCCTGGTGGGCAACATGGTAACGGAGGAGGCGCTGCCGACGTACATGTGCGTGGGAAACCGGGTGGCGGCCTGCAGCGACGACACGGGCTGCAGCGACCTGCCCTGGGCGCGTTGGATCCGCGGATGGACGGCCGAGGAGAACCGCCACGGCGACCTCCTGAACCGCTACCTCTACCTCTCCGGCCGTGTCGACATGCGCCAGGTCGAGCGGACCACCCACCACCTCCTCCGCAATGGCATGCAGATGCTCAGGCCGTCCAGCCCCTACCACAATGTCGTCTATGGTTCCTTCCAGGAGCGCGCCACCTTCATCTCCCATACCCATACCGCCAAGCACGCCGCGCGCCACGGCGACCGCTGCCTCGCCAAGATCTGCGGCGTCGTGGCCGCCGACGAGAAGCGCCACGAGACGGTCTACACCAAGGCGACCGCCAAGTTCTTCGAGCTCGACCCGGACGGGATGGTGCGGGCGCTGGCCGCCGTCCTGCGGGACAAAATCACCATGCCCGGCCAGCTCATGACCGACGGCCGCGACGCCGACCTGTTCGACCACTTCTCGGCGGTCGCGCAGCGCACCGGGGTGTACACGGCAAGGGACTACGGCGACATGGTGGAACACTTCGTGCGGAGGTGGAAGGTGGCGGGCCTCGGCGGGGGGCAGCTGTCCGGCGAGGGGCGGCGCGCGCAGGAGTACGTTTGCGGGCTGCCGCGCAAGATCCGGCGGGTGGAGGAGCTGGCCCACGACCGCGCGATCAAAGCCGCAAAAGAGCCCGAGTTCGCAAGGTTCAGCTGGGTCTTCGACAGGTCTGTCTGCATCAGAGCCAGATCCTACCGTCCGTCTACTAAATTTCATCCCTAAAAATATCTACTAAAATCCAAGGCCATGAAATAAGAAGCAGCAGCAGCAGCAATCTACAGTACTATTGATTGAAGTTGAGCCACTGAGAGCTGGTTAATTAGCTACAAACTATGCAAAGTGTGTGTGTGTGTGTGTTTGTTTCTTGAAGCTTGTTTATGCAGTGTACTCTAAATGATTGTGTGTGAAGTAGTGATGGTAATGTATGTGTGAGGCAGTGTCTGCATTTCTCTTTTCCTGTACGTATTTGCAAACTCAGCTAAATAATTAGCTGTAGTAATCTACGCAGGTTTATTTGTGTTGGTTTGCTCAAGCTCCAGTGCTGCACTACTCTAGCAGAACTAAGTTTTTACGGTAACTAGCAAAGGGCACATACATTGCAATGGATCTAAAATAGACTACTATATGTTTACAAACGTGAGACAAAAATATCACGCCATTTTTGGTACTTATCACTATAGATACGTTAGGTTTCATCCAAAATTTGTTGTTCTTGTTTCTTTGGATGAGGAGTGCGAGGGATTAGACTGGTCTGGAAAAGTTGAGGGGTTTTCTACAAATATGGAGCCCATGATTGCTGTATACTAGATGGCAACCCGCGGGTTGCTGCAGGAAATCAAGCTAGAAAAATCAGTAGGAGAATAATTCAAATTTGTAGGATAACCGGGATAGCTTGTTACGTGAAAACACACACCTACGTAAGGCCTCCCACCAACACATTACTTGAACTAGCAGTTGGGCGCGCCCATGGTGCGCCGCCTGACGCACTCCTGTGCGCTGCCAGGTAGACATGTGTCGTGGTTCCAAGTCTGACAGTGAGGGTAGGGGGTACGAATGGAGAGGCAAGTTCTAGTTATGACGAGGTTGTACACAGAGTGTTTAGCGAGTTCAGGCCCTTCTCGGAGGAAGTAAAAGCCCTACGTCTCGATGCCCGGAGGCTTGGTCGACTGGTGTGTGTATGTATGTGTTACAGAGGTGCGAACCCTTGTTCTGGAGGAGGGGGGTGGCTTATATAGTATGCCAAGACCGCAGCCACGCTCCACGTTACCAAGGGCTTAAAGGTACATTAAGGAGGTGTTACTGATAACGCCTGCAGTAAATGGTAGTTAAGGGGTTTACTACAGTGAGTAAATATAGGACCGTTGCTGTTCCGAGAGGCGCTTAGTCTTCAGAGGTCGAGTGCCTGATCCAGTCGAGTGGAGTTGAGTCGTCCTGGGTACATGAGTCAGTCGAGTGAAGTGTCACCTTGGACCGCCTCAGTCGACCGTCTCCACTGTCATGGGTCTTGTCTTTTGATCTCCTAGGATAGTGACCTTGGGTGGGGCCCTTTGGTCAGGCCTATGACCCTACCCTAGGTCCGTAACCTCGTCAGTAGCCCCCGAATGGATCGGGGCTTGAGCAAGGGGATGCTGAGGGAGGCTATGGTCATGATTCGTCGTCCTTGGGGCATATTGTTTTGGAGCTCGTGACTCGGGCAGGCCCCCTCAGTTGTGTCTTGGTCGCCTCGATCGGTTCCGAAGCCATTGGTGAATTAGTTGCTTTTGCGTCGACTGGGTGTTTTGCGTCGATTGGGTTTTGCGCCAGGCGTCGGGCGCCATGAGTGCGTGCCGTTTTTGACGGAATCGGTTGCCTTCTGTCCGCCGGATCCGGCGGGGCTTTCGAAATTTGAGGAAGCGCGCGGGACGGGGCGTGCCGCATCAATCGGAGGGGTGCGGTTCGAACGCCTCGATTCCCGCGCCCCCCTTTTTCGCCACGTATCGCGTCAGCGCCTGTTATGGGATCGGATAAGATCGCCCGGGGCCACCGGTCAGCCACTTGACCGAGCCGTTATAAAGGCGCGCCGAGTCCGCTGCGGGGGGTACTGTGCGCTAGCCTTCCCCCGTTCGCCTTGTCTTCTCCGCAGCGTCCTTGCTTCCCTGTCGCGCCCCCAATCCTCCCTGATTCTCTCCGCCGCAACTGCCGTCTCGCGAGCCATGGTTAAGGACAAGACTGCGGCCATGGAGCGCTCCAAGAAGGTGGCGTCGGGGAAGGGGCGGCGAGCCGGCCGGGTCGGATCGTCGTCGAGGTCCGGACTCCCCGCTGGATGGATCCAGGGGGATTGGATCCGGTCCACCGTCGTGGTGGAGGATCTGGAGGAGCTGGAGGAGGAGGGGCTGATCGCCGGCGACTCTTGGCGGTCGCCGGGAGGAGAGATCGAGCCCCGACCGCAGGAGGGTGAGTGTGTACTCCACGCCACCCATGTCGACCGAGGTTTCTCTACTCCCCCGCACCCTTTCTTCCGCGCATTTCTGATCTTCTTCGGTGCCCAGCTGCATTATTTCACGCCCAACTCCATCACCTTTCTCTCCGCTTTCATTTCCATGTGCGAGAACTTCCTCGGTTGCCGACCGCACTGGGGCTTGTTCAAGCACATCTTCACCTGCCGCTCCCAGACTGTCAAGAGAATGAAACCGAGTGACGGCAAGACGCACGTCCTTTAGGCGTGCGGCGGGCTCGGGATTCAGCTTAGGAATAGGAGCGCCTTCCCTCCCATGAACCTTCCAGAGTCGATCCGGGGCTGGCAATCGACCTGGTTTTATTACAGGGACAGTCCGACCCCGGGTCAGTCGACTGGCCTTCCTCCATTTACCTTAGGTCGAGCCAGCCCGCCTCCTTCGATGGTAGTGAGCAAGGCCGAGAGGGCCGAGGTAGACATGTTGATGGAGAGGGTCGTCCAGCTAGTCCGCGAGGGGGTCACGGGGATGGACTTGCTCGAGGTGTACATCACGCGGAGGATTCAGCCGCTTCAAGCCCGGGACCACCCGATGTGGCTATACTCTGGTACTGACAACTCGTCACGAGTCCACCCGGAGGCGGCCCACCCAGAGTACGTGGTGCGGTGTTTGAAGAGCATCACCGGGAACAAGGACAACCCCAGGGGGTCGGGGAGGATCATCCCATTTGACGCTGACCACCTGCCAGTCAAGGTTAGCCTTCCGCTTCCGAGTGACGTATTTGTCGATTGGTTTGTGATCTTTATTGATGATTCCGACTGATATTTGGTGAACTTCATTTCTTCGCAGATATATACAGAGATGTACTCGCTGCTCAACGGAGACTCGGGCCAGGAGGTCGGGGAGGGTACGGGCGATGCCGCCGAGTGGAAGTCGGAGGAGGAGACCGAGGAGAGCGAGGAGTACAGCAGCGGGGAGGAGGTCGAGTCACCTCCCCGTGTCGAGCGCCGATCCAAGGAGAAGAACGACCCAGGGGCCGCTCGACCTCATGTGGGTCCCTCGGGGTCTCGGACGCCCAAGCATACTCGCACGACCACCCCCGAGCCAGCTGAGAAGACGCCCAAGCAGCCCAAAGTCACCACCACCAAGCCCCGGAAGGCCCTGCCAAGGATTAAGGTGGACGTACCCATCACCTCCACGTAAGTGTCACTCGGGCTTGCTTTTCTCTGTTTCTTGGGGGTCGACGGCGGTTTTGGTCGACTCATTTCTTGACTCAACCTTCCAGAGCCGCCGCTTCCACGACCTCGATGGACATCGATCGGGGTCGAGACGACGAGGAGATCGCGGATGCCGCGACATCTCGAGCGGGTATGGGCTCTATGAGACTCGTTTTTGTCCTTCTTTTCTTTCGCGGGCGATAGTCGATTGACTTGGTTCCCTGTTTGATCCGAAGCGCCGCGCCTTGTCATAGAGCTGCCGGACGACGACGAGGACGAGGAGCAGCTGGGGAAGCACCGCCGGCGCGCAAGGAGGAAGGGCCGGAAGGCGCCTTCTGGCTCGGGGGCCCAGCGACCAGAGGATGCGGCCCGAACCGCGGTCTCATTTGCCGTCCCTGTGTCGACCGCGCCCGTCGTCGACCCACCGTCTGCGCTGAGCGTCGACCCAGCGCCCGCCTCGGTTGTTAACCCAGCGTCCACTCCGGTTGTCGACTCAGCGCCGATTCGCACCGTCGATCCAGCGCCTGCGCCTACGGCTGGCTCGACGCCCACTGCTTCGTCTGTCCTTTTCTCTACCTACCGCCTCCCGGAGGACCCTGTGGGGGCGGCACAAGAGGCCGTTCGCCAGGCGAAGGTGATGATGGGGCGGACGAAGGCGGCGTATGAGGCCAGCATAGCGGCTTACGACGCCAGCTCTGCTCTTCGGGCCAACGCCCAGGTATGTTGTCGGAGTACTTTCTGATTTCGAGAGAAATCTGTTTGTTTTGTTTTGTGAGGTATCACACCCACTGGGTGTTCTTCTTTTCCTGTCTTCCTTGAGCTCGCGCTGGGCTGGCCTTGGCCGAGTGAAACCAGTGGGGGCACGCTCAGTGCACCCACAGGGTGTAGCCCCCGAGACCGTGGTCGACTGATTGCAGTCGGCCATGGTCTTACTATAGAACTTCCATGCTGTCTGTTTTTTTTGAGCTCGCGCCAGACTGGTCTTGACCGAGTGAAACCAGTGGGAGCACGCTCAGTGCACCCACTGGGTGTAGTCCCCGAGGCTGCGGTTGAGTGATCTGACTCGGCTGTAGTCTTATAGTCTTTGCTTTGTCTTGTTGATGCAGAAATCTTGCGAGTTCGGGGCCAAATTTGCAGATCTTGAGCAAAAGCAAATCCAGCTTAATCTTGACTTGCAGTTGGCCCGGGACCATCTGAAGAAGACACAAGACGATGCGGCTGGTAACTTACTTCTGTCTCCTGTCGACTGACTTTTCGCTAGAGTGTTCCTTCATGTTCATCTGTCCAGTGGCGGCCTTGGTAGGTCAACTGAGGGCAGCTTTGGAGCAAAAGGATCTTGACTTGGCGGCGGCGCAGCTGGCGGCCCAGGAGAAGTCGGAGTTGGCGGCGAAGAAGCTGGCTTCCGTGGGCGCACTCGAGGCGGAGATTATCCACTGAGAGGCTCACTCGACGCGGCCAACCAGGAGGTGACTCAGCTGAAGAAGTCCAGGGCCGACTTGAACGACAAGTATGAGGCTCTGTTTCGGAAGAGGCTCGATCTTGAAGCGTATCTGGGCGACATCACCAAGAAATGGTACCTCGTGCTCGAAGGTATGTCCTCTTTGGTTGAAATTGGACTGGTCGACTCGTGTTCCATTTGCTGACTCGACTTGCCGTTCTTGGTGTAGAGTTCTGTCGTAATTTCGAAGAGGAGACTGCCCGGGTCGAGCCTGGCTTGGACCCCACCAACTCCATTGTGAAGGACGAGGTTTCCATGAACATACTGAGGCTGGAGTCCCGCCTTACTGCGGCCACTGATTACCTGGGACGACTGAAGGTGGTGATGGCCCGAATCGACGCTGCGCTCTGGAGGGGAATCGTGCAGGAGAACGACCTCGAGTCCTTGATGACTCGACTCAATGAGGTCCCCGACCGAGTGCAAGAATGGAAGAAGTCGGCCGCCCGGGGAGGAGCAGACGTGGCGCTGGCTTTGGTCCGTGTGCACTGCATGGAGGTGAAGGAGAGGAAGCTTGCTGCGCTGAAGGTCGCAAACACGAAGGAGCTCCAATTCCAGTCCTTCATGGAGACTTTCTTGGAGGCTGCCACTCGCATCGCCGATGGGATCATTTTGGACGAATTTGTCGCGCCTACAAGCCCGCCTCCTCCCGAGCCATGACTTTGATACATTAACCTTTATTTGTCGTGGAATGCCGCGTGGATTTGTACTCGTTAAACTCTGGTGGGTCTGTGGCCCAAGTACTCTTGCCCGAACCTTGCGGGGCTTTTATTTGATTTTGATCTTTTGGTTCGTCGCTCTTCTTCTGACTATCTGAATCTTTGAGTCGACGTCTTTGACTAAATTTGCCTCCGAGTGAGAGGGTCGCTCTTCACTCGGAGTGGAATGTTTATAACTTAGGCGATCCCAAGCTACGTTGTACTTGTGGCGGAGTTCGGAGGACCGAACCGCTTTGTACTTGTGGCGTAGCTCGGAGGACCGCAGCTAAGCCCCCGAATGAGAGGGTGGCTCTTCACTCGGAGTAGATAGTTGTAACTTAGGCGAGTCACGGGGTCGTAGCCAAGCCCCCGAGTGAGAGGTCGCTCTTCACTCGGAGTAGAATGTTTATAACTTAG
Organism: Secale cereale; assembly: GCA_902687465.1. Lineage (NCBI taxonomy): Eukaryota > Viridiplantae > Streptophyta > Magnoliopsida > Poales > Poaceae > Secale > Secale cereale. Next base: position 535,293,521 of record LR738713.1, read on the forward strand.
GCGATTCCGAACTACGTTGTACTTATGGCGGAGTTCGGAGGATCGAACCGCCTTGTACTTGTGGCGTAGCTCGGAGGACCGCAGCTAAGCCCCCAAGTGAGAGGGTTGCTCTTCACTCGGAGTAGATAGTTGTAACTTAGGCGAGTCACGGAGTCGCAGCTAAGCCCCCGAGTGAGAGGGTCGCCCTTCACTCGGAGTAGAATGCTTATAACTTAGGCGATTCCAAGCTATGTTGTACTTGTGGCGGAGTCGGAGGACCGAACCGCTTTGTACTTGTGGCGTAGCTTGGAGGACCGCAGCTAAGCCCCCGAGTGAGAGGGTTGCTCTTCACTCGGAGTAGATAGTTGTAACTTAGGTGAGTCATGGGGTCGCAGCTAAGCCCCCGAGTGAGAGGGTCGCTCTTCACTCGGAGTAGATAGTTGTAACT
>LR738713.1:535293963-535316630 GCA_902687465.1 Secale cereale
TCTTCACTCAGAGTAGAATGTTTATAACTTAGGCGATTCCGAACTACGTTGTACTTGTGGCGGAGTTCGGAGGATCGAACCGCCTTGTACTTGTGGCGTAGCTCGGAGGACCGCAGCTAAGCCCCCGAGTGAGAGGGTTGCTCTTCACTCGGAGTAGATAGTTGTAACTTAGGCGAGTCACGGGGTCGCAGCTAAGCCCCCGAGTGAGAGGGTCGCTCTTCACTCGGAGTAGAATGCTTATAACTTAGGCGATTCCAAGCTACGTTGTACTTGTGGCGGAGTTCGGAGGACCGAACCGCTTTGTACTTGTGGCGTAGCTTGGAGGACCGCAGCTAAGCCCCCGAGTGAGAGGGTTGCTCTTCACTCGGAGTAGATAGTTGTAACTTAGGCGAGTCACGGGGTCGCAGCTAAGCCCCCGAGTGAGAGGGTCGCTCTTCACTCGGAGTAGAATGTTTATAACTTAGGCGATTCCAAGCTATGTTGTACTTGTGACGGAGTTCGGAGGACCGAACCGCTTTGTACTTGTGACGTAGCTCGGAGGATCGCAGCTAAGCACCCACTGGGGGATTTAGAGGACACCAATCGTTAGGGAATCATTGCTGTCTTGCTTTTGAAACAAATTGGGGAATCTTTATTACAACTCGACTGTCGAGTGCTTCAAGTGAAAAAACGGCGGAGTAGGTCCGCATTCCACGAATGAGGTTCGTCTTTCTTCTGGGCTACATTGAAGAGGTGGTAAGCTCCGTTGCGCAGCACCTTCGTGATGATGAACGGGCCTTCCCAGGCCGGGGCGAGCTGGTGCGGACGTTTCTGACGCACTCGGAGGACCAGGTCTCCTTCCCGGAACGCTCGACTTCTCACGTTGCGAGCGTGGAATCGACGCAGGTCCTGTTGATAGATGGTCGACCGGATCAGTGCCATCTCTCTTTCCTCTTCTAAAAGGTCGAATGCATCCTGACGAGCTTGCTCTGCCTCAGCTTCGGAGAAGAGTTCTACTCTGGGGGCATTGTGTAATAAGTCGCTCGGCAATACAGCTTCGGCCCCATAGACCAGGAAGAAAGGGGTACAGCCAATCGACCGACTCGGAGTTGTCCTCAGACCCCACAGGACGGAGGGCAGCTCGGTTACCCAAGCCCCGGCGGCATGCTTGAGGTCGCGCATGAGCCGTGGCTTTAAGCCTTGGAGAATCAGCCCATTTGCTCTTTCCGCTTGTCCATTCGACTGATGGTGTGCTACGGAGGCGTAGTTGACTCGCGTCCCTTGGGAAGTACAGAAAGCTCTGAATTCATCCGAGTCAAAGTTGGAGCCGTTGTCTATGATGATGCTATGGGGGACTCCATATCTGAATATTAGTTCCTTAACGAAGCTGATGGCGGTGCTCGACTCGAGGTTCTTGATGGGTTTGGCCACAATCCACTTGGTGAATTTGTCGACTGCCACCAGAAGGTGAGTGAATCCGCTCCTGCCTGTCCTGAAGGGGCCGACCATATCTAAGCCCCAAACAGCAAAGGACCAGACTAGTGGGATGGTTTTGAGGGCGGATGCTGGCTTGTGTGACATGTTGGAGTAAAACTGGCACCCTGCGCATTTATCCACAATATCCTTGGCCATCTCGTTGGCGCGGGGCCAGTAAAATCCGGCTCGATATGCTTTGGCCACGATAGTCCGAGAGGAAGCGTGGTGGCCGCAAGTTCCCAAGTGGATTTCATCCAAGATCAGTCGACCTTCCTCTGGATCGATGTAGCGCTGGGCGACTCGAGTGACGCTTTCTCTGTAGAGCTGACCTTGAATGACTGTGAATGCTTTGGATCGGCGGACGATCTGGCGCGCTTCTTCTTCATCTTCTGGGAGTTCTTGCCTGAGCAGATATGATATATATGGCACAGTCCAATCAGGTGTGATTACTAGGACCTCCATGATTAAGTCGACCACGGCAGGCACTTCGATTTCAGTCGGATCGGTTGCACTGACTGGCTGCGGGGGCTCTTCCGTGAAGGGGTCTTCCTTGACAGAGGGAGTGTGCAGATGCTCTAGGAACACAATCTTGGGTATGGACCTCCGAGTCGACCCAATTTTTGCAAGATCGTCGGCTAGCTGATTCTTTGCTCTGGGCACATGATGGAGCTCTAAGCCTTCAAACTTCCTTTCAAGCTTTCGTACTGCACTGCAATAACTGGTCATCGACGGGCTCTTGACGTCCCATTCTTTCATTACTTGATTCACCACTAGGTCGGAATCACCGTAGACCATCAGGCGACGGACGCCGAGTGAGATGGCCATACGCAACCCATACAAATGTGCTTTGTATTCATCCTCGTTGTTTGATGAATCAAAATGGATCTGAAGGACGTAGCTGAGCTTGTCGCCCCTGGGAGAGATCAGGACCACGCGTGCACCGGATCCGTTCAACATTTTGGACCCATCGAAGAACATAGTCCAATGGTCCGACTGGACTTGAGTCGGAAGCTCTTGTTCTATCCACTCAGACACAAAATCCGCTATGGCCTGAGACTTTATGGCTTTCTTCGCTTCGAACTTGATATCTAACGGAAGAAGTTCAATCGCCCATTTTGCCACTCGACCGGTTGCATCTCGGTTGTTTATTATCTCTGATAATGGGGCGTCGTTGACGACTGAGATTGAGTGATCCGAGAAATAATGGGCAACCTTTTTTGCAGTCAAGTAAATCCCGTACACAAGCTTTTGGTAATGTGGATACCTTTGCTTGGAGGGAGTCAAAACTTCGGATATGTAATAGACCGGGCGTTGGACCTTGTATGCCTTGCCCTCTTCTTCCCGCTCGACCGTGAGTACAGTACTGACGACTTGTCCGGTGGCAGCAATGTACAGCAGAAGAGGCTCTCCGCTGACTGGGGCAGCGAGCACCGGCTGGGTGGACAGCAGGGCTTTGAGTTCCTCAAACGCTGCTCCGGCTTCGGGATTCCACTCGAACTTGTCGGATTTCTTCATGAGTCGGTAGAGAGGCAGTGCCTTCTCCCCGAGCCGAGAAATGAATCGACTCAATGCGGCCAAGCAACCAGTAAGCTTCTGGACGTCGTGTATACGCTCGGGGCGTTTCATTCGGAGGATGGCGCCGACTTTTTTTGGGTTGGCGTCGGTTCCCCATTCGGAAACGAGGAAACCAAGCAACTTGCCACCAGGAACTCCGAATGTACACTTTGACGGGTTGAGCTTGATATCGTAGCTTCTGAGGTTCGCGAATGTCTCAGCAAGGTCAGTCAGTAGGTCGGAACCTTTTTGTGACTTGACCACGATGTCATCCATGTACGCCTCGACTTGCCGACTGATTTGCTTTATTAAGCACTTCTGGATCATGCGCATGAAGGTGGCGCCGGCATTTTTGAGGCCGAAAGGCATGGTGACATAGCAAAAACACCCGAAAGGGGTGATGAAGGCTGTCTTTATTTCATCGGGCACATACAGACGGATCTGATGGTATCTGGAATATGCGTCCAGAAAGGACAAACGCTCACATCCCGCAGTCGAGTCGACTATTTGATCGATGCGGGGAAGAGGAAAATGATCTTTCAGGCAGGCCCGGTTGATGTGCTTGAAATCGATGCACATGCGGAGAGAATTTTCCTTCTTGGGGACCATGACGACGTTGGCGAGCCACTCGGAGTGGTATATCTCGCGGATGAACTCTGCTGCTAGGAGTCGAGCCACTTCTTTGCCAATCGCTTTTCGCTTCTCCGCAGCGGATCAACGGAGATGTTCCTTCACAGGTTTCACCTTCGGGTCGACTCGCAAATGGTGCTCAGCCAGCCCCCTGGGCACACCCGACATGTCTGATGGTTTCCATGCGAAGATGTCCTAGTTCTCACGGACGAACTGGATGAGCGCTTCTTCCTATTTGCTGTCGAGGGTGGTGGAGATGTGGGTCGGTGCTGCATTGGGGTCGGTGGGGTGGATGTGTACGGGTTTTGTGTCCCCGGCCGACTGAAAAGCTGACTCGGAAGCCGGCTTCTTTGCCCTTAGCAGGTCGCCTGGATCCACTTGCTTCTGGTACTCCTCCATCTCTACTGCTGCCATCTGCTCGTCGACGATCTTCGAGCCTTTCTGGAAGCATTCTTCCGCTTTCTGCCGGTTCCCAGTGATGGTTATGACACCGTTGGGTCTCGGCATTTTCAACTTGAGGTAGACGTAACATGGTCGAGCCATGAACCTGGCGTAGGCTGGCCTACCTAGGATGGCATGATAGGCGCTATTAAAGTCCACCACTTCGAACGTCAGCTTCTTCTTTCGGTAGTTCTTGGACTCACCAAAGACGACGTCGAGTGAGATCTGACCAAGTGAGTCGGCCTTCTTCCCGGGGATTACCCCATGGAACCTCATGTTACTTTCCCTTAGCTTGGACATCGGAATGCCCATATCCCGGAGGGTTGCTGCATACAGGATATTCAAGCCACTGCCTCCATCCATAAGAACCCTGGTCAGGCGAGTGCCTTCGACCACTGGGTCGACCACCAACGCCTGCCGCCCAGGGGTGGCGATGTGCGCTGGATGATCGGACTGGTCAAATGTGATGGGGGTCTTCGACCATTTCAGGAACGTGGGGGTCGCTGGAGCAACCATGTTCACTTCTCTGTTGATGATCTTCAGTCGACTCTTGCTCTCGACGTCTGCGAAAATCACCAAGGTGGAGTTGATGCGGGGGTATCCTCTGTCCCCTTCCTTGTCTTCGGACTCTTCTGATTCCTTCTCTTTCTTAGTAGACTGGTCCTTCTGGAAACTCTGGATCAAGAGTCGACACTGTCGAGTGGTGTGCTTGGGATACACCAAGTTTCCTTCTTCATCCTTCTTTGTGTGTATGGGACACGGCTGGTCGAGCATATCATCTCCAGCCTGACCCTTTCCTTTCTTGGGGACCCAGGAGCCTTTGGGCTTTCCTTTGCCCTTCCCTTGGTTGACCACTGCGGCCTCTCCCTGAGCAGCTGGGTCGGCCTTACGCTTGTTCTTCCGATTGTGATTCTGGTCGTCCTGCCCGACTGGTTTTTTGCCGCTACGGAGCCGATCGGCCTCTTCGCCATTGGCGTACCGACTGGCAATTTCCATCTCGCGACAGGGACATGTTGCCTGTTCGCCCAAACTTCAGATTCAACTCTCGATTGCGCACGCCTTCCTTGAAAGCGCACACCGCCTGGTGCTCGGAAACGTTTTCCACCATGTGATGCAAAGTGGTCCACCGCTGAATGTAGTCCCTCAAAGTTTCACTCGACTTCTGCGTGCAATGCTGAAGCTCGGCGAGCCCGGCAGGTCGCTTGCAGGTGCCTTCGAAGGTCCGAACGAACACCCGAGCGAGCTCTTCCCAACTGTATATGCTCGTGGGGGCTAACTGGTTGAGCCACGCCCAAGCGGAGCCTCCCAGCATCAAGGGGAGGTGTTTCATGGTCCGATCTGCACGGCCACTCGGTAGTCTTCCAGCCACGTGTCCGGCTTTGACTCACCGGTGAATTTGCCTACTCCGGCCGCCAGCCTGAAGTTCGGGGGGATCTCTGCAGCCCTGATTGCGCTGCAGAAGCACTCCGGCCCGGAGGCCGGCGCTCGGCTGCCGGAGGGCTGGTCTCCGCCTCGCTCGTCCCTGGATGCCCGGTTACGGTCGACCCGGCCCTGCACAAGGATGGATCTCGTGTCGAAGCCCGGCCGCCGGGGATCCGGGGGAATCCTACACTCGTCGTCTCGTAGGCGGCTGCCCACGTGCCGCGGGGGCGAGTGTGACCCACTCCCCGGAGGAGGGGTAGGCGCTCGACGGAGGTCGTGGCGTCCGTGTCGACGGTCGAGTGGGTCGTCGTTCCGACCCAGGAGCCGGTCATGCCGCGGACCGCGTTCCTCATGCCTCAGGGGCGATCTTGGACTGTGGGCCGACCATACGGTGTCTGCAGCCACCGATCTGCTATGAATCCTGTTGCGCGACTGAGAGACAGCCGCGTTTTTCTCTTCAGCCGTTCAGAGCAAAGCTCGGATCTGCTGAAGGCCTCTTCCAGCTTCCGACTGGGAGGGCTGAATCGACTCCGCGATACGAGCCGCGACTTCGAGGTTTTGGACTGGTGTGCGGAACACCTGAGTCTCACGCTGGCGTGATTGCCGCGGCCGTCGACTGGACTCGGGGGCCAGTCGGCGGGCCTGTTCGTCGAGTGAACGTTGGATGTTTTCCAGGCGCGCGCGCTCGGCCAAGGTGGCCACGCGCGTGGCTTCGAGGGCGAAAGCTTTTTGGGAATCTCCCACGATGGGGGTGAAGAGTGCATCTTCGTTGCGGCGACAGAGCTCAGCTCTTTGCTCGGAGGTGAGGGGCTGAGGGATGTAACCGTCGTTGTCGTGCGCCCGATCGCCACCGCTGCCACCATTCTCCACGCGAGGAAAACCTTGCGGGCTACGGCGCGGATCGACCATGAGGATTTCCGACGTGGGGTCGCTGCTTCCGCACTCGGAAACGGAATCTTCGAGCCCGGTCGACTGATCGACCGGCCCGTAAAGGTAATCGTCGGGCTCGATGGCCGCGACTTGCGGGGTGGCCGTTTGACGAGCCACCACATGTTTTACCCACCGCTGGAGCCGTGAATGACCGGATCGCTTACGGCGGTGTCCAGCGGGGATGATGGACGATGAGTACCGGGTCGATGGCTGCAGAAGGAGGACGTCGCCTGCTCCAGCGCGAAAGTGTGTGGCTCCGCGGGCAGGTAGAGCCTCATTGTCGAGCGGGGCTTCCTGAAGCCACGCGGAGTCGTCGGCGACGAAGACCAGTGCGCCGAGCCGGATCTCGTGGCCCGACGCCAAAGCGCCGCCTGACACCATGATGAAAGTGGTCGGGGAATGGATTGCAACTTCACTAAATGTCGCTAAGACGCCTTTCCCCACGGTGGGCGCCAACTGTCGTGGTTCCAAGTCTGACAGTGAGGGTAGGGGGTACGAATGGAGAGGCAAGGTTCTAGCTATGGCGAGGTTGTACACAGAGTGTTTAGCAAGTTCAGGCCCTTCTCGGAGGAAGTAAAAGCCCTACGTCTCGATGCCCGGAGGCTTGGTCGACTGGTGTGTGTATGTATGTGTTACAAAGGTGCGAACCCTTGTTCTGGAGGAGGGGGGTGGCTTATATAGTATGCCAAGACCCCAGCCATGCTCCACGTTACCAAGGGCTTAAAGGTACATTAAGACAGACGTTACTGATAATGCCTGAATTAAAGGGTAGTTAAGGGGTTTACTACAGTGAGTAAATATAGGACCGTTGTTGTTCAGAGAGGCGCTTAGTCTTCGGAGGTCGAGTGCCTGATCCAGTCGAGTGGAGTTGAGTCGTCCTGGGTACATGAGTCAGTCGAGTGAAGTGTCACCTTGGACCGCCTCAGTCGACCGTCTCCACTGTCATGGGTCTTGTCTTTTGATCTCCTAGGATAGTGACCTTGGGTGGGGCCCTTTGGTCAGGCCTATGACCCTACCCTAGGTCCGTAACCTCGTCAACATGCGCTCCTTCCGAGCACTTTTTCTCTAGTTGCTACGATGTGTATACACAACTGAGAGCCATCTGCATAAATGACAGCGATGTAGGGCGAAATTCATTGTAGAGATAAAAGTTTATTAAAGACAACAGTCATTATAGTTGGTTACATGGTAGATGGTACAATTGAACATCCAGTGGCTTCTCCAAAAGTGAATCAAACTCAACAAACAAACAAACAATCTAAATACTTGTATCTAGCAGATGCTCCAACCATGATTGCTGCTGCAGTTTCATCTATGCGTAGAACTTTGCAATGAATTAGTCAGCTTTCACGTTCAACCCTGCATCCTCACCACCATCCGCCATCCGCCACCCCGCACCGAGTCGATGCTCACCTTCATCATCGCCTACTCGAGCAGCTGCTCATCTATGCCATTGTAATAGCCCTCGATGCAGACCACGTCAATCTCACGGGTGTCGCAGAAGTAGTGGTCGTCACCGTAGACACCGGAGGAAAGAGTATGTCGCAGGTAGATGAGCCGTTGTGACCTTGCCATTTTGACCGGACCGATTCGCCGCCTGCCGCGTCGTGGCAGATCACAGATTGAAACCGCCGGCGCCGCCTTCTCCTCCCACCCACTCCTCCCTCAAGGTGACGTTGGTGTGGCTGCGTGGGAGAGCGGAGTTATCCCTAGGATGCACTTCATGAAGAACGATCATGTTATTCTGAAGCAAGAGATGTTTTTACCATGCAATCCAAAGGAACTGAATACCACCTTGTATAGTGCATAAAGAGTTTCAGCAGTTGTATTTTTTTCAATCTCACCTATGTGTCAAAGTAGTCAAGCTACCATATATTTATATTTCTCTAACTGCTGCTAAATCTGAAAATGTAAGGGCATTCTACCGCGTAGTGCACAATTATTCTTGATGAAACCATTGTACATGTAATAGGCAGAGCAAATTCTAGGTTGCAGACTTACCATAGATAGATTCAGTAGCATACTTTGAGAAGGTACCCAAACTGGCAACCCCTATTTTGTGAGAGAAGCGAACATGAAAAACAGTAATAGTAAGCGCATCGAGCACGAGCAGCTACATGTTGGACTAAAAGTAAAATAACATGTAAGAGGGCATTTCCGAAATTACAGTTCAACATGCAACTAAGTTGATTAGTTTTTTAGCCAGCACAAGCACGAGAAACACCGGCAAGCATTCAATTCAAAAACATATGAAGAGAGACAGTGAGTAATACTGCAGAAAACTGGTCGTTGCTGAGCTGAGGTGTCAACACATGAAAGAACACCAAACTAACCTGAGTGTTGTTCTTGACACTGAGCTCCCCGTCATGTAATTTTTGTAGTCTATCAGATCTCGATTCTGCTGCTCATAGAGAAACCCAGATCCTTGTGTACAGGTCTCTTACATTTGTCCTGGTTTTTTCAGCACAGTGCTGCTGTGCACCTTTGGCGTCTTGGTTCCTCAGCTGCACACATTTCTTCTCTTGTCAGATTTGATCTATGGCCTGTACAAAACCAAATCATTTTTAATATATATACAATACACAATACAACAAAGACATGCTCTTATAATATGACAGGAAACCATGAACGCACAAATGCTTGTGCACAAGAAACTACAGAAAATGATCGTAATGCTTTGAAAACTAACCGCATTGGTTTTTAGCAGCTTAAAAAATCATAGATAGCATTATCAGTAGTATGGCCTTGTCAAGACCTTCAACTTAGCCTTATTAGTTAAATACACACAAAACCAAATACAAGATGCATTTTAATATCAAGGTGGTGTTATCCTTTTTGAAATAATTAGTTGCCTTAAACATGGATAGATCAACTTTTTCGTAAAAACATGGATAGATCAATAGCAACTTGCTAAGAAAGATATGAAGTATTCTTTGCATATGTACGCAATCACAGGAAAGATCAAACGACTCCAGCAGATATAAATAACCCACCTTGACTTCTTCATACAGTTTCTTCTCCCAGGCATACAATTTCCCTAATGTCTGCGAGTGACTTCCCAACTTCATCCCACCGTAGTCATCGAATATATGCCTCTTATTAGTCTCACTCTTCTTTGTCCACCACAAACTGTTCGAGCTTGCTCCCAGCTCACTCCTATAGGGCGAGGACGATGGAGATCGATGCCACGCTATGACATGGATTATCTTCGACGAGTTTTCTACACCAAGACAGAAATATCAATGCCAATAACATCACCGAAGACAACACCAGATACATTACCAATCAATAAAAACACCTAATCTGTAGTCTGTACTCTGTAGTGTATGGTTATATCAATCAAAAGCCAGTCCTTGCAATGTGATGTTCGAAGTTCCACCAGAACTGAAAAATGTAGATTCAAGGTGTTCGTCATGAAGTAGGAGCCTTTATTCATCTGCACCCCAAAAGGACCACCTTGGCAATCAAGAACCACAAGTGGTAGCATAAAAAGGGCTAAAAAATTGGGCCAGGACACGAATACAAAGTTAGAAATGGGTGATAACAAATTGACTGTGTGTGGATATTACATCAGCCGAGAATATTTAAAGCCACTTTTATAAGAGATTATGCTCTATCTGATCTCCACAGGCAATTGCGAGCCCTAAACAAAGAACAAGTACTATCTAAAAACTCTATACCGCCATGAGAATTAAAGGAGTAGTGTATCCAAACCAAATCTATCTAATGACACATGGCCTTCCACTGATGGAGATTTTTGAAATCCATTCATGTCTCGCATCGAAATTAAGAAATCACTACTTGTTCACTTCATTTTTTTAATTTAAAAAGCATCTTCTTTAGCAACGAGGGGATGATGTGCCATGTTTCAATTCAGAATCGAGCCTAACCTAAACGACTAATAAACACAACATCTGAGCAGCTAGACACATGAATGAAACAGAACCGGCAGTAAGCCTGGGATGGCCAATGGGTGTGCAGAGGAAACGGCGAATACAGTGTCCGCATCAGCACCAGCAGCATGGACAAGCCAACAACCTGCAGTAGCAGAAGTAAGCGAGAAGTCGCAGAAAATATTGTTGCCTCCTCTATCTCCGGTGACGACAGAGCCCCCTACTATATCCACATATGACCTTGCATCTTTTTCCCATCTCACCTCGTGTCGTTTGTGGTGGATCTCCTCGTCCACACCTGCCACCTGCCTCTCCATGACTCAAGCACAAGGTGGGCTGCTGGCTATCCCGTGGGGAGAAGAGGGGATGGGCAGATGACCGGTTACGAGCATGCCTGAGGCCTCCTTGCCGGCCTTGGGGGCCACAATGGAGAAGACGACGGTGGACGAGCGTCCCCTGACCTTGGTGCAGAACCATATGGGGGCTGACTCCTCTCAAGAGGGCGCAGATCGAGAAGCACCACAGCAGCCGGGAGTACATGCCCTCGCGTTCGACGACCTCGGTGTCGCGGGAGAGGTGTCAAGGAGGAGCGCCAGGAGGCGTCGGAGCCGCACCGGCGACAGCTACGGCTAGGGTTAGCCACCAGCGCACGAGGAGGCGAGCGTCGAATCGAGTGGGTGAAGGAGATAGACCGGATCGAGGAAACCTCGAGGAAGTGTTGGGCAGCGCCGGAGACCGCCGGCAGCGGAGAGGTGGAGAGAGGATCGAGAGAGAGGCGAACGAGAGGGATCGCCCATTCGTTGGGCCACCCTTTGTTTTTCCTGCCACCGACTGTGTTGCACAGTACGGGGAGGTGTTATCTGGAGTAAACAAGCAATTCCTACCACAGTAAATATACCTACGTGGCATAGTTCAGCATTCGCACCTTGCGCGACTCTTAAAGTGTTTAATGATGTGTTAGATTCTGTTTGGTTGTTTTTTTTCGGGAAAAAGGAGAATTTCATTACTTAAGGTGGCAAATCAGCCACAACCAGTTTTACAATGTCGCTCATACCCGAGCCCAACCAAACAGCAGTACGTGGCATAGTACGACCGTACGTAGCTAAAGCATGACTAACTTTATTCTGTGAACGACTAATAGCATTAATCAAAATCTCCCTAGGGTCATCCCTGATCATCCTTTGAATCTCCTCAATGAGTACACGAGATGACGACCGGTCCTCCGACCTCGTATTCAGCATCATGACCGCTTCGGTACTGTCCATCTCAATAGCAATGGGCCGGTCTGTGCGGTGTAGGGCGAACTCAAGTCCTTCCCTACACGCCGCGAGCTCAGCATCTAGACTGTTGTCACATGTACGAATCTCTCGACACATGGTGAAAATAACTTCACCCCTATCCGAGCGCAGCACCATGCCGCCCCCAGCATCTCCGTTGCTGGCACATAGCTCCCATCCACATTTAGCTTGGCCCAACCAGGACGCGGGAGCGCCCAATGCAATTCTTCCTTTTGCTTCGTCTCTTTAGGTCTTGCCGCACCACCCATCTGGACGACCATCTTGCCCCTCTCCATATCTCCTTCAGGGCACTCATGGATACACAAGAGAGAATTGATGTAACCATGGAGGAATCTTCGAGAGGCTTCGGTCGGTGGGGGGCGTTTTCCATGGGTTACTTCATTACGCACGTACCACGCTCGCCACATGGTCATGAGCACAACCATGCGTGTGGTATCCTGGAGAGGTTCCAACAACGAGAACAGCCATTTCAGACCTGTGTTGACAATGCTCTCCACATTTGGGATGGGCCAGTCCATCGCCATAGCTCTCCATAGCTCCATTGCGAGGGGGCACCTGCACATCGCGTGGAATCCGTCCTCTCGTTCCACACCACAGAGGGGACACACATCAGTAAGCTCGAGGTGACGAGAGAATTTATTGGCCCAAGTTGCAAGCGAGTTGGACACGAGCCTCCAAGCAAAGACGCGTACCTTAGGGGGAGCAGGGCACCCCCATATGGTCTTCCAGATGGCGCGACGACCATCCGGTGCCCTGCTCGTGGCGGTCGCCAATGGACGCTCGCGTTCGTCCATGGCGAGGCGGTAGGCGGAGCGAACGATGAAGATACCGCTCTTTTCCGGACCCCATGCTATAATATCATCGGTGATGTGAGCGGACGTGCGGATGTTGGTGATGGTATGCACGTCCACCGGGAGAAAATACGGCCGTAGCACATCCTGGCGCCAAGCACCAGAAACGTCTAGGAGCTCCGCCACTCGCCGGAGTCTGCACGTCCCCTGTTGCGTGATAGGTTGGCCCGTCCGCTGCGTGGGCAGCCAACGATCCCGCCATATGCGGATGCTCTGTCCGCTACCCACTCGCCAAACAAGGCCCTTTTTCAGGAGCTCAAGGCCATGTTGAATGGCCTGCCATGTGAGCGACGCATTCCCAGAGAAGATCGTGTCCTCGAGGCATCCCTCCGGGTAGTACTGGGCTTTTAATACCTGCGCACACAGACTGTTAGGATTAATTAAGAGTCTCTGATGGCTTCTCGCCCCTCGTTGGTTACCCCAAGTGGAAGGTTGAGATGTAGTGTAGCGGCAAATTTCCCTTGGCAAAGATACCAAGGATCGAATCCCGTGAGACTCCGAGGGTCGACAAGTAGGTGTCAACGGCGCCAGAAACTTAGCGGTTGACGGGACCTGCACACAGATACAGATAACTTTGCTCCCAACGAGTACAGAGAGGTTGTCAATCCCTCCGGCCTTGTTGTTTACAAAGGATCAAACACAAGAGATAATAATGATAGCTATGACTGCAACTAGGGAATAAAAACAGGAAGTAAATAGAAGGTGTGATAAGCGGTGGTAATATGGACCGTGGTCCCATGATGTTCACTAGTGATGTCTCTCTCCCAAAAGACGATAAAACAGCAAAGCGAGGTAAACAAATTACAGCTCGGCAATTGACAGGATTATGTACACAAACCAATGCTAACTATGCTGCAAAGAAAGGTAGAGGCTCAAAAGCATGGGCGGTACGCCAAGGCAAGTAGACCGAAATCCATCTGCATCTACTACTAATCATCCACCTTGAGATATCTATCCAGAACATCTCGCTGGTATTAAGTTGCGAATTCCACCCAAAGTGTAAACTCAAAGCAACAGACAACTGCATTAAAAGAACTTTGCGTAAAGTAAACAATCCTTGCACCCGCAAGTACAAGCACCGTTGTTTTCTCCCTTGTGGCAACAGCACATCCCCTAGACTTATGTTTCTGTCACTCAAGCTAGTCATCAGGGGGCATGAACCCACAATCAAGCATAACGCTCCCTCTTGGAGTTACTACCTACTACTTGGCCAAAGCAATAAACAGCAACGGAGAACATGCAAGAATTACTCAAGAACAAAGATATAAAAGAGGTGAATCAAATATATTACTCAAACACAATCTGAACATAGTCTCATAATCCATCAGATCCCAGCTAACTTAGCAAAGCAACAGCAGAAAGATTACATATGTGCCTCGATCATGTAGGGCAGCTCACGAGGTCTAAACCATGAAGAGCAAAGAGAGGAGGAGAACATGACATAGCTACTGATCATGGACCCATGGTCCAAGGTGGACTACTCACGACTCATCCGGGAAGCGTCCATGGTGGTGGAGAAGCTCCCAGTGGTGGTTCTCCCCTCCGGCAGGGTGCCGGGAAGAGTTCTCCTGATACTCCCGATCTTGGAAGCGCTGCAGCGGCGGAACAGAGGCGAGATCGCGAAAAAGGGTTCTGTCCTCGAGGGTTTCGGGATGAGAGGGATATATAGGCGAAGGGGGGCAGCCAGAGGCGGAGCAGGGGCCCCAGGCGCCCCCCTGGCGCGGCCAGGGGTGGGGCCGCGCCAGGTGGCCGCCTGGGCCTCCCCTGGCTCCCCTCTTGCCCATCTTTGGTTCTTCGCGAAGCTTCCTGTACGCTGATTTTTCCTATATTTTTCCTGTAATTTTTGGAGCACTTTTAATATGGGGGAAACCTGAAATAGAAAAACAGCAGAAAACAGGAACTGGCACTGTGGTGCACTGAGTTAATAGGTTAGTCCAAATATGATCAAAAGTGTATGGAAGTGCATCAATATCATAGCAATATCACAAAAAAAAAGCATGGAGCAAGCAGAAATTATAGATACGTTTTGGACGTATCAACATCCCCAAGCTTAATTCCTGCTCGTCCTCGAGTAGGTAAATGATAACAAGCATAATTTCTGTGGTGACATGCTATCAACCATATAAGAACTTTTAAGTAAAGAAATCAAGGCATGTAATTCAATTCAAGTCATAACAAGCAAGAGTCTATATTAGCATTGTAACAAGCAACATAAGAAAATAAAGGTGCAAGAGCTCTCGCTGTCCGTGACTCGAATGTCTCCAAATGGTGTTTGCGTGCAAGAAAGGGCATAGGTATATACGAGAGAGTAAAACATAGTTTTTGTATTGTTGAGAACTTAATCTACTAAAGTTTCACACTTGGTCTTCTTTGGAATCTTATCTTGACTCATCCCCAGACCACTGGCCAGGTACAAGTCAAAATGATCCACTCCCTTTCGATATTTTGAGCACTCATGCAATGGATGAGCGTAAGCAAGAAACTTGACACTTAGGATGGCAAAGAGAGAAAAATGATGAAGGGGGAAGACAAAAAAGGTGTGAAAGGCTCACATCAATGAGGACAATCATAGGCGAGAGAAAGCCAAATGATAGATATGATGTGAGGAGTAGGGATTGCCATGCAACGGATGCACATATGAGCTAAGGTAAGCTCTCCAATGGAACTTGTGGGGGTGCATCCAACTTGCTCGCTCAAGAAGACCTAGAGTTCTTTTGAGGAGGCTCATCATTGGAATATACAAGTCAAGTTCTATAGTGTGAAGGTCCCCACATAGCTATATGCATGAATGATAATCTCTATGGAGTACAAGGTATAAGATGGAGTACGAGTGTGAATCTCTCAAAAGGAATAGTAGTGTGCTCCCTTCTCTCTTTTTATTTCGTTTTCTCCTTTTTATATTTTTTTTATTTTTTTGTGGCCTCAATGGCTCTTTCTATTTAACTCTCATTTGTCCTCTTTGGGATCTTTTGATTTTGTCCTCTTTGGGATCTTTTCCTCACTTTAGGGGCGACACTCTATATATTACAAGAAGTATAGAAGCTCTTTCACACTTTACAAAAGTACTCAACATAAAGAAGATGAAACTATCATGATGTATGCAAATGTATGCCTCTGTCGGTGTAGCAGGATATGCAATGATACTAGCGCGTCATGTAGCAATGATTAGGGCAAGGCCCAACTAGCATGCGGCTCATCGATCAAGCAAAAAGCATGTATGACATGAAGATCAAGTCATGATAAGATGGATGTTGCATGGCAATGTATCTCGGAAAGGCTATGGAAATGCCTTGATAGGTAGGTATGGTGGCTGTTTTGAGGAAGGATATAATGAGGCTTATGATGATAGAGCGTATCGTGCCAAGGATTTGGATGCACCGGCGAAGTATGCGCCAACTCTCGAGGTGAGAAAGGGCAATGCACGGTACCGAAGAGGCTAGAAAAATATGGCTAGGTGGAAGTGTCAACTTTCGAATACTCACATTAGTCTGAAGAACTCATGCACTTATTATCGGTAACTCTCAATCTAATTAGGAGGTTCACAAAGAGACAAGTACCCCGAGGAGGAGTGTATGGGGGTTTGGTTGTCCTTGCGCATCCTCGACTCATGGTACGTGAGTGTACTCTAATATTCGATCCCTCCAAAGATTAGTGATCCATCTAGTAGCTAAAGTTCTCAACTATCTTGTAGGTTTTCGAAAATAAACAGGGATTGCCCAAAATACGACATCTATCACTAATAGGCTAAAGCTCTTGACACCAAAAGTTCAGACATTACTCATGGCAATACCTCAAAACTATTGCAAGTTACTACTAAAATTAAATAGCAACCTCAGTTACCTACTTTAAGTTAAGACACACAACTCAGTGCAACAGTCAAACTCTCTTAACAAGATAAACATGAAAACTCAAGAGAGTTCAGCAACCAACTAAACAAAAGCTCTTTAAAAAAAAAGCATGAAAACTAAGAGCTAAACATGACAGTAGCTATGGAAAGACAAAGAACACACACAGCAAAGATAAGCATGAAAATCCTATGTTGTGTTCTAGGTTGAAGTGGAGCGTGTTTCTCTCCCACACAAAGAAAGCTGGGTTCTAACTTATTATGAACAGCAAGCAAAGCTAAAGAAAACTGAAAAAAGAAACTAAGAGCAAGACGCTCCAAGCATAGCACATAATGCATGAAGTGAAAAAATATAGTGGAACGAAAGACGAACTGATAATTGTTGATGGAGAAGGGGATGCATGGGGGCATCCCCAAGCTTAGACGCTTGAGTCTTCTTGAATATTTCTTGGGGGTGCACGGGGGCATCCCCAAGCTTGAGCGTTTGACCCTCCTGAATCTTCTTTTATCATCTTCCCCCGCACACCTGAAAACTCCCTTCATACATAACTCATCATAATCTCATTAGCGAGGTTAGTACCCACAATAAAATAATTTTTCCCTACTGGAAATAAAGATAATCTTGAAGAGCTACTGTTTCTCAAGATTGCCAAAAGGTTTTTGCAAAGAAAAAGCAAGCTCAAGGTTTGCAAAACGAAGAAAAGGCAAAACAGGACAGAATCTGTGAAAAACAGACCAGCAAGTAGTAAATAATTTTTTCGGGGCACTTCTGCAACTCAAATCAAAAAACTCAGAACAGACGCTCGAAAGCCAATTGTATAGAGCACGCTGTCAAAATAATTCAGATCAAAAAGATGATCTGGTGATTTTATTTGAATTTTTCTGTCCAAGGACAAAATCTGTTTTCTGGACAGCACGTCACAACTTTTGAACTTTCTTGCAATCGGAGGCTAAACTTGGCACAAAGCTGAAAAGAAAAGATACAATGATGATGCTACTGTAGTAACAAACATCAAGACACAACAAAAGCAAAATAAAACCTAATTCGTTGTGGGCTGCCTCCCAAAAGCGCTTTCTTTTATGCCTTTAAGCTAGGCATGATGCAAAAAGAGAAGATCAAGTTTTATCAAGAGTAAGAGAATAGCTAGCCCGTGTAACGAACTCAAAAGGCAACTTAATCTTCTTTCTTGGGAAGTGTTCCATCCCTTTCTTGAGAGGGAATTGGAATTTTATATTCCCCTCTTTCATGTCAATGATAGCACCAACGGTGCGAAGAAAAGGACGTCCCAAAATAATTGGACATGAAGGTTCACATTCAATATCCATAATAGAAAAATCAACGAAACATAATTGTCATTGACAATGATAAGAACATCGTCGATCTTCCCCAAAGGTTTCTTTACGGAAGAATCAACAAGACGAACACCAAAAGAACAAGGATCAAAAGGTTTCAATTCAAACATATCATACATTCTTTTGGGCATAACGGAGGTACTAGCTCTAACATCACATAAAGCATAGCAAGAGAAGTTATTCAACTTAATTTTAATCATAGGATCCCAACTATCTTCTAGCTTTCTAGGTATGGAGGCTTCTACCCTAAGCTTCTCCTCCCTAGCTTTGATGAGAGCATTAGTGATATGCTCCGTGAAGGCAAGATTAAGTGTGCTAGTGTGGGGATCTCTAGACATCTTGTGAAGAAAACCAATAACTTCAGAAAGGGTGCAATTATCAAAATCAAGGTCACTACTATCAAGTAAAGTGGTAGTGGTGTCCTTTAGGCTCACTTGTTTGGTAGCTTCTATGGTCATAGGAGTTTCTTCTTCTACGGTTGAGGTCATAGCATCACCATTAATAGGTCCAATGGGACTAGGAGTGCATTGGGTGCTAAGAGTTTGGATATCCTCAACAACTTGGATAGTAGCAACAGTGTGGTGGGTAGGAAGGCTCTTAATTCTATCTTATTCCTCCTTCAGGGGTGCAACCACTTCAGGTTTAGCTGCCATTTGGTTTATCAAAGTGGCTTGTGTGTGGGACATATTGGAGACTTGGGTCTCAGTGATGGTGAGCCTAGTCTGGAGGTTAGAAATCTCAATATTTAGGCTCTCCAGTTGTCTACCAATGTCTTGCAAGATAGCAGTATGCTCATCTAATTGCCTCGAGAAGGTCTTGTTTTGTTCATATTGGGTGCACATGTAGTTCTTAGTGGCCTTCTCTATTTCTAGAAGTTTCTCATAACTAGGCATGTCTCTATATCTAGGGGTGGAGTTCTTGGTGCTAGGATAAGTATTGTTGTTCCCATAGGAATTATAGGGGAACGGTCTAGGGTTGCTACCAAAATTACTCCTATAAGCATTGTTATTGAAATTGTTTCTAGAGATAAAGTTCACATCTACTTGATCTTGAGCAATCAAAGAATTTAAAGGAACATCATGAGGATCAATAGAAGATTGCTTGGAAAGTAGAGACATGATCAAGTCAACTTTTTCATTTAGGGAGGAAATCTCCTCGACAGAGTTTACCTTCCTACCTGTTGGAGCACGTTCGGTGTGCCATTGGGAATAATTGGTCATCATCTCGTCGAGAAGTTTCGTGGCAGCACCAAGTGTAGTTGACATAAAGGTTCCTCCCGCGGCCGAATCTAACAAGTTCCGCGAGGTAAAGTTCAAGCCTGCATAAAAAGTTTGGATAACCATCCAAGTAGTCAAACCATGAGTAGGGCAGTTCTTGACAAGAGATTTCATGTGTTCCCAAGCTTGGGCAACGTGTTCATTATCCAATTGTTTAAAATTCATTATGTTACTCCTTAATTGGATAATTTTAGAAGGTGGATAGTACTTCCCAATAAAGGCATCCTTGCACTTGTCCCAAGAATCTATACTATTCCTAGGCAAGGATTGAAACCAGATTTTAGCTCCTCCTCTCAAGGAGAAAGTAAAAAGCTTAAGCTTAACAATATCACCATCTACTTCTTTGTACTTTTGCATATCACAGAGCTCAACAAAATTATTTAAGTGCAAAGCAGCAGCATCTCCAGCATTGGAGAATTGATCTTTCATAACTAGGTTCAGCAAAGCAGGTTTAATCTCATAAGAAGGTGCTGAAGTGGCAGGTGTAGCAATAGGCGTGCAGATAAAGTCATTGTTGTTATGACTAGTGAAGTCACACAACTTGGTGTTCTCGGTGGAACGCATAGCAGCAGCAAGCAAGATAACTATTTTTGTGATTTTTGGTAAAGGACACTAAAGCAAAAACTGAAAGGTAAACTAACAAGACTAAAAAGCAAAGATAAAAGATAGCGTGCAACTCCCCTATCTTGAAGAGTGGAGTCCCCGGCAACGGCGCCAGAAACTTTCTTGATGGCTTCTCGCCCCTCGTTGGTTACCCCAAGTGGAAGGTTGAGATGTAGCGTAGCGGCAAATTTCCCTTGGCAAAGATACCAAGGATCGAATCCCGTGAGACTCCGAGGGCCGACAAGTAGGTGTCAACGGCGCCAGAAACTTAGCGGTTGACGGGACCTGCACACAGATACAGATAACTTTGCTCCCAACGAGTACAGAGAGGTTGTCAATCCCTCCGGCCTTGTTGTTTACAAAGGATCAAACACAAGAGATAATAATGATAGCTATGACTGTAACTAGGGAATAAAAACAGGAAGTAAATAGAAGGTGTGATCAGCGGTGGTAATATGGACCGTGGTCCCATGATGTTCACTAGTGATGTCTCTCTCCCAAAAGACGATAAACCAGCAAAGCGAGGTAAACAAATTACAGCTGGGTAATTGACAGGATTATGTGCGCAAACCAATGCTAACTATGCTGCAAAGAAAGGTAGAGGCTCAAAAGCATGGGCGGTACGCCAAGGCAAGTAGACCGAAATCCATCTGCATCTACTACTAATCATCCACCTTGAGATATCTATCCAGAACATCTCGCTGGTATTAAGTTGTGAATTCCACCCAAAGTGTAAACTCAAAGCAACAAACAACTGCATTAAAAGAACTTTGCGTAAAGTAAACAATCCTTGCACCCGCAAGTACAAGCACCGTTGTTTTCTCCCTTGTGGCAACAGCACATCCCCTAGACTCATGTTTCTGTCACTCAAGCTAGTCATCAGGGGGCATGAACCCACAATCAAGCATAACGCTCCCTCTTGGAGTTACTACCTACTACTTGGCCAAAAGAATAAACAGCAACGGAGAACATGCAAGAATTACTCAAGAACAAAGATATAAAAGAGGTGAATCAAATATATTACTCAAACACAATCTGAACATAGTCTCATAATCCATCAGATCCCAGCAAACTCAGCAAAGCAACAGTAGAAAGATTACATATGTGCCTCGATCATGTAGGGAAGCTCACGAGGTCTAAACCATGAAGAGCAAAGAGGGGAGGAGAACATCACATAGCTACTGATCATGGACCCATGGTCCAAGGTGGACTACTCACGACTCATCCGAGAAGCGTCCATGGTGGTGGAGAAGCTCCCAGTGGTGGTTCTCCCCTCCGGCAGGGTGCCGGGACGAGTTCTCCTGATGCTCCCGATCTTGGAAGCGCTGCGGCGGCGGAACAAAGGCGAGATCACGAAAAAGGGTTCTGTCCTCGAGGGTTTCGGGACGAGAGGGATATATAGGCGAAGGGGGGCAGCCAGAGGCGGAGCAGGGGCCCCAGGCGCCCCCCTGGCGCGGCCAGGGGTGGGGCCGTGCCAGGTGGCCGCCTGGGCCTCCCCTGGCTCCCCTCTGGCCCATCTTTGGTTCTTCGCGAAGCTTCCTGTACGCTGATTTTTCCTATATTTTTCCTGGAATTTTTGGAGCACTTTTAATATGAGGGAAACCTGAAATAGAAAAACAGCAGAAAACAAGAACTGGCACTGTGGTGCACTGAGTTAATAGGTTAGTCCAAATATGATCAAAAGTGTATGGAAGTGCATCAATATCATAGCAATATCACACAAAAGAAGCATGGAGCAAGCAGAAATTATAGATACGTTTTGGACGTATCAGTCTCCATGCCTGTCGCGCGAGGAGGGCTTGGTTAAAGATATGGAAATCTCTAAACCCCAACCCACCCCTCATCTTGTGAGCCTGAATATTTGGCCAAGCCATCTAGTGAGTTTTTCGTTTGCCCTCTTTTGAGCCCCACCAGAAGTTTCGTATCATCCTGTTCAGATCATCACATACTGACATCGGCAGTTTAAATACACCCATAATATAAGTGGGAATCGCCTGCACAACATCTTTAATCATGATTTCCTTGCCGGCTAGAGAAAGTGTGTCTCCCCATGCAATAATTCTCTTGAGAAGTCTTGATTGCAAGTTCTGAAATTTCCCCCTGTTCATGCGGCCGTCCGGGGTAGGAAGGCCTAGGTATTTATCCTCAAAAGTGGCCAATGCAACATTCAAAATTGTACGTACCATGTCCTGATTGATGTTCGGGCAAGACTTCCCGAAGAATACACTGCATTTTGCGGATTAATGCACTGGCATGTAGCTCTCTCATAAGTAAGAAGCACCTCATGTTCCTTACGCGCTTGTTCCTCCTCTGCTTTAAAGAACAACATAGTGTCGTATGCGAACAAAAGGTGAGATATACCTGGGGCTCTGCGGCATACTTTCAAAGGGGTATAATCACCCATCTGCTCACCATCCTTTAAAAAAGCCGAGAGAACGTCAGCCACAAAGAGGAACAAAAATGGGGAGAGAGGATCACCTTGCCGAAGCCCTCGCGACGATGCAAATGATTCCAAGAGGGTACCATTAAATTTAACTGTATATCTCACCGAGGTGACGCATGTCATAACCCAGTTCACCCAACGGCGAGCGAAACCCATCTTTTGCATCATTCGCTCCAAGAAGATCCAATCAACCCTGTCATAAGCTTTAGACAAGTCCAATTTATAAGCACAAAAACTTTTGTCCAGGTTCTTTTCCTGCTGAATGTAGTGAGTGCACTCAAAGGCAAGTAATGCATTATCAGTAATCATCCGTCCTGGAACAAAGGCACTCTGCTCTCGCGAGATGATATCATCCAGAATAGGGTGTAGCCGGTTTACCAAACTCTTTGCCACTACCTTGTTGATACGTCCAAAACGTATCTATAATTTCTGCTTGCTCCATGCCTCTTTTGGGTGATATTGCTATGATATTTATACACTTCCATACACTTTTGATCATATTTGGACTAACCTATTAACTCAGTGCACCCCAGTGCCAGTTTCTGTTTTCGGTTGTTTCTGTATTTCAGGTTTTCACATTACGAGAACTGCCAGGAAAAATCCAGAAAAATTATATAAAAAATCAGTGTTCCAGAAACAACCATGCGTCCGAAGGACAGCGGGGGGGGGGGGC
>LR738713.1:535316724-535354093 GCA_902687465.1 Secale cereale
GGGCCACGCCGGGGGGGCGCCTGGGCCCCCCGAGGCTTCCCCGATGCCCCCCTTTGGCATATATTTAAAGCGTCTCCCGAAACCCTCAGAACAGGAACTCTTTTCGCGATCCCATCTCTGTTCCGTCGCCGCCGCCGCTTCCAAGATCGGGAGCACCAGGAGAACTCTTCCCGGCACCCTGCCGG
This sequence comes from Secale cereale, assembly GCA_902687465.1. Taxonomy (NCBI): domain Eukaryota; kingdom Viridiplantae; phylum Streptophyta; class Magnoliopsida; order Poales; family Poaceae; genus Secale; species Secale cereale. The sequence goes on from LR738713.1 coordinate 535,316,910, forward strand.
AGGGGAGGATCACCACCGGGAGCTTCTCCACCACCATGGACGCCTCCCGGATGAGTTGTGAGTAGTCTCCCTTGGACCATGAGTCCATGACCAGTAGCTATGTGATGTTCTCCTTCCGTTCTTGTGCTTCACTAATTAGTCCTCGTGAGCTGCCCTACATGATCGAGGCACATATGTAATCCTTATGTTGTTGCTATGATGAGTTTGCTGGGATCCAATGGATTATGAGATTATGTTCAGATTGTGCTTGAGTAATATATTTGATCTACCTCTTTTATATTTATGTTCGTAAGTAATTCTTGCATGTTCTCCATTGTTATTTATTGCTTTGGCCAAGTAGTAGGTAGTGACTCCAAGAGGGAACGTTATGCTCGATTGTGGGTTCATGCCCCTCGATGACTAGCTTGAGTGACAGAAACATGAGTCTAGGGGATGTGCTGTTGCCACAAGGAGGAAAACAACGGTGCTTGTGCCCGCGGGTGCAAGGATTGTTTACTTTACGCAAAGTTCTTTTAATGCAGTTGTCTGTTGCTTTGAGTTTACACTATGGGTGGGGCTCGCAACTTAATACCAGCGAGATGTTCTGGATAGATATCTCAAGGTGGATGATTAGTAGTAGATATTGATGGATTTCGGTCTACTTACTTTGGCGTACCGCCCATGCTTTGAACCTCAACCTTTCTTGCAATGTAGTCAACATTGGTTTGCGTTCGTGGTCCTGTCAATTGCCCAGCTGTAATTCGGTTACCTCACATAGTTGTTTTATCGTCTTTTGGGAGAGAGACATCACTAGTGAACATCATGAGACTCCGGTCCATATTACCATCATTGATCACATCCACTATTTACTTTTCCGCTATTTACTTACTATTGCAAACAATATATATCTATCACTATTATCACTTGCGTTTGATCCTTTGTAAACTACAAGGCCGGAGGGATTGACAACCTCTCTGTACTCGTTGGGAGCAAAGTTATTTGTATCTGTGTGCAGGTTCACGTTGATTGCTAATATCTGGCGCCGTTAGCAGTTGACACCTTCTTGTTGAAACTGGGAGTCTCTGGGAAATCGATCCTTGGTATTACCAAGGGAAAACTTCTGCTACACTGCATCTCAAACCTTCCACTTGGGGTAACCAACGAGGGGTGAGAAGCCACCTAGCAAAGCAATTTCTGGCACCGTTGCCGGGGACTCCACTCTTCAAGATAGGGGAGTTGCACGCTATCTTTTACCTTTGCTTTTTAGTCTTGTTAGTTTACCTTTCAGTTTTTGCTTTAGTACCTTTTTATCGAAAATCACAAAAATAGTTATCTCGTTCTTTAGTTGTCATTATGTCGGGTCCTTTTGTCTTTGACGAGGCAGAAGTTCTCACCTTTAAACAAAGAGGTGGGGAAAGTTTGAAAGATGCTTGGTATAGAATTAATGATTCACAAAAAAGAGCCACCAAGAAGCAACCTACTACTATCTTGCTTAGAAATTTTTATGTTGGAATTACTTCTTGGAATAGGTTTATTCTAGATACTGCTATCAATGGGAATTTCCTAGAGGCCCCAGTTTGGGAGTCTCTTAGTATTATTGAAAACCTTGTTGGGAATCTCCCTGTTGTTAGCATTCGAGAGGACATCACCCTAGCTCACATTATGAAAAAACTTGAAAAGATAGAGCTAGAGATGCCAAGCATTAATAAGATGAATGAGTTGGATCGTAAGGTCCAAGGGAATTTGAATAGGCTTGATAGCTCCATGCATAAAATTTTCAAAATTTTGGAGACCGTCAAATTCCATGACTTGGACTCTTCTAGGATAGACAAGATTGAGGATATCTTTGATACTCTAGGAACCAAAAAGGTAGAAACTCCGACAAAGAAGGAGCCTAAGTTCGTTCACATTCCAAAGGCTCCCCGTTCTAAAAGTAATCCATCTATTGCCAAAGGGGTTGAAACTGTAAAGACTTTGGAAGAAACACCTCTCTGTGATAAATATATAAATGAATCTTCCCTTGACTTTTATCCTTTTGGTCTTCTACCTAGAAGTATCTCTATGAGGCCTTTATTTGAAAGTCCTCTTAAGACTAGTTGTATTATTGAAGAGCTTTTTGATGATCTTGATGATGGTTCAATTGATACAACTTGATCTCTATGCATTATGCCTAGCTTAAAGGCATAAAAGAAAGCGCTTTTGGGAGGCAGCCCAATGAATAAATTTATTTTGCTTTTGTTGTGTCATGATGTTGTTTACTACAGTAGCATCATCATTGTATCTTTGCTTTTCAATTTTGTGCCAAGTATAGCCTCTGATTGCTAGAAAGTTCAAAAGTTGTGAGGTGTTGTCCAGGAAACAGATTCTGTCCTTGGATAGAAAAATTTGTATAAAATCACCAGATCATCTTTTTGGTCTGAATTTTTTCGACAGCGTTCTCTATTTAATTGTATTTCGTGCGTCTGTTCTGAGTTTTTTTATTAGAGTTGCAGAAGTGCCCCGAACAAATCAATTACTACCTGCTGTTCTGTTTTTCACAGATTCTGTCCTGTTTTGCCTTTCTTTCATTTTGCAAACCAAGAGCTTGCTTTTTCTTTGCAAAAACCTTTTGGCAATCTCGAGAAATAGTAGACCTTCAAGAATATCTTTATTTCCAGCAAGGTACAATTATTTTATTATGGGTACTAACCTCGCTAATCAGATTATGATGAGTTATGTATGAAGGGAGTTTTCAAGTGTGCGAGGGAAGATGATAAAAAGATCCAGGAGTGTCAAACGCTCAAGCTTGGGGATGCCCCCGTGCACCCCCAAGAAATATTCAAGGAGACTCAAGCGTCTAAGCTTGGGGATGCCCCCGTGCATCCCCTTCTCCATCAACATTATCAGTTCGTCTTTCGTTCCACTATATTTTTATCACTTCATGTGTTATGTGCTATGCTTGGAGCGTCTTGCTTTTAGTTTCCTTTTTAGTTTTTCATAACGAGTCGGAACTCAGCCTTCTTTATGTGGTAGAGAAACACGCTCCACTTCTACCTAGAACATAACATAGAATTTTCATGACTATCTTTGCTGTGTGTGTTCTTTGTCTTTTAATAGCTACCATCATGCTCTGCTCTTAGTATTCATGCTTATCTTTTTGAAGAGCTTTCGTTTAGTTGGTTGCTTGAACTCTCTTTAATTACCATGCTCACGTTATTAAGAGAGTTTGCTTCCGTTGCATTGGTTAATATGTCTATGATAAAGATGCTACGTGCATAATGGCGCTTAGTAGTTCAGGTTTTCTTATGGTTAATCCCAAAGAGCTGGGGGGTTCCCAATGTGTTATTGGAGTACCAACATGATTTGTTTGCCAATGATGTGGTATGGTTTAGTAATATCTTCCCTCAGGAATTTATTTTGATTGACTTGGCGTATGCTCACGCATATTTAAGACTATAAAGAAAGTCTGTCAAGCCTTGATGATCTTTTATTTCTGAGTAGCGATATAACTTCCATGCCTGATTCAATGTTGCTTTGTCGCTCTGCATGATTATGACCGTCATTGCTCTCTTAGTTGGTCGCTCCCAGTCTTTTGCTAACCTCCACCTGTACTAAGCGGACTAACTGCTTGTGCATCCACATCCTTTTAAACCAGTTATGCCATATGAGTCCACCATACCTACCTATATGTGGTACTTCACCGCCACTCCAAGTAAATTTACATGTGCTACCTTTAAAACCTTCAGTTGTTGCAATACATAGCTCATGGGAAAGTAGCTTAAAAACTATTGTGGTAAAGAATATGTTGCCTATGTATCTTATTTCTTATAAGTTGCTTGCTGAGCGGTAACCATGTTTCTGGGGACGCCATCAACTGTTACACTTTTGTTGAATATCATGTGAGTTGCTATGCATGTTCGTCTTGTCTGAAGTAAGGGTGATTTGCCATTGGGTTGAATGAGTATGCATATTGTTAGAGAAGAACATTGGGCCGCCAACCAAAGCCATGTATCATGGTGGAAGTTTTAGCTTGGACATTAATCCTCAATCTCTTATGAGAATATGCTAAAGCATTAAAGAGGAGTCCATTATCTATTTTCTATGTTGTCCCGGTATGGATGTCCTCAAGTTGAGATCTATCAAAAACAAGAAATCAAATGCGATCTATCTCCTTGGACCTTTGTACAGGTGACATAGAGGTACCCCTTTGTGACACTTGGTTGAAACATATGTAATGCAATGATAACCCATGGAAATCCGAGCTAATTAGGACAAGGTGCGAGCACTATTGGTATTCGATGCATGAGGCCTGCAACTTATAGGATGTCTTATGCATAACACATATGAAGTACTACTACCGTTGACAAAATTGCTTCTATGTTTTCAAAATAAAAAGCTCTAGCACATGACCATTCTTTTACTTTTATGTTGAGTCTCCACCTTCTTTTAAAAGCACCAACTACTGAGAGCATGATTGTCATTCTGAGTGTAATGTGCATTGTCCCAAAGTAGCATTGTCTTTTGCATGATTGTGATATCGTTTATTCTGAAATCATTGTATTTAGTCATCACTTAAACCTTGAAGGTGCCCCTGCATTTATGTTTTGCTTCACTAAAGGGGGCAAGCTAGATATCACTTTATCATATTTGCACATCATGTTCATTGCAAATCTATTTGATGTTTCAATGTCATATTGTAAAACTTTCAGTTCTTTGTGATTTTCTCATGAGGCAACTTAATTACTACAGATTCATTGTCTCAGTAAGCTTTTGTCATATGACTATGAAAAAGTCTTATATGGTTAATAGCATGTCACCACAGAAATTATTCTTGTTATCATTTACCTACTCGAGGACGAGCAGGAATTAAGCTTGGCGATGTTGATACGTCCAAAACGTATCTATAATTTCTGCTTGCTCCATGCCTCTTTTGGGTGATATTGCTATGATATTTATACACTTCCATACACTTTTGATCATATTTGGATTAACCTATTAACTCAGTGCACCCCAGTGCCAGTTTCTGTTTTCGGCTGTTTTTGTATTTCAGGTTTTCACATTACGAGAACTGCCAGGAAAAATCCAGAAAAATTATATAAAAAATCAGCGTTCCAGAAACTACCGTGCGTCTGAAGGACAGCCGTGGGGGCCACCAGGGCTCCAGGCGCCCTGGCGGCGCGCCCCCCTGGGCCGCGCCGGGGGTCGCCTGGGCCCCCCGAGGCTTCCCCGATGCCCCCCTTTGGCATATATTTAAAGCGTCTCCCGAAACCCTCAGAACAGGAACTCTTTTCGCGATCCCATCTCTGTTCTGCCGCCGTCGCCGCTTCCAAGATCGGGAGCACCAGAGGAACTCTTCCCGGCACCCTGCCGGAGGGGAGGATCACCACCGGGAGCTTCTCCACCACCATGGACGCCTCCCGGATGAGTTGTGAGTAGTCTCCCTTGGACCATGAGTCCATGACCAGTAGCTATGTGATGTTCTCCTCCCGTTCTTGTGTTTCACTAATTAGTCCTCGTGAGCTGCCCTACATGATCGAGGCACATATGTAATCCTTATGCTGTTGCTATGATGAGTTTGCTGGGATCCGATGGATTATGAGATTATGTTCAGATTGTGCTTGAGTAATATATTTGATCTACCTCTTTTATATTTATGTTCGTAAGTAATTCTTGCATGTTCTCCGTTGTTATTTATTGCTTTGGCCAAGTAGTAGGTAGTGACTCCAAGAGGGAACGTTATGCTCGATTGTGGGTTCATGCCCCTCGATGACTAGCTTGAGTGACAGAAACATGAGTCTAGGGGATGTGCTGTTGCCACAAGGGGGGAAACAACGGTGCTTGTGCCCGCGGGTGCAAGGATTGTTTACTTTACGCAAAGTTCTTTTAATGCAGTTGTCTGTTGCTTTGAGTTTACACTATGGGTGGGGCTCGCAACTTAATACCAGTGAGATGTTCTGGATAGATATCTCAAGGTGGATGATTAGTAGTAGATATTGATGGATTTCGGTCTACTTACTTTGGCGTACCGCCCATGCTTTGAACCTCAACCTTTCTTGCAATGTAGTCAGCATTGGTTTGCATTCGTGGTCCTGTCAATTGCCCAGCTGTAATTTGTTTACCTCACATAGCTGTTTTATCGTCTTTTGGGAGAGAGACATCACTAGTGAACATCATGAGACTCCGGTCCATATTACCATCATTGATCACATCCACTATTTACTTTTCCGCTATTTACTTACTATTGCAAACAATATATATCTATCACTATTATCACTTGCATTTGATCCTTTGTAAACTACAAGGCCGGAGGGATTGACAACCTCTCTGTACTCGTTGGGAGCAAAGTTATTTGTATCTGTGTGCATGTCCACGTTTATTGCTAATATCTGGCGCCGTTAGTAGTTGACACCTTCTTGTTGAAACTGGGAGTCTCTGGGAAATCGATCCTTGGTATTACCAAGGGAAAACTTCTGCTACACTGCATCTCAAACCTTCCACTTGGGGTAACCAACGAGGGGTGAGAAGCCACCTAGCACTTGTAAATGACATTACATAGACTGATAGGTCGGAACTCCGTGAGCCGCTCGGGGTTATCTACCTTGGGGATAAGAACAATTGAGGTGTTGTTCACCCCTTCAGGCATAATACCAGTACGGAAAAATTCCTTGACCCCAGCAATTACCTGCTCTCTCATAACAGCCCAGTTCCTCTGGAAAAAACGTGCGGGGAAGCCGTCCGGTCCCGGCGCCTTAAGGGGCCCAATCTGAAACAGTGCATCTGATATTTCCCTGTCTGTGAAATCTGCACACAACCCATCATTCATCTGGTCAGTAACACGGGTATTGATTAAATTAATCACCGGATCAGCATTAAGAGTTGAGTCGGCAGTAAACAGATTAGTGAAATAAGATGTTGCCATTGCAGCCATGACATCGTGGTCCTTATGCACCACCCCTACATCATCCACAAGTTATTTAATCCGGTTTTTCCGTGCCTGCCATACCGCTTTGCGATGGAAAAACTGTGTGTTGCGGTCACCTTCCTTCAGCCATGCAACCCGGGATCGTTGCATCCAGAGCATCTCTTCTCTATACAGGAGCTCGTTCATTCTATCAGTGGCCTCCCGAATTTCCTCCTATCTGCATTCATAGCCATAAGCTCTTCCAAGCGGGAGCGAGACTTGTTAATTTCTTTAATGACGTTACCAATTTTTTTACGGCTCCAATCTTGCAATTTTTTCATCATAGTGCCTAGGCCATCCGCAATGTCACCCAGGTTAAGCAAAGTACCCAAATCTATCCAAGTGTTCATAATTACCTCTGGGAGAGCCGGGTCCCTCTCCCACATCACCTCATACTGTCGACACCTCCTGCCAGAATACCGCACGGGCTCCTCCAGAACACATCGCAGCAGGATGGCGAGGTGGTCTGAACTCGGCGCCACAAGGTGCTCCACCTTGGCCTCGGAGAAGAAGTCGCGCCAGGAGTTGTTAGCAACGGCACGATCAAGACGAACTTTAACATTTGCTCGGCCCGCCCGCCGATTATCATATGTGTATGGCAGGCCTGCAAAACCAAGATCACCCAAACCACAAACCTCAAGAACATCACGAAAATCAAGCATCTGACCTGTCGAGCGTGGCGTTTCCTAGAAATGTTCGAAGCTCCACATGGCCTCATTAAAATTGCCAACCACGGCCCATGGCATGTCGGCTTGCCGGTGAAGATCACGGAGGAGGGACCACATGTGATGATGGTCCTCCACCCGTGGCTCGCAGTAGACACAGGTAAGCCTCCAAGATGGCTCACCCGCCGCAGCACTCACGTACTCATCAATATATCTTTCATTAATAGTTTTTACATCGAGGCTCAATGACTCATGCCAATACAAAGCAATACCACCACTAAGACCAATGCTATCACAAGCATCAAACTCACTCAAGCCTAACCTAGCACGATACTTCCTCATTTTATTTTTTGGTTGCCTAGTTTCACAGAGAAAAACGATACTTGGGGAGTGAGCCTGGACTAGACTCACGAGATCAGGAACTGTCCGGGGGTTCCCACCCCCCGACAGTTCCAACTTAGGATATTCATTGCTCCTGACGGGGCACTGCTGGCCCCGTCAGGTTACCGATGGCCCCTGGGTCGGTTGCCTCCATTGTGCTGGTTTCCACCTGCATCTCCTGGCTCGTGGTCGCCCCACCATCTACAACCTGCTTCTCTTGTCCACTTCTGTTCTTCTTTTTTTGGGTGTACCTGAAAGCAAAGGCTCAGCCGAGGTGGCTGTGCTAGAGTACACCACCAATGCTTGATTCACATCCCCTTCAGCAGTGCCTATCACATGATCATCGCCAACGTTCCTTTTCCCTAAAGCGGATTGCTCGTCCGAGAGCTCCGCATCTGCCATCCTTGCATCATTGGACACGTTCCTCATAGCTGGAATGATATCCGAGCTTCTGGGTTGTGACTGAGCCGTGTTCTGCACGCTCTTGCTCTGAGTCTGGGCTGCTGTAGTGTTGTTCCTTTGGTCCTGCGCTCCTGGATCAACACCACTAGCACCGGACATGCGTTGCATCTGTTCAGCTAGAAGTTCATCAACAGTCGGGTCACCCTTGCTTGCATCCTCACGTTGTTGGTGCCGACGAGTATGATCAGTAGCATCCCGCCGTGCACGGCTCCCTCGGCCCCGAGCAGAACTGGTCGTACTCTTCGATGAGAAATCAAGGCCGCGGAAGGCCGTGGGGTGTACCTTAGCTCGGACCGTGCCTGACTGCTGCATAAATCGCCGTGGTGGAGAGCACCTCAGCTTGCCGTTGTACTTGCCCGTAGGAACACCTCTCTTCAGCCTCCTCGCACAAAATTTATCTCGGTGACCGAGATAGCCGCAAGTGTAACAAAGGCCCGGGAGTTTCTCATACTGAATTTTAAACTCGACTTTAGTCCTCTTTTCCTTCAACTTGGCAGTCATAGCCACTAATGTTTCTAGGGCACGGTAGACTGCGATAGCTACCTTAACCCTGACATAGTTACCCAAGTATGCTCCCTCGCCCAGCTCCATTTGCACAATAGTGCCCAGATTCACACACAAAGCTCTGACAAGAGTTTCAGTTCTGTAGTTCATAGGGACGTCCAGAATCCTCACCCATATACGAATACGATCCAGCTTATACTCAGACGTTTTCTTCATTCCATCGTATGCCTCAATGATCAACGGATCATGCTCGTATTGCCACGGTCCTCCTCTCAGAACTCTCGCCATGTCAGCTTCACACCCAAAGTGAACCAGATATTTGTCGTCCCCAAGAAACGTGTAGTCCAGATCCTTCTTCAACCTCCATCCGGCCTCTATATTATCAAACAGCATACTCGGCGACGGCCTCTCCAGAGAGTACACTAGCATGATGACGGTCCAGGGGTGTTTCGGCTGCTGCAAGACACCCGGCTCCTCCAAGTCTACCTCAGCTAGTACCACTTCTTCCTCTGCGTAGTCCCCCTCCTGGTAAAACTCCGCGCCATGCATCTCATGTTCTTCATCCTCCAGGTTAACCTGTGTCTCGTCTGCCATTGGTAGAGCTTTCGCCTGATTCCAGATGGTCAAGGACTGCACAGGCGGGTTCGTCGCCGCTGGGTTCGCAGCTTCCCCATCGGAAGGCTTCGGGCGGGTAGCTTCCGTAGAGGGAGCCCCATAATGGCCCCCACCGACCTCCGGGGTCACCATCAACCCGTCCGGCACTGATCCCGAAGAATTCGCAGTCGTCGACATCGCAACCAAGTATTTCCGCGGCGGCAGCGTCCCGATCTCACTCCGATCTGGTGGTTCCCTCGTTTTCTGGTGGCTCACCAATCCTGGCTTGGCATGCCTTATGTAGGCGTGGATCTCTGCTACCTTGTCGGGGGGGTCACGAAGCCCTATCCCGATTGGATGGCGTGGCAATCCTGGACTCCTTCCAGGATCTCTCAACTGCACGGGCTCAATGGGACCACGAGGGCGAAGGGAGCCGTGTGATCTGTGGACGGCCGGGGCCGTAGCGAGTCCGTCGTCCTGCCTAGGCAGCGACACGGAAAGGGGGCCACCCGCGGTCGGAGCAGAGTCCGACGGCGGTGGCGGCGTGGCTGTCGCCATCAGTTCGCTAGGGTTCCCGAGCGAAGTTCCGTAAACAAAAAGATAGATCACATGGTTAAGTTTGGTTGTTGCCTACCATGTCTTTTTTGTTTGTACGACATTCTGCAGTTATTACCACGAGATAGTTACATATGTGTGGACATGGAGTATTTGATCCCGAGCTCATATGCTCCCGCATGAACAATAAAATTGAACAAAATAGTAAAAAAGTTCAAAAAATTCTGATTTTTTTTGTGATGAACATTGATAAATTTTCTAACTGCATGCAAAATTTCAGGTTGAAATGACATTCGTGGAGGTCTGGGCAAAAAATTTAAAATCGTTGGTCCAAAAAAACTATTGTTCAAAGCATTTTGGAGCATCAATTTTGTTATTTTTGCCCAAACCTCCAGAAATGTCATTTTGACCTGAAATTTTGCACGCAATTAGAACAATGACTAATGTTCATCACAAAAAAAATTCAATTTTTTTTGATTTTTTTTACTATTTTTTTGATTTTATTGTTCATGCGGGACCATATGAACTCGGGATCAAAAGAGCACTTTCGCATATGTGTCTTCTTCTTTACATCACCTCCCGATGTTGTAAGACCAATCAACGATAGGAAAATCGGTGTCCAAAATCAATCTAAATGAACTGCATAATCACGAGCCATCCAAACAAATCTATATGCAACTATAAGAGATATACGACGCATATGACAACTGAATCTTGTGACAGGAACGACGACCTACTCACTTGTGAGCAAAATGGAGCAGAGAATGGTTACAGAGGTCATATGGAAATGAAAGGGGAAGGCAAGTAGTAGAGTGAATATTGACTGTCCATAGCTTGAACCAATGTTGGACAGTGAGAGAAGAAGTTTGATTTGTATTGTAGTGTCAATGCAAGTAGCCAATGTAATTGCTTGGATTTCAGCCTGTTATGGTGAATCTAGAAAACACCAAATTGCACGATGATCTCTTTGCAATGCATGAATACTCCGATGCATGTCCTCGACTTTCGACCTGCAATGACATGACAGTCCTAGGAAGCTTTCTAGGATGCATCAGACAAAAAATTTAGACCCTTGTCAATTATATTCCACTCAAGATGAAGAGTGTTTTTCTATTAGTATTTGTCAATAGTCAATTATACTATTTGATTACTGAACAACACAATCGTAAGTAGGAGTAAGGAAGGAGGATGTTGGATCCATGTGCCATTCTATTGTCTCAAGCACCTGCCATTAACAAAAATAGAGGTGTCAAAACAGATCATGCATGCATATTGGTGAGTATTGTAAGATCTTGTCAAGAGAATCTTCAGTTGATTCATCAAGTTCCAACAACCAAACATAAGTAGATTTAAAACAAATAAGGAAGGAAATGAACATATATATGCCCATTAAGTGTAAATAATGAAATTCAGAGATGAGTGCTTGACCGCTTGTGTACCAATGCTAGCAGGAAGAGACCTACCCAGCAATGAATCTAATTCGAACAACAAGCGACCTATGATGGGAAATATCGACCTTTGGATCCTGAGCGTAATCTTAGAAATTCAAAAACATAAGGTCAAGTCAGAATAAACTATGGTGCGAAAACAACCAAGAACTATAGCTAATAAGCATGAACATTTAGAATATATGCAAAATAGTATCATGAAACAATTGGTAATACCAGCCAATAAAAGGAACAATTGGCAATATATAAGTCATGTACCATAAAACTTGAAAGCCTAGACTATCACATTAGCATACGGCCTGTGAAGTAACCAATTAGAGCAGCAAAAGATCTAATATGCTGAGAACCTTTTCATCCATAACATGACCTGAAATTCAAAAGCATAATGTTGAGGGTACAAAAATTCAGAGACACCTGATGTGCAGCAATAAAAGGGCAGCACGAAGATGAATGAATAATATGGAGTAACGAGTCTGGCAAGAGGCAGTAGCTGGCACGGGAACCATCGGGCGTGGTGACGTTGGGGTTATCTATGGTGGCTGGCCATGGGCAGCGTCGGTTGTGGCGCTGTGCTGGGAGAGCGTCGGGCGTGGCGGAGGAATCCTTCATCGAAGCGGGTGGCACTGCACATCTGTTCAGCGACGGCTCACCAGGAATCCAGCGGTGGTGATGGCGGAAGGATTAGTAATGACGACTGGTTGGGGGAGCATGGGCGGCGGTGGCTTCTTGTAGGGGGTGGCATCGTCTGCTTGGTGAAGGGTGGATCGTGGCACAGTGACTCCGGAACCGGGAGGACTCCTGGCCGCGGACACCTTTGAATCTGAAGCACAAGATGGCAAATTCAAAAACCACAAGCTCTGGGAAAGGAAAGGTTGACAATGGCTGGCAATAGGTAGCATTCACCTACGAGAGTTGACGTCTGGAGGTTGTCTCGGAGGGTAGGAGGACCCGAGCAGTCTTCTGTTGTCGATGACGTCCCTTTGAAGACTGTGACCGCGGTTGCATTTGCAACGTAATGGAGGGTGGGGTATTGAAGGGCAATGAATGGTGTTGTTTCATGTGTATTAGTGGATGTCGTTTCATGGCAGCAGAAGAGATAGCGGCAGCGTTGAGAAGATGAGAGAGCTGCGGCGGCGAGCGGAACAGGAAGACGAACCTGGAACCTATTGCGAGTAGTTATATGGTATAGCTTAATTTCTACGAGATTTTATTTCCCATGGGCTTGCGTGAACAACCCTGTTAGCAAATCTTACGCCCAACTTAAAAGATGGTATTGGGGGCCAGCAACGAGCGGTAAGAACGAAACGGTATATTTTGGTCCGGCCTATTTTGGTGATCCCACGTTGGATGGCTAAGGTGTTTGTACCATTCGGTCGGGACATTTAGGGGCGTTTTGGTGATTCGCTTTGGATATGTCCTTAGGAGTACCAAAATAGTAGTAGTGATTTTGCCCCTTTTCTTACTCTGATCAAATTAGTGTGCATGCAATGAGCCCACACAATATTCATATGCATTCAATTGGGAAGGTTTTTTGTAACTTTAGAGCAAGTATAACAGGTCCTAGTCACCTGGATGCAAACTACTTATCCGAGGTGAAAGAAAGATAAAGGACGAGAAAGAAAAGGGAGGGCACTAGTGATAACTTTGGGGCATCTCCAACGATGACCTTCAAATTTCCTCCAGTATCCGTCCACGAACAAGGGGGACCAGTCCGCGGACACGGATGCGGGAGGACGTCATCCAACCATAGCCACATATATTTCAACCCACATTTAAACAAACCAGACGAAATTCATGCAAACCGGCCGATATTCATCAAAGTTTGGATAGAAAATATTACAAATCATCCATAAATAGCACGCAAATCAAGTCTAGCACAACATTGTCTCGAATCCGACTAGATCCCGGATGTCCAACAAGTTTTCCATGAACGTGTCATATCGTTCCACACATACCCCCCCTTCAGTTTCATCCAATAATGTGTGCACGTAAATGGTCGTCCCCATGTCTTGTGGTACACCACGACAGCGCGTGTGGCTACATATAATGTGTAGACCAACATTGAGTGAATGAATCAATCAACAAGTTGAGCAAGAGGTAGCAAAACCCGTCCTCTCTCGCGTGTAATGGCCACCTTGCCTCGAGCAAACAAACCACATCGCAATATTTGGTGACACTGATCTGGATAGTGTGCCAGTGATACTAAAACGGCCTCACGTTGAATGGTTGAATGATGTATATGTTGTAGGGAGTAATGTGCTTTTGTGCATGTAACGTTTCATGCACTTGCTGCTGGAAGGCCTCCCCTTTGCTCATGCCTATGAAATCCACAGATACGGTCAACCCCACGCCGCACAACAACTCATTATCCATGGTCGAGTAGCTCACCATCCTTCGTACTCTAAAAAATGACATATCATTTGAAAAGAAGCTCAATGGCATTTTTTAACGACCCCATCACCTCCATAGCATTTGTGCTCCTGTTATTTGGTTCGAACAACATTTCATCCATGACGGTTGTAGTTGCATTTGCTAGACGAGGTTTGACAAGGGGCTGGCCCCCCTTCCGCCACGTTATGCCCGGCAAGCCAAGCCCTGCGAAAACAAACGAAAGGCGCTGGCAAGACAACTTGCAGGGAAGAAACTAGTTTACTTGAGAGTAAATAGGCATTTTTACCTCTGCATGGATGACATACATGCACAAGTGCCCGCAAGACTGTTTTTCTTTTCGTTAGACATGCTGATAGACAAGTACATCTCTTACAAGACACAAACATAGATAGATGAGATTACATATCCGAAACTAAAATTTGGCAAGTGCCTACATATTTTAAGCTAAAAATAGATAAGTGTCCCGTAATCCTTCTCTTGTCCCTCTCCTCCAAGGAACCACGTTGGGAGGCAAAGGGGACAGAAGGGGCATCTAGGCAGAAGCCCAGCCTAACCCTGTCAGGAGCTGCCGGGAGGAGCCTGAGAGGGTTGGGAGGGCACGGACGAAGGTGATGGCAAAGGAAACAACGAAATAGATCCCATAGTCGCCATCACTAGGGCCAGCAGAACGCAGCAGTGTGCACTACAAAAAAAGACACATCCATGACATTTTGGCCCGAACAATTTTTTTGTCATGCTTATGACACTTCTATGACGATAATTATGACAAAAACCCGTATCATCATAGATGTGGTGGGCTCCTACTTCTATGACAAAAAATCATGAGAGAAAATGGGCTATTCGTCCTGGGCGGGCCAGAGACGCACCTGCATTACATTCTTTGGGCCGTCCATGACGGAAAAAATCATGGTAGAAGCAAGGGCGAGGAAAATTTCAGGGAGTTCCCAGTTACGGTGGGTGGTCGGGGCCGAGTGATGCACGGAGGTTTGTACGTTTCTCTCATATATGTACGCGCGCGTGTGCGAGGCGTTCGGCTCTAACTGAACCCAAGCGAGGCGTTCGCTACTGAACCCGAGCGATTGCACTAGGCTATGTTACTGAACCCGAGCGATCGATCCCTTGGCTGTTAACTGAACCCGACCAATTCCTTCGCTATCGCTGCTAACTGAACCCGAGCGATCGCTGCTGCTGCTTACTGAAACCGATCGAACCTGCTACCTGTTGATGAACAGTTAATATGGGGGTTGGTTGAACGAGTCGAGACGTACATGGTTGGGGTTGGATGAACGGTCCACGGTGGGTGTTGGATGAACAGGACCCCATGGTAGTAATAGTAGTAGGCGGTTGCCGCTGGATGAACAAGACCCCGAGAGGAGGCCACCATAGCCGAGCCATTGAGGGTGGATGAACAGGACCCCGTGGAGGGCTGGTTGAATAGTAGCCGGTGGAGGCATAGGAAGACGTGGTGGATGAACAGTGCAGGTGGAGGCTGGAGGAAGTCAACGGTGGGCGAACAGTAGCCCGTGGAGTCCCGTTTTGCGGTACGCCACACCCCTCCCGATGAACAGGACCCTCGTTTCGACTGTAGCGCTCCAACACAAGTCTGTTTCCTCCGTTTTGTGGTACGTCGGACCCCTCCTGATGAACATGATCCCATTTCGACCGTAGCTGGTCGAGCAGAAGGTGGTTTCCTCTGTTTTGCGGTACGCCAGACCCTTCCCGATGAACAAGACCCCGTTTTGACCGTACGCGCTCCAGCAGAAGGTCGTTTGCCTCCGTTTTATGATACGTCACACTAGGTTTCGGTTGTTCCGTCCAAGCCGGTTGGCTCCCGATGAACACGATGTGTTCTTTTGCCTCCCGATGAACATGACATTGTTTCTCCGTTTCGACCCCACCAGTTGGCTGCCAATGAACACGACGCCGTTTTTGCCGTCTCCATATGTACGGGACTGCATGGTTGTACGTATGCACAAGTACACGGTTGAGACCCCGCCCGTATATATGTACGTGCCCGTAGTTTTTGGAGCGTGGTTGTACGTACGTGTACTCCATTTAGCGTGGTTGTACGTATGACATGTGCAGCTCCTTACTAAGCCACAGTTCATCGCTACAGAGAGACCGATTGACTGCTATGTACGTACACGTTCGCTACCACACAGATAATGCAACGTACGCTTCCACCGGGTGGGTCCTAGCTGTCACGGGGGACAAGGAGATATTTCCTTGCGTGCGAAGATATAGCTGGTGGGTCCTAGCTGTCAGTGGCATTATCATATATTTTTCCGTAATAAGGAGGCACTTCCAGTGGGTCCCCGCCGTCAGGTGGAGGAATCATTATTTTGCTCATAATAAAGAGGCACTTCCTTGCGTGCGGCCGTGGACCCAGCTGTCAGCCTCTCCAAGTACAGTCCTCTCCAATGGATGTCATTTGTTGACTACGTTGACCACGACGCGCTGAGAGCACCAAGGTGGTGGACGACGGCGAGACCTAGGAAGGGAATGACACGGAGCCGGGGAAGACACGATAGTTTTTTCCCACACGGAGGGGAGTACGAGGGTTTACTAGTTCGTCTGCCGTCGACGGAGAATAACACGAGGTGTGGGTGAGTAGAAGGATGGCCAGGCCAACGATGGGAGTAGGGTGGGGCGGTGAGGCCTGCGTGGCAGCACCTACACCCACGAGACACAGGAGCAGGTGGTCCCACCGACGCTGGTTTGGGCGGCTGGAGCAAGAAGATCAGAGGTTGAAGAAGTAGCACGGTTGTTGGATTAACATCCAATGGTCTAGCTGCTAGAATCATTTGTTGACTAACTTGACAAAGCCCCGCGTACCCGTCAGGTTAGCAGGCCCACAAGTCAGCCACCAAAGCTGTCGGGTCCCAGTTGTCATCGGGAGAAGTTGTTTTTTCGCACAACAAGGAGGCACTTCCTTCCGTGCGAAGATATAGCCGGTGAGTCCCAGCTGTCAGCAGGAGCAATCATTTTTTCTGTAATAAGGAGGCACTTGCTTGTGTGGGTCTCTACTGTCAGCCTCTCCACTTACATCCCTCTTCCGATGGTTGTTGTCTGTTTACCTCATTGACCATGTCGTGCCGAGAGCACCAAACGCGATGGACGACGGCGAGGCCCAGGAAGGGAATGGCCCGGAGCCGACGAAGCCACGACAGTGGATGCCCAGGCAAAGGGGAGTACAAGGGCTGACTGGTCCACTGTGGGGTGAGGTTGACGTCGACGAAAAATAACAGGAGGTGCGGGTGGGTAGCGGGATGGCCTGGCCAGCGGTGGGAGCATGGTGAGCCAGTGAGGCCTACGCGGCAGCATAGGCGGCTACGGGAGGAGGGTGCAGGCGGTCCCACCGGCGCTGGTTTGGGCGGCTGGAGCAAGAAGATCAGAGATTGTACAAGCACGACGGCGGCATGTCAATTTTTTTTACGACAGCGGCATCGTCAACCTAGTAGGCCCACAAGTGAGCCTCCAAATATATGGAAAAAAGCATACATCCCATTTGCCATTATTTTTAATAACTTACAGCCAATTTGCTAATTCTTAAGGATATTTTGAAGCCAATATTCTTTTTGTTAGCATTACAGACCATATTCTGGCCACTGCTGAAAAATTCAACGAAATTTTGCATATTTCGGTGGGGTCCGAACTCTTTCAATCACGAAATTTCGAGTCACATTTAAAATTATTTTTATATCAAATTAAAATACAATGAAATTTCCCCTCAAAAAAGCAATGAAATTAAAATCTTTGAAATGCTGAAAAAAATGAAATTTGAATCTAATTGTCGGTTTGTTGTGTTTTAAAAGTTTACAACCCATTTTCTCCAGAAGATTTGCATACCAGCAGGGCTGAGAAAAGCAAGTAGGCCTCGGTTGGGTATTCTCCAAAAAATAAATAGAACTAGACTAATCTTTTTCAGAAAGAAAAAAGATATCAACTGAGCTCGTCATGTGCTTAAATAAAAGCCTGGGCTTGACGAGCCACAACCCCTGCACAGCGCCCAGTTGATATCTCTGTGCGGGGGCTGTGGCCCGTCAAGCCCAGGCTCCGTGTTAAATAAAAGCTATGTCCCTATAAAACAAAAAAAACATCTCGGCGAGCTGCTGGGTCCCTGTCGTCAGCCACTCGTTGTGTAATTCTCTCGTTTATTCACTGCGCTAACTAGTAGGTACACGTGCATTGCACGAATGAGATTTGGCAAGAAAATTATGAATAAATACCACACTATAGCATGTAAGCTTTGAGTCATATGAGCGCCCCAATTCAAGAAATATGGGATTTTCCTCGCAACAAAAAATAAATGGGCTTTAAGATGGATTGGCTTTCATCGGCCTGGTCGGCTGCCGTGTTTCGTCCTTTACGGTCTTAACACAAGAGGCAGCCCACAAGAGATCTAAACAAAGACACTCTCCAGCTCTCCCGTCTTATTGCCCATTCAAAAGAAAAGAAAAGAAAAGGAGACGCCCTCCGGCTTATGGCTCCTCATCGGTAACCTTTTTCAACTTCAGAAAAACATTATTGCTCTTTCTCAGGCCCGCTTGGCATCCACCAAATTAGAGGATGCGGTACTGCATGCAGACACTCACACTGGTCGTAACGGGGCAAAATGAGGAGCCAAATAACAGACTCACAATATACGATACTAGTACATTGTAAAGGTTCACATGCTAGTCAACATTCACATTAAACTAAGCTTCGAAAGATACAATATGCATACTAACATTCACAAGCACAAAAGTTCAGAATGTTTACGCATCTCAATGATTCACCATACTATAACCAAGACATAGCTATGAGAAAGTGTAGAAAAAAAATCGATGCATCTATGAGCAAAGGGCCTCCCTGCGTACGCATTAATTTCATGGGCATGCTTGTTTGTTCTCAATGTTGCGAGCACTCGGGACTCTTTTATCTTGCGTTGATGTTGCGGCTGCACTGCTTGTCTGCTCCTCCACACATGACATACTCGTTCCACATTGCAATTAGCAAGTCAACGTACAAATAAGCTTATTTCATCTTGCGATGGTCACTGTACCTAGTTACAAATATAGGAATACCTGGAGCACCATGAGGTTAGCTGACAGCAAGTAGATGCAGCCATATAATTTTGTGAGGTTCTACCAAAATTGAGGTTTGTGTCCCTTCCCCTTCTTATGAGAATTCTTCTTGAAGTTGGTAGAATGTGATGGCTTGTTCTTTGCATCAAACTTGCCTTTCCCCTGACATTTGTTCTTGTTGTTTTGGGGCTTGTTGGGTTGGAAGTTCTTCTCGTGTACCATGTGGGCATTAGAAGCTCCCTCGGCGACTCGAGCACGTGTGTCTTTTGATCTCGCCTTCTCTTCAAAATCAAGAGTGCTATTGAGATAAGAAACGGAAAACTCATGTCTCTTGTGTTTCAGAGAAGTAGCAAAATTGTTCCACGAAGGTGGAAGCTTGGCAATGATGGTCCCAACAAAAAATTTGTCCGGCAACACACACTTAAAGTACTGAAGTTCCTTAGCGAGTGATTGTATCTCAGCAGCCTGCTGAACAACAGAGCGCTCATCAGTCATCTTGTAATCACACAATTGCTCCATGACGTATAACTCGCTGACAGCGTCCGATGCCCCAAGCGTGGCCTCGAGCACAACCCACATGTCTTTGCCGCTGTCAAAAGCGACATATATGAATCCACAATGCAATCGTCAAGAACACTCAGAAGGGCACCTTTGAAGAGGGTATCCATGTTCTCAAAAGCTTCCTGATGTGCAGGATTAAGATCGCCCTCAGGCTTGCCCTTAGTGGCGTCATAGCAGTACATGGTCTAAAACCAGTAAATTGCTCTCGTGCGCCACCTTTTATATTGCACCCCCTTAAAGGTAGACGGCTTCAAAAGCGCAGCAAAACTATTCGGAGTAAATTGCCTATAATCAGGTTTTTGGATTGGATTGCTGAATATATGAACAAATTACTATGAGGTTTAATCCGAATAAACAGTAAATAGATCATGACGACAATTGCGAAGATCAAAGTAATGATGCGGACTAAACCAGTAGGACAGAATCACATACTGTGCAGCGGGAACATAACCGATGTGGTTGATGTTGTCGCTCATATCGTTGAAGAAGAGGTTGTCGTTGCCGTTGCCGAGGTCGGGGAAGAAGGTTATCGTTGAGGAAGTCGTCGCTGGCAGCAGTCGCGCGAGTGTGCTCCCCAAAAACCTGATCGCCCCTCTACATGATCACGAAAGGCGGGGTTCCGAAGGACTGCTGTCCATCTCGCGGTGCACACCGAAAGGAGGGATGGAGAAGATTTGCGTGGCGGCGCTATGATCTAGAACGGTGCGAAACCATATGATACAACGACAGACGGCTAGGGTAGAGCCTGTCAGGTCCGTCGTGCGAGTAAACCCCATGTCCAAGTCAATAAAATAGCCCCACTATCCAAAAGAATAGGAAACGACTGACTAATTAAGGCGTCCGCTAATTATTAATTAATGACTTAATAAATTGAACTTTGCACGTGATATGCACTTACCCACGTACTAGTACATTTTAGTGACATCGTAAGTCTTATAGCCTGCTGACTAGTCCTTATTAGACTGGCTCTAAAGTTACTCTCCACTGTGAGTAGTCTAATGTCGGGCGTGCAGCGGGCGGCACCCTCGGCCGGCACGCCCCTTCAATGGAAGATGTAGTGAGAGGTCGCGTCGCATTGACTTACCATCAATGTGGAGCGGCGGAATCAGCTGACGCGGGGTGGGAAGTGCGCGCGGGAGTAGGGGTTTTTGGTGGGCCAGGAAGGTGAGAAGCCAGCTTGGAATCGTTCCTGACGGGGAAATATCAGGTGCTCTCATACTCAAAGTGCTAGTACTACTATAGTACAATAGTGTGGGATATGTAGAGGGCATACTAAGCAAGCTTCTCATCGTTTTGCGAGTTGACATGACACATAAAAGTAGTGGTTTTTTGTTTTTGAAACATACATTAAAGTAGTCTTTCAATACTGGGCTTACTGCCGGCCTTTGCGTCATTGACGCAACGCATCTAGTTGTTGTTAAAGCATGGTATGACAGCTCTTCACCGTAGACATGAGCTGACGATCGACCCTAGTTTGGTGAAGCAATGACAACGAACCTGCCTAGCGAACACACATTGCAGGAGAATGTGGTCGATCGTGTCTTCCTCTTGGTCACAAAGGAAGCATGGCGACATCTGGTCTTGCAACCCATGTCTCAGCCTTCGACCCAACGCCCACAATCTGTACTGCAACGCAAGCCACATGAAAAGTTTGCAAAGTCGAACACTTCCAAATCGGCCCTGCCAGTTGGAACCTGACCCCTCCCGCGCATAACAACCGGTACCTACTCTCGAGTAAATTACATCTACAACACCTGAACTTGATCCTAGGGTTCAATTTCATCACTGTATTTAGGAAAGGTCAAAATACGGTCACTGAGGTTGGTGAAACGTGTCACTCTACGGTCACTGGTACCGTATCCAATGTATTTCGCTAACATGGCAAATACACTCCTCTTTCTACTAGTACCATTCTTGTCTGAAATTCTGTTGATTACCTTGTCCGCGTCCACCGCTGTCGCAGCTCTTCAGCGCTGCGTCCGTTGTGGAGGTCATCACGGGTTACCGCTTCAGTTTACTTACCCGGCGTCAGAGGACAGAGGAGGCCGTCCTTGTTCGAGTCGTGGCTCCCCAAGCACCATGATTGCGACGTCGTCGACTCAGCTTTCACCCTGCCGTGCTCCTCCGCACATGCGCCTGCCTGACATGGCCAGCGACCTGCTCTTCTCACCACGTCGTCCAGCCGGAGGCCAACACTCCATGACTCGCAGCCCTGGACTCAGCGCGCAGAGCAGCGATCGAGGACGTCGGCCTGCATCTGCATGTGTACGGCATTGGCTCATTGCCCACCGAACAAGACGAGGTGCCGTACACCGGCTGCCCCGCGCGGGTCGACGACGTCGAGCTCCGTAGGGTCGCGGCGAGGATTGCAGCCTCACCACGAGAAACCACATTCGTTCTGTGCCTTGCATTGAGCTGATGAGACACACGGCGGCGCTCTGCCGTATACTGCACACCCAAGAGGAGGGCGGCAAGCTAGCGCCGGCGTAGATTGCTGCAACAGTGCATCCGCGCCTCCTTGAGGTCTCACCGGAGGCTCCCGACTCGGAGGACTGCATGCTTCGCATTGCATTGTGGACAGGCTCGGGGTTGATGTGCGAGCCGACCTCCTAGTCATCTCGGTTCTCGGAGCTCGTCGATGGAGGCAAGCTCGTCAGGGCGCATTGCGTCGCTGTACTGCTCGTCGGAGAGCGGGGTCTCATAGGAGAGGAGCTGACGCATGACGGACTTCCGGCATGACGACGGGGACCGAGAAAGGCCGTGAGGAAGTAGAGGCCTTCGATGGCAAAGAGTCGGGCCACCATGTGGTCTGTCGCTGCAGGCTGGATGGCAGGTTGACACCACAGGGGATGTAGTACATGTCTCGGCATAGGCAGTGCATTCATTGCATCAGGTGCGAAGAGGAGAGAGATTTGCTTGCCACGTAAGGAATTCAACGGTCCAGAACTTGGTCAACTCATGCCATGTCAGCAAAATACGTCGGATATGGTGGCGATGATCGTAGAGTGATACATTTTTGCAGCCTCAGTGACTGTATTTTTAGACTTCCTGAATACAGTGATGAAAGTGAAGCCTAGTTTTAAGTTTAGATACCTCATACCGTAGATGTAATTTACTCCCTACTCTCATACCTCATCTAAAGCAAAACAGGTGGTGAGTATCCCAAAAGTTTGGCTCACATCCACAATCACCCAATCAAACAAAAAAAGGCGGCTATTCTAAACTTGGTGATTCTGACTTAAAAGTGGTTAAGATTCATTATTATAGAAATTTTGAGATACATAATTATGCTTTTGCTTCAGTCATACACAGTGCTAAAAGAAGACATTAGAACAGATCACCTCTTTGCGAGAGGGAACTCAAACAGTACATAGACCTTCCGAATGGACTTCCCACTCGAGTGGTCAAGGCACAATAATTTACATATAATCATTCATCATCACTGTCAATATCATCGCATCTGTAATTTGGATACTTGCGACCAGCCAAATACGCACCACTAGTGGGGTGCTTAAGATCTCTATCTCGGATACACCCGAAACAACAAGGACCTTCAAAGATATCAAAAAATGTATCAGCATTCAAGATGACCAACAAATAGAAGGGAAAACAATACAAATATACATACCACAGTCACTTTGTACCAAAGGGGTGCATAGATAAACATCCTTCTCCCCCCTACAGTAGGCATTTATCTCAGCAAAAAATAACTTTGTTGTGCCATCCATTTGTTTGACCAGAAAGTTAAAGTGCAGAAATTCTGTTGAGCCTTCAAGAATTTGAGCCCTCCCTTTCACTTCCACAAACTCCAGCTCATCTGGCTGAAATATGAATGGCATGCCTTAATTAGTACTACCTCTGTTAGTAAATGTAAGATGTTTGCTAAAACGTGTGTATGCTATATCTAGCTATATAGTAAATTCCAAATTGCATGTGTAACTTCAAAATAACTTCTAAATGTAAGTTTACTAATTTGGGTGGCTATAGATAAAATATTATTTGTGTTAACCTGCATATTGTTTTGTTTGGCGTAGGCGTTGAGCCCGGAGACCAAGGTCTTGCGTTCACGCTCTTGCTTGCGTCTCCACAGATCCGCACGGGTTGGACTCTTGGGCCGGAGGCTATTCCTAAGCCTGGTGGCTGCAATGCAGTCAGCGGTCATTTCCTCCAGAGTTTTTGTTGAGGTCGACGATCCAGGAGTGGGATCCTCCCATGTCTCCAACACAGCCGGTCCTGAGATTTTGGGGGCCCGGGGCGAGACTAAACCTAGGGGCCCTTATTTTACATAAACATAAATAATTATTGCAAAAATAATGTTGAATCGCTTGTCAAAGGAAATACAATAATTTTCTTTCATTAGTCTCTTCCTTTACTAATATATGTCTGATAGCTTTATTATTAAGTTTACCCTGATTTCTTTGTTCATAATCAGCTATAGTAAAATCTCATACCTTGTCAAGACTCACAGATGATTTAAATGCCCATGATCACTCACACGGCATCCATTTAGATGTCAGCATTGTATTATGTATAGGCTATAGCCCCTACCTTATGGATTACCATTAGTTCATTCCTCCATGTCAATTACCGGCAAGTCCCCAAACATAAATTTGATAGCGTCAATAATATATATCCAATACCAATAATCATACGTCTGATTATTAGTGCCCAGATGCAAACAACGCAGAGACCATGTTGATGATCATTTATAAATTTTAATCACCATGATGGAAAAATTTCATAGCCTATATAGACTACCTATACAAATAAAGATTAGACGACTAAAAATTTATTAGAAACATACCTTATCTTCTGTAATCATGCCCTAACAGTATAATCTCGCCTCCCGGCGAGTTGGTATGGTCTCATGGGAGGCAGCGACTGGATGTCTCCGGCAGTCCAGCCCTCCTCTGACTCGAGGCGGCACCACGCACGCACGGTAGATGGATATCAAGCATCACCATCTTTTATCTATTTTCATCCGAGTGTAGCATAGTCGCTGTCTCCTATTTTTTCTCACAAATTGGTCGCATAGTTTTCGGCTTGTGGATTAAGGAAATTAAGATCTCGCAAAAGAAGGAAGGAAATTAAGAGCAGATATTGTCATAATAACTACGCCTAATTAATTACATGCAATACTATGGAGTATTGATCAATGGCAAGGGCCCTCAAATAGTACTAGCTGGCACGGAGGAAAGCCGGGAAATCAGGAAAACATTGTAGGACGCCCATTTTATCGAGGGATTCTGGTACTAGGCGCTACTGCAGGATTTGGGGCCCCTTGGCACCTGGGGGCCCGGGGCGGCCGCCCCGTTCGCCCCCCCTCAGGGCCGGGCCTGGTCTCCAATCGTGTGTCGTAACTACAATATGAAAGAAAAAGGAAAATTAACATAATAAAGCTTAATCAACGACAACTAGTATGGTTGCAACAAAGGGACAGTTGAATTTGGGAGTTTGCATGAATCAGCTCTATTAACTTACTACTTTAACGGTTGTGATGTTTAGATATTTTAACTAAAATTGGGATTATATGAACAAAAATTATGGTAGACCATATTATGAGTCATGAAAATAAGATGGCTGCTGCATACATACGGGTAATAATGGGCACCTTCCAGAGAAGCAGCGGTTACCACCCTGGTTACCGACATGACCGCCGAGCAATCTCTCCGTTCCTTCATAGACGAATCGTAAATTACCGAGGATTATCAAACGAAACCAGATGAGCGCACAGGCAAAGATAGGGATCGCGGGAGAGAATCACAAACTAGATCAAAGCGTACGCAGAGATGGGGGGTCGCGAGAGGGACGCACCCAAGACCTGGTCGAACAAGAGGGCCAAAGAGCAATTCGCCGCGCTTGGCGAAGAGGGTTGCGGTTGAAATCGAGATCCCCCGCCTAGATTTTAGGGAGGGTCCGAGAGAGAGCCAGGGTTTGCGGCGCCTGCCGTCCTACAAGAAATCCCTCGTTGCATTTCAGCGACGGAAGTAAATAATGTTGGCAGGCCCAGCAACCAGGGTCAACCATCTCTCGGACTCGGAGGTCCTATTTGTTAAGATTAATTAACGTAGTAATTACGGGATTAATCCCTGTTTGTATTAACCATTGGTGGTTACTTCTCGAACCGTTGTGTCGGTTGTCTAAACCGACACCCTCTTTATAAACGCCTGTTCCAGTGCTATATATAGCACTTCATCTAATGTAAAGAGGAAGTTCGATCATTTTGTTTCTTTCGATCTCGAACACGTTATCAGCCATGTTGTCTCTACCGAGAAAAATGAGGCCGGCGAGGATGCACAGCGACGACAAGAACTCGCGGAGCCTGGTCATCTGGCGCAAAGGCGACGAAGGGCGTCTGCAGCCTGCCCGCGTGAGGCTGGACGGCTACGCATAGACGTGACGGTTGGCGCGCGCAACTGCGTGGCTATGCGGCGGCGCCGGCATAATGAGCGTCTATCGTTGATGCGAGAAACGACAGCAAGAATCACACAAGATGCATCGACATTGACATGATGCATCCGTAAACAGGAAAACTGGATCAAGAGATTGTCCATTTTCTTTCTTTTCTTCTTCTTGCCATCAATCAAAGATCTCTATTTCATCTTCTGGAGTGATTCTTCATAGGAAATATAAGAGTAAATCAGGAAGAGGAAGTGAAAACAGAGAAGGTGAAACCCATCGATTGAGAGATGCAAAAAGGGAAAAAGGTACCATGCGTTCACTTACTCTTGCACTGGTTCAAGCGGCAACTGCTGCTGTTTTTTATCACATCGCTAGAAGCGCCCCCGTCCATGCGCCTTGGCTGCTCTACCCGATGTGTGGAGCGACGACGCTCCCGAAGGCATCCAAGGGCCATAGTGAAACTTATGATGACAACAAAGAGGAATATCTTCTCTTTACCATATGCAACGGATATGGCAAGCACATTCTTTTTGTACCATCATGGTTGTACTACACATACTACAAAATCCGTAGCACATGTTGCGTACGAGATAGTTTTTTCAGATTGTCTTTTGCATGACAAACTTGGCATTCCAGCTTTGGTCATCATTGACATTGGGTTGAAACCGAAACTATCAGCAATTTCAATGGTTTATGATTATTATGATGCTAAATTCTAACAATATTTGGATTTTATGTGTACTACAAATGGCACTGGAAGCTAATTTTAAGGCTCGCGCACCTCAAAGTATACGCTGAACCACCCAGACTCCTTGAACGCGTCAAGTTGATGGGCCTCGAACCCCTCGTTGGTTACCTCAAGTGGAAGGTGTAAGATGCAGTATGTAGAAGTGTTTTCCCTTAGCAAAGATGCCAAGGATCGAATCCCTAGAGACTCCTAGGTTCAACAAGTAGGTGTCAACTGCTACGGCGCCAGATAGTAGCAATCAACGTGGACCTGCACACAGATACAAATAACTTTGCTCCCAACGAGTACAGAGAGGTTGTCAATCCCTCCGGCCTTGTAGTTCACAAAGGATTAAAAGCAATGATAGTAGTGATAGATAGTGTTTTGCAATAGTAAATAATAACGAAAAGTAAATAGTGGATGTGATCAATGATGGTAATATGGACCGGAGTCTCATGATGTTCACTAGTGATGTCTCTCTCCCAAAAGACAATAAAACAGCTATGTGAGGTAAACAAATTACAGCTGGGCAATTGACAGGACCACGAACGCAAACCAATGCTGACTACATTGCAAGAAAGGTTGATGTTCAAAGCATGGGCGGTACGCCAAAGTAAGTAGACCGAAATCCATCAATATCTACTACTAATCATCCACCTTGAGATATCTATCCAGAACATCTCGCTGGTATTAAGTTGCGAGTCCCACCCATAGTGTAAACTCAATGCAACAGACAACTGCATTAAAAGAACTTTGCGTAAAGTAAACAATCCTTGCACCCGCGGGCACAAGCACCGTTGTTTTCCCCCTTGTGGCAACAGCACATTCCCTAGACTCATGTTTCTGTCACTCAAGCTAGTCATCAAGGGGCATGAACCCACAATCGAGCATAACGTTCCCTCTTGGAGTCACTACGTATTACTTGGCCAAAGCAATAAATAACAACGGAGAACATGCAAGAATTACTTATGAACAAAAATATAAAAGAGGTAGATCAAATATATTACTCAAGATCAATCTGAACATAATCCCATAATCCATCGGATCCCAGCAAACTCAACATAGCAACAGCATAAGGATTACATAGGTGCCTCGATCATGTAGGGCAGCTCATGAGGACTAATTAGTGAAGCACAAGAACGGGAGGAGAACATCACATAGCTACTGGTCATGGACTCATGGTCCAAGGGAGACTACTCACGAGTCATCTGGGAGGCGTCCATGGTGGTGGAGAAGCCCCCGGTGGTGATCCTCCCCTCCGGCAGGGTGCCGGGAAGAGTTCTCCTGGTGCTCCCGATCTTGGAAGCGGCGGCGGCGGCGGAACAGAGATGGGATCGCGAAAAGAGTTCCTGTTGTGAGGGTTTCGGTGGACGCTTTAAATATATGCCAAAGGAGGGCATCGGGGGAGCCTCGGGGGGCCCATGCGCCCCCCCGGCGCGGCCCGGGGTGGGGCGGGCGCCGCCAGGGCGCCTGGAGCCCTGGTGCCCCCCCGGCTGTCCTTCGGACGCAAGGTTGTTTCCGAAACGCTGATTTTTTATATAATTTTTCTGGATTTTTCTGGGCAGTTCTCGTAACGTGAAAACCTGAAATACAAAAACAGCCGAAAACAGAAACTGGCACTGGGGTGCACTGGATTAGTAAGTTAGTGCAAATATGATCAAAAGTGTATGGAAGTGTATGAATATCATAGCAATATCACCCAAAAGTGGCATGGAGCAAGCAGAAATTATAGATACATTTTGGACGTATCAACATCCCCAAGCTTAATTCCTGCTCGTCCTCGAGTAGGTAAATGATAACAAGAATAATTTCTGTGGTGACATGCTATTAACCATATAGGGTTTTTTCATAGTCATATGACAAAAGCTTACTGAGACAATGATTCTATAGTAATTAAGTTGCCTCATGAGAAAATCACAAATGACTGAAAGTTTTACAACATGAAACTGAAACATCAAACAAATTTGCAATGAACATGATGTGCAAATATGATAAAGTGATATCTAGCTTGCTCCCTTTAGTGATGCAAAACATAAATGCAGGGGCACCTTCAAGGTTTAAGTGATGACTAGATACAATCATTTCAGAATAAACGATATCACAATCATGCAAAAGACAATGCTACTTTGGGACAATGCACATTACACTCAGAATGACAATCATGCTCTCAGTAGTTGGTGCTTTAACATAAAGGTAAAAGAAAGGTTAAGTGCTAGAGCTTTTTATTTTGAAAACATGGAAGCAATTTTGTCAACGGTAGTAGTACTTCATATGTGTCATGCATAAGACATCCTATAAGTTGCAAGCCTCATGCATCGAATACCAATAGCGCTCGCACCTTGTCCTAATTAGCTCGGATCTCCATGGGTTATCATTGCATTACATATGTTTTAACCAAGTGTCACAAAGGGGTACCTCTATGCCACCTGTACAAAGTTCCAAGGAGATAAATCGCATTTGATATCTCGTTTTTGATAGATCTCAACTTGAGGACATCCATACCGGGACAACATAGAAAATAGATGATGGACTCCTCTTCAATGCGTAAGCATATTCTCATAAGAGATTGAGGATTAATGTCCAAGCTAAAACTTCCACCATGATACATGGCTTTGGTTGGCGGCCCAATGTTCTTCTCTAACAATATGCATATTCATACAACCACGGCAAATCACCCTTACTTCAGACAAGACGAACATGCATAGCAACTCACATGATATTCAACAAAAGTGTGACAGTTGATGGCGTCCCCAGAAACATGGTTACCGCTCAGCAAGCAACTTATAAGAAATAAGATACATAAGCAACATATTCTTTACCACAATAGTTTTTAGGCTACTTTCCCATGAGCTATATATTGCAAAGTTAGTTTGCTTAGTACAGGTGGAGGTTAGCAAAAAGACTGGGAGCGACCAACTAAGAGAGCAATGACGGTCATAATCATGCAGAGCGACAAAGCAATATTGAATCAGGCATGGAAGTTATATCGCTACTCAGAAATAAAAGATCATCAAGGCTTGACAGACTTTCTTTACAGTCTTAAATATGCGTGAGCATACGCCAAGTCAATCAAAATAAATTCTCGAAGGAAGATATTACTAAACCATACCATATCATAGGCAAACAAATCATGTTGGTACTCCAATAACACATTGGGAACCCCCCAGCTATTTGAGATTAACCATAAGAAAACCTGAACTACTAAGCACCATCATGCAAGTAGCATCTTTATCATAGACACATTAACCAATGCAACGGAAGCAAACTCTCTTAATAAGGTGAGCATGATAATTAAAGAGAGTTCAAGCAACCAACTAAACAAAAGCTCTTTGAAAAGATAAGCATGAATACTAAGAGCAGAGCATGATAGTAGCTATTAAAAGACAAAGAACACACACAGCATAGATAGACATGAAAATTCTATGTTATGTTCTAGGTAGAAGTGTAGCGTGTTTCTCTCCCACATAAAGGAATGCTGGGTTCCGACTCATTATGAAAAACTAAAAAGAAAACTAAAAGCAAGACGCTCCAAGCATAGCACATAACACATGAAGTGATAAAAATATAGCGAAACGAAAGACGAACTGATAATGTTGATGGAGAAGGGGATGCACGGGGGCATCCCCAAGCTTAGACGCTTGAGTCTCCTTGAATATTTCTTGGGGGTGCATGGGGGCATCCCCAAGCTTGAGCGCTTGACACTCCTGAATCTTTTTATCATCTTCCCTCGCACACTTGAAAACTCCCTTCATACATAACTCATCATAATCTGATTAGCGAGGTTAGTACCCTTAATAAAATAATTATACCTTGCTGGAAATAAGGATATTCTTGAAGTTCTACTATTTCTCAAGATTGCCAAAAGCTTTTTGCAAAGAAAAAGCAAGTTCTTGATTTGCAAAGTGAAGGAAAGGCAAAACAGGACAGAATCCGTGAAAAACAGAACAGCAGGTAGTAATTGATCTGTTCGGGATACTTCTGCAACTCAAATCAAAAAACTCAGAACAGATGCACGAAATACAATTATATAGGGAACGGTGTCGAAAAAATTCAGACCAAAAAGATGATCTGGTGATTTTATACGAATTTTTCTATCCAAGGACAGAATCTGTTTCCTGGACAGCACCTCACAACTTTTGAACTTTCTAGCAATCAGAGGCTATACTTGGCACAAATATGACAAGCAAAGATACAATGATGATGCTACAGCAGTAAACAACATCAGGACACAACAAAAGCAAAAAATTTATTCATTGGGCTGCCTCCCAAGAGCGCTTTCTTTTATGCCTTTAAGCTAGGCATAATGCATAGAGGAATCAATAACCATCATAATAATCGGAGTTATAAATTGTTTCAAATGGTTTCTCAACAAGTTCATTCTTGTTCCTTCTAGGAAAGGGGTACACACCTTTTGCCTTCCCGCGTATGCGGATTTGTCCCTTACCTATATCAATGAAGCCTTTAACTTCTCGGAGGAAGTCCCTTCCAAGCACTATATTTCCTTGGTTTGGCTCCATGATGAAGAAATCAATCATTGCAATCCCTTTAAGGAATTTAACTGGCACGTCTTTTATTCTTCCCTGGATTTCAGAAATATCTCCATTAGTGTGTTCATGATAAGATGGTAATCTATCCATGTTAAATTTTAAAGAATCATGAACAATTTTTGGCATAGTAGAAACCATAGATCCAATATCACAATAAGCAAGGAAGTCTTGATTAGAGATGCTAATCCTAACAAAAGGTTCCCAATCATTGTCTATTTCCAAAATGTCTTTCTTATTGGGTTTAGGTTTCTCTACCTTCATCAAGTCTACAGCATCCATTCTTTTCTCAATAGTAGCAAGTCTATCTATGATAGTATCAAAGTTGTGATCATAAACAAAGTAACTAGATAGACCATGTATAATTTCAAGAGCTCTAGCTTCATCACATTCTAAGAAATCTCCCTCAGCTATAATGTCAAGGGAGTGTTTACACCATTTAAAAAGACCATGGTAAAAATTTCTAAGCACAATTTTTATTGGTATCCAAGGCATAATTCTTCTATGTGCATCAGAATCTGTCCCATGCCTTCTTCATATTTTCTCCATCTCTTTGATGGAAATCTAGAACTTCTGATTCCCTCAAAGCACCAAATCCTAACATGTTTGGCTAAACAGAAAGGACTACTAATAAAAAGGCAAATAAATTTTTTTTGATTTTTGATAAAGGATACTAAAGCAAAAATGAAAGGTAAACTAACAAGACTAAAAAGCAAAGGTAAAAGATAGCATGCAACTCCCCTATCCTGAAGAGTGGAGTCCCCGGCAACGGCGCCAGAAAATACTCCTTGATGGGCCTCGAACCCCTCGTTGGTTACCCCAAGTGGAAGGTGTAAGATGCAGTATGTAGAAGTGTTTTCCCTTAGCAAAGATGCCAAGGATCGAATCCCCAGAGACTCCTAGGTTCAACAAGTAGGTGTCAACTGCTACGGCGCCAGATAGTAGCAATCAACGTGGACCTGCACACAGATACAAATAACTTTGCTCCCAACGAGTACAGAGAGGTTGTCAATCCCTCTGGCCTTGTAGTTCACAAAGGATTAAAAGCAATGATAGTAGTGATAGATAGTGTTTTGCAATAGTAAATAATAACGAAAAGTAAATAGTGGATGTGATCAATGATGGTAATATGGACCGGAGTCTCATGATGTTCACTAGTGATGTCTCTCTCCCAAAAGACGATAAAACAGCTATGTGAGGTAAACAAATTACAGCTGGGCAATTGACAGGACCACGAACGCAAACCAATGCTGACTACATTGCAAGAAAGGTTGAGGTTCAAAGCATGGGCGGTACGCCAAAGTAAGTAGACCGAAATCCATCAATATCTACTACTAATCATCCACCTTGAGATATCTATCCAGAACATCTCGCTGGTATTAAGTTGCGAGTCCCACCCATAGTGTATATTCAATGCAACAGACAACTGCATTAAAAGAACTTTGCGTAAAGTAAACAATCCTTGCACCCGCGGGCACAAGCACCGTTGTTTTCCCCCTTGTGGCAACAGCACATCCCCTAGACTCATGTTTCTGTCACTCAAGCTAGTCATCGAGGGGCATGAACCCACAATCGAGCATAACGTTCCCTCTTGGAGTCACTACGTATTACTTGGCCAAAGCAGTAAATAACAACGGAGAACATGCAAGAATTACTTATGAACAAAAATATAAAAGAGGTAGATCAAATATATTACTCAAGATCAATCTGAACATAATCCCATAATCCATCGGATCCCAGCAAACTCAACATAGCAACAACATAAGGATTACATAGGTGCCTCGATCATGTAGGGCAGCTCACGAGGACTAATTAGTGAAGCACAAGAACGGGAGGAGAACATCACATAGCTACTGGTCATGGACTCATGGTCCAAGGGAGACTACTCACGAGTCATCCGGGAGGCGTCCATGGTGGTGGAGAAGCTCCCGGTGGTGATCCTCCCCTCCGGCAGGGTGCCGGGAAGAGTTCTCCTGGTGCTCCCGATCTTGGAAGCGGCGGCGGCTGCGGAACAGAGATGGGATCGCGAAAAGAGTTCCTATTCTGAGGGTTTCGGAGCACGCTTTAAATATATGCCAAAGGAGGGCATCGGGGGAGCTTCGGGGGGCCCAGGCGCCCCCCGGCGCGGCCCAGGGGGCGCGCCGCCAGGGCGCCTGGAGCCCTGGTGCCCCCCCCGGCTGTCTTTCGAACGCAAGGTTGTTTCCGAAACGCTGATTTTTTATATAATTTTTCTGGATTTTTCTGGGCAGTTCTCGTAACGTGAAAACCTGAAATACAAAAACAGCCGAAAACAGAAACTGGCACTGGGGTGCACTGGATTAGTAAGTTAGTCCAAATATGATCAAAAGTGTATGGAAGTGTATGAATATCATAGCAATATCACCCAAAAGTGGCATGGAGCAAGCAGAAATTATAGATTTGTTTTGGACGTATCACAAGTCAAGGTGAGTGGATCTTCCCATCCATTGACTAGACTATTCAGGTATTCCATGGTTCTAAAAGACATGTCTATATGATGGTCTTAAGTGTTGTTTTATTCACACGAAACCATGGGCTCATTATCCTGACATCGATTTCAAGCAAATCAAATGGATAACATTGCAGAATTCTCCTTGAGTGCCTTCTCTATGGCCCTTGGATTGAAGTTTAGCAATTTGTCCTAATGTCTAGACTCAAAATGGTTTGGTAGAATCCTATCCAAAGAGTTAAGCTCATTGCATTATCTTTACTTTGGAATTGCAACTTACCAACTTTACGTTGAAGTCATGCAGTCTTACACGCTCATGACCAAACTGCATTATATTATTCCCTCTATCTTTGATACGTGGAAATCTACCAAGTATTTCCTATCTGCGGTAATTCGGTTACACATCGATATCACCACCCCGACATACATCATTAGCCCCTCAACATATAGTTGGGATCTATGTGAGGAATAACTATATTTCTGTCAATACCTCAAGCCCCTCGCATGGGGAGTTATTCAAGGCCAGTATGCTGATTCAATGAGGAACATTTTCACGCATTAGGGGGAGATTTCAAGTACCATAAAGAATGCCAGGAAATTAGTGGAATGTCCAACACATTTCTGCCTGAAATCCACATACTCAAAGATCTGAACCATGCTTTCAGAAGATTTGCAACATATTGCAAATAATTTTTCATTCATTTACTGACTATAAAGGTGTCACACAATCCTACAATCCTGAAAAATATGTCGGATAGAGTGGAGGTACCAACTAAAACCAGTCAACTCCCCGTTCAAAGCAATAGGGGGAGAAGTATGGCTATAGTACATCAGAATTCAGCTTCTCGCAAGCAAGGATATCAAGGCCTGTGAATCAGTAAATGCAAGTCAACTTCACGTTGACAGACACCTAATGGGTAGTATACCCAGTGGATGGGAAACCTCCACCAACCCAGGTCATAGTGCACACAATGACCGGGACATCGGAATAACCGACTCGGCCGCATTGGAAAATCGCGAGCAGTCACCATGGGTAACGATATTTCCATCAACTATATATTGATATATAGATTCTGGAGAATCGTATAACCGGAAGTCTACATTTGTCGACATACATTTCTCAACTAGATGGCAAAACCTTTCAAATGATTCAGATCCAAAGACCATGGCCATGGCAAAGTGTGAACAACACTCGGACTGAACTCAAGCAAAGGGTATAATCTAGGTAGAAATAATCTTGCTCAATAATGAGAAGGTATTTATAAGCAATACCTACACCAGTTTTCTTATGGAAACATAATTGAGAACAACGAGGTGGTGAAACAAAGAGCAAGTATTGTAGCACAAGGGTTCACGCAGATACCCAACTATTCTCCGGAGGTGGAATCTCTTTTCGATAACTTATATCATTGGCAGTACAAAATCATCTATATCTGCAGTTGATAGATGTAGTGATTACATATCCATGTGGATCACTAGATTCAGACATATATGATTGATTCTCGATGGAATCTAAATTCTGAATCGAAATACAAAATGCAGTATACATTGTGTAAAATCAGTAAGTCACCATACGACTTATTGTTGTCAGTACATATGGTACAACTGACGTAGTGAGATCCTTATACAAAAGGATTACTCCTACAACGATGATTATCCATGCTTGTGTGTCTGCAATGACGACACATGTAATCATCTAAATGATGGAGTTTAAAATGAAGGATTTGGGTAAACCAAAATAACGCGCGTTACTACAAATTGAGCATATTCATTCATACATTATGGTATACTATGTTGTCTATATCCATAATATATTGGAGAAATTCATTATGGACAAATCTTATCCATCCATAACTCTCATGGTAGTTCATTCTCTAGACGTAGAGAAAGATCTATTTAGACCAAGAGATGATGGAAATGAGATATTGGGACACAACATTTCATAATGCCAGTGAATCCACCAAACACAATTGGTTGATACTCAAGAATATCTTTTGATATCTCCAAGGCATCAAACATCTTGTCCTGGTTTTTCAGTTTCACAGGAATGTGAACACCGATATCATTGGATACATCGATCAGATCCCCACTTTGTCGGATCGTAGACAAGCTTAGTGTTCCTACTAGGTGTGGTAGCCCTCTCATGGAGAGTCTTCAAAAAGACCTTGTGGCTACATCCACCAACCATTATCTCAACGATAATGTTTCTTGTGTTGCCCGGATGCAAACAGGTTACTTAATAAGCAATATCGCTATATTGCATATCTTGCAAGTCAAACCATATGACTGATTTGTTCACGAAGTCTCTACCAACTTCTACATTCCAGATATATGTTCTTGGAATTGGTTTGGGACGGCTTCGAAATTTGCAAGAATCAGGGGGAGTATCTTCCTGAATTGTTCCTGTTCAATGCATCATATTATACTCTTTTTTCCTTCATGAGTTTACTTTTACAGGTTCTCATCAAGGTTTTTAATGAGGTAATATCAACACAAGATCATATGTCATACTTTCTGTTTTCCCCACCGGGGTTTTTAGGAAAGTACATGTGACATATCTATTGTCCTTTAAATTCTATGAGTTTCTCATATTGAGTTAAAAGAGACAATAACCATTATATGTTGCATCATTTTCTCCTTATTTTCCCACCGGGTTGGAAGGAGTTTTAGCAACATATATGCACTATTCTCCTTATATTTTTCCCATAGGGTTTTTGGAGGAGTATCTTTCAAGATGATGATGCTACCTCGACAAGCATGGATTAGGGGGAGTGTTAAGATTAATTAATGTAGTAATTACAGGATTAATCCCTGCTTGTATTAACCATTGGCGGTTACTTCTCGAACTGTTGTGTTGGTTGTTTGAATCGACACCCCCTTTGTAAACGCATGTTCCAGTGCTATATATAGCACTTCATCTAATGCAAAGAGTGAGTTCGATCATTTTGTTTCTTTCGATCTCGAACACTATTGGCCCGGTCGTGTTCGATCCCTTCACTTTTTCGGTATGGGTTCTCTTGTGTGTGTGTGTGTGTGTGTGTGTGTGTGTGTGTGTGTGTTTCGCCTGTTTCTGTTCAAGTTTTTGTGCATCTAAATATTCGGTCATTCTAGTTATGAGGCACATAATCTGTTATATTATATCCAAATATTATATTTAAGGGCGATGATAGGCGTCGGTGCGCCGGCCCAAACATTCCGCCGATCTACTGCTAGCCACCCAATTTAAGAAAGAGAACCGTCAGATCTTAGCGTTGTCTTCCTCCCTTCCTCGTCTTCCTTCTCACTCCCGCACGCATAGGGAACAGAGAAAACAAGAAGGGGATTCACACACCCTCCGCACGCACACCACCACCTCCCCTGGTCTTAGTTGTGGTCGTGCCCCACGAGCTCGGATGAGGTCCTGCCCCCTGTCCGTCGAGATTGCATCACATCCACCATTGATTTTAGGCGTGATTCACCATGGATGCAACTCTAAAAACAGTTAGATGCAGCGCGGGG
>LR738713.1:535354155-535409285 GCA_902687465.1 Secale cereale
GGTCATCATTGCTACATCCCCAACGTAACCACGTCTCCGGCTTGCCAAGGTCGTCGCCTTGCACCATCATGTCCAGCAAAAAAGGATCCAAAAAAGCAACAAAAGCTCAGGGGCCGGTTGAAGCAAATCATTATATGGTTCTAGCAAAAAAGGATATCGTTTCCAGCAAAATCAAGCTCAGCAAAGATAACTTCAGTGATTGATTGTAGCCAAGAAAACACTAGTTCCAGTAAAAATAAACGCTGGTTCCAGCAAAATAACGCAGCAGGGAGACTCCCATTTTCGATTGTAGCAAACAAAAGAAGGATTGTAGCAAAAAGAAAGGGTAGTTCCAGCAAAAACATACACTGGTTCCAGCAAAAACACTCGGCGGCGGCGAGGGCGCCTTTGGTTCCAGCAAATCGCAGGGCCGATGGCATCAAAAATTGATGTTGGTTCCACCAAATAGATGGCCGATTGCAGCAAAAAAGGGTCATCCACAGCCCGCCGCCTGTCTCCACGGCGTGAAGACCTTTCGACGGTTGAAGCAGCGTGGGGCATCGGTTCCAGCCCTGGGATGCCCGGTTGCAGCAAAAAGGCTGTCGCCGGCTGTCGTCGCCGCCGTCTCCATCACCGGCGGGTGCTGATTGCAGCACCTGCCATTGTCGACAGAAAAACGGATGCAGAGGTGGTAGATGGTGGTTCTCCCATGGTCAGAGACCCGCGATGGCCGCTGCCGTGCAGCGCCGTGTGTCGACCGATGCGGCCCCGTGTGGAGTAAGAAGCAGAAGGCGAGCAAAGATGGTGAAGCGCACCGCGAGGATAGGATTGGGATGAATGGAGCGAGAGAGATGGCATGTGCGGTGAGAAAATGAAGGGGATGGATAAGGCAGGGATGCATAAGGCAATGCTCGTGTGTGGTGCGTGGGGCCCTAGGTAGTGCGCGTGTGTGTGGGAACGACCGGCGCAAGTTTCAGCCGATCCGATGGCCCGAAGCGTTTCCCTATATGTAATCATTACTCATGTGAAGTGTGTTTATATATTTCCGGAAGTTACTACTATGAATAGATTTATGAAAATCTTGTAAGCTATATATAACTCAATACCATGTGCATCTACAACATAGTGCGAGAAGCAATCAAAGCACTTCTGCATACCAACCATCATATCTTTCTTCACTTTGTCTGCTCCTCGCCGTCGTCCGCGTCACCACCATTGAGGACAGCTTCACCTTCGACACACTGCACCGGCTGTGAAAATCATGATGGTGACCATGGGTTTTGAGGCACTACTTTCATCATACCAGGCTACACTGCTCTCCAATTGAACCATGAAAGTGAGAACCTGCTGCTAAGTGCTGAAATGGTCAGTACATGCTGCCATGTAGCTAAAACATGTTGCCATGTAACTCAAGGAGGTCAGTGATTGGTTGAAGCTTGGGATGAATGTAGATAAACATGAACATCAATATGAGAACCTCATTGTTTGGCAACAAATTATAAAAGCAAACACACTCGTTCAATTTGCTGTTGGTTTTTAAGTGTGATGAACGCATCAGATTATCAAATTGTTGGCAATCTCCTCATATACATACATTTTTTGGCTAATGACATGTTGGAAATTGCATTTGGAAACGGAAGTTGTAGAGAAGGACAATACAATGTGATATTTGTCTCAGTCGTAATATGTGAATAATGCTTACCAGAATATATACAATTCGCGCCTGATGAGAAAAAAAATGAAAAAAATGTCGATCGTGAGTGAGAAGTCAACACCCAATCAGCATAGCTAGACAGTAAGAAGATAACAAGGTAACCTTTGTTTACCCGCTGATTCTCTGACATAACCCTAATGATGCCAACCAAACCAATTACCTTGAACAGACGCTAAATACACACACAAAGAGAAATAATGAATTATCCGTGAATATTTTGAAGAATTTTTTAGAAGAACGACAAACTCATGGAAGAAAAATCTCACTTGAGTTTATTTCTAAAAACAGAGTCCACAACCTAGTCGGTTGACTGGTTGTCGACTCTAATTCCTAATCACAAGAGTTCAATGCAACTTGTTTGTGTGATGCTGAAGTAAGTGAGGTCGGACCCTGTCACGTACGGATGGATACATGAATGACAAATGAAAATACATGCATTTGGTTCATGCTGGCAAGTTGTGAAATCATGACTTTAAAATAAATTAGAGAATGTAATATTCAAACATTAGCTAATCAAGTCAAGAATCACTATGCATGAGCAGAGTAACAATCACAAAATATACTCCCTCTGTAAACAAACGTAAGAGCGTTTAGATAACTATTTTAGTGATCTAAACACTCTTATATTTCTTTACGGAGGGAGTACATGCTAATGTTTCAATTGATCTATAGTTTACAAGCCTGCAATGGTACCAATAAATAACAGCTCAGCTTTCCATAGAGCTCACTACGTGGTGTCTAAGACAAGTGCACAAAGGATAAACAAACTCTGATTCCAGCATTCGATTTGTAGCATCACTTGAGTTAATCATCTTTAATTATCTACAAAATCGACACTGCTGCCATTATGCTACCTAGAACTGCTAGCACTGAAATCGAGCAAGGCCTGCTAGATTGGTAGTTCAATTAGCTAAGCTCCATACCAATAAACCAGCTGCAGTACAACTCTACTAATTGTTCTGTTACTGAACCAGCCTCCAAACGACCGAAGGCAACAAATATAATTTTCAAAATGACTCGTACTTGCAAATAGCCCAGTGAAAACAATTCAGCACAGAAACTTTTTCCGTTCGACTTAATTGTTGTGCTCGTTATGGTTCTTACCTTCTCTGTTGTTGTTAAGTAAAAATGATAAAGTACGCAAATACAACAACATGCAAAGACACTTACTTCGATGGGAATAATGGCGACAACAGCCATTGCCGAGTCATTTGTGCTTGGTTCGGGGCTGAGCTGCACTCAGATATAGACACAGGGCCGTCTCCACGAATTTGGGGACCCGGTGCGAAATAAAAAAGGTTTGTTCTATGGCTGACTAATTCCCATATCATCCAAGATATTCTTACTCTATGATCCGCCCTTGGTTGCACTGCTGAGCAACCAATCATGTGAATCCAATCGTATAGGAGTACTTAAGGTGCACATTTGCGTGATATGAACAACGAATATAAAATAGGACCCCAAATTTAGAAAAACCATACTTCCTTTATTTTGTTTTATTAGGTGCATTAACTTCTGATGGAATTTCAAAATAGTAAAGTGTACATTTTGGTTGGGTAAAATAGTAATCGTATTTGATTTATTCTTTGATTCCCTAATTTGCTAGTGGGTTGTTTCCATTTGATGACATGCAATTACATCAATTACACGTATGCAATTACATGCCATCAATTTCAAAATAGTAAAGTCCCCACGGATGGGGGGATCTCCTTTCCTCCCTGATGATTTCATTTCCTACCTAATCTTCATGCATGCAATTACATGCCAGCTAACAGATCCGGAAATAAAACGGTGTATGGATTAGGGAGTTGCGCCCAGAAAAACTGCTGCTTGAGATGAAGAAATCCCGTGCATGCATGGGAGATAATCAAGCAGATTGCGGGATCGTGGGCAGAGAATGAAATAAATTGCTCCCCACTCATGCGGAACGTACCATATAATTAGTTTTATTTCCTTCTGAGAATTAATTAGCGCTAGATTAGTGCGAACTGGGGCCCCTAGATTTTTGGGGGCCCTGTGCGGTCGCCCACCTTGGCCACCCTCGTCACGGCCCTATATAGACACGAACGTAAGTGGTGCCGCTTGAATCATCACCACAAACTCCATGAATATTAGTGGTAATTTGGTGAGGAATTGAAGCTCTCATTATCCCATCGACATGTCAGAATTTGCATCAAAATTCTGAACTTAGTATAGAACCATCTAAATTTGCATCAAAATATGTTGGGTGACTTGCAAATATGCAGGCTGACAATCTAAGGTAAGAACCGTTGCATTGGATGTGATGAATTCTAAGAACCTGACATGCAGCCTCCTTAATGTGCTCATGCTGGGCCCTGGCCTCCTTGCGTGCTCCGACTGGGCGCTGGGCTCATTAGAAGAAACACCAGGGAATAAACGTTTGGGTACAATGACTTGGTGAACTATCCTACAACCCAACAATCTCTCGAGAGTACAAATACTCCAACTTACAAATCCTCCTAAAATCAACCAGAAATAGCCTTCTTGAACCGTATAATCCACTTGTTGTGTTACCACCATTACGATTTGTAGGATCTTGCCCAGCCAAACATAAATCAATTGAACCGGCCAAATTTAGAAATCACCTCACAACAATCTACATGTACATTCATAAAATAAACAATCTTCCTGATGTTGTCCTCTTACGAATCAAACTCGTCTTGGCGTCCGGCGCGTGTATCAGGGTGATCTTTTCCTAGCTGCAGCGAGTCTTACCATGTGGGGCTGGAGGCGTGGAGAGGCAGGTGGCAGTGTCACGGAGGAGCGGACGGTGGTGTCCCACACCTAGTTGAATTCGTTGTGCGTAGGGTAACAGCGAACCGCACGTAGGATAATATAATATGTAGAGAAGGAAGATGTACATGAAATTTTCACTGCTACAACTCAGCATAAATATCATTGAGCATTAGTTGTTTGACCGTTAGTGAAAGTACTCTTGGGCTAACAAGAATAACTACTGGATTGTATAGAATATAAAAGCATTGATTCATCCCATTATTCTTGTGATAACTTTAAAAATAACAAAGAAAAAACCTTTCACCTTTCCACCCACACTGCCCTGTTTTTACAACAATGGCAATCTGAAAAAGAATAGACTGCTGAAGTCATTAATTGTTACTCACCTTCAACAAATAATCAAGTGCTCACGTCATCAAGAAAATGTTTCTCTTCAATGGCAACCTTGAATTTAGTTTTTTTTTGAAACGTGGCAAAAGATTTGCCATTTCATTAATTAAGAGAGAGTTGTTACAAAGCACATTCGCCGTGCTCAGGCGGAGATAAAGCAACTACTCACAATGTAAAATTACGCCTAGCCCTTTTGCGCCTGCTAGAGACCACATTGTCGCTTCCTCTAAGATTTTATCCACAAGAATCGTCGTAGGCGTGGAAACGTTCCGAAAGACCCTAGCATTTCTTTTCTTCCAAAGTTCCCAAGAGATGAGCATGAGAAGGGAGGCCATCCCTTTGCCATTTGGCGATCGCGCAAGAGCAATCTCATTCCACCAATGTTTGACATGTCGCATTGACGCCCAGTCTGACGTAACAATATTGCTCAATCCGATCTTCTCCTTTACCGCATTCCAAACCGCAACCGAAAACCGGCATTGGAAAAGGAGATGTGCTGCAGATTCCTGAACTTGGCTGCACAGAGGGCATAAACCGCAGTTCGGCCACCCCCGTCGTTGTAGTCTGTCGGCCGTCCATACCCTGTTGTGAATGATTAACCAAGCAAAGAACTTGCTTTTCGGCGTTGCCCAAACTTTCCAAACGGTCTTTAGAAGCGGAGTAGAGGTGCGACCCTCGAACTGCAGCGAATAGGCTGAAGAGGCGGAGTAAGATCCGCTTTCCGTAAGCTTCCATGTGATCGTATCTTGCGTGTCTTGATCCAGCATAATCCCATCTATCCTCTCCTAGAGTGTGACAAAATCATGTATATGCTCAGTAGTGATGCCATTTGACATGTCAACCAGAGATATCCATGCATCATCAGTGAGAGCGTACCTCACCGAGCAGCCTTTCTTTCTTGAGAGCTCATAAATTTTAGGGGCAATGTCCATCGGCCTTACGCCGTGGAGCCATGGAGATGTCCAGAAGCAGGCCTTGGCCCCATTGCCAAGCGTGACCTTTGTAGCAGCAGCGAATAGGTCCATGTCGGCCGTGGTGCAAGGGGTGCCCAGGCCAAGCCACGGTTTTGGTTGCTCTGCCCACTCAAGCCAAAGCCACCTCAAACGTAGAGCAGTAGCGAATTTGCCCAAGCTAAGGATGCCTAGACTGCCCATGATTTTTGGACTGCAGACTCTCTCCCAGATGATTTTACACTTGGCCCCAGTGACTTTGTCGCAACCAGCCCAAAGAAAAGCGCGTCGCAAGGCATCAATGCGCTTTAGCACCTCGGCCGGCAGCACAAGCGAAGTTAAGTTGTAGATTGCGATGGCGGTGAGGACCGCCTTGACCAGAACAGTCCTCCCAGGGGCAGCCATGAGGTGGCCAATCCAAGGGGTAAGCCTGCGCGCAACTTTGTCTTCTAGCGGTAAGAAGTGGATAGATTTGAGTTTCTTGACCGAGAGTGGGAGCCCAAGGTACGTCATGGGGAAGGTCGTGAGAGTTGCGGGGAACAGTTGCAAAACTTCCGGGAGATCAATGCCAGAGCAACGAATTGGGGCAACCAGACTTTTGCTGCAGCTGGTGACCAGACCCGTGACCTCACCAAAGGCATTATGGATGGAGGCAAAGCAGGCGACATCCTCCTTGATGGGCTTCAGAAAAATGGCTGCATCATCAGCATATAGAGAGGCACGGAGAGTTGCGGTATTCCTTCGAATCGGGTGCAAATGGCCTTGCAAAGTAGCTTTGTTTAGGATGTGGTGCAGAGGGTCGATGGCAAGCACAAAAAGGAGTGGCGAGAATGGGTCTCCCTGTCGCAGCCCCTTCCCATGTCTAATTGGGTCTCCAATCGTGCCATTAAGTAACACTCTCGAGGTAGCAGAAGATAGGAGAGCCGAGACCCAGTCTCGAAAACGCGCAGGGAAACCCAGATGCTGGAGAAGGTCCAGTAAATAGTCCCATCTTACGGAATCGAAGGCCTTCTTGATGTCGAGCTTGAAAAGCAACATAGGGGTCTTGCTACGGTGTAATCTGCGAGCGAGGCTGCGGACATAGGTGAAGTTGTCGTGGATGCTTCGTTTCTTTATAAATGCGCTTTGAGCTGGTGACACAAGATCATTCATGTGAACGGCGAGTCGCGTCGCCAACATCTTAGCCAAGAGCTTTGCCACAGCATGAATAAGGCTAATCGGCCGGAAATCTGAAATGTCCTCGGCGCCCTCTTTCTTTGGGATCAGAGCAATGTTTGCAGTGTTTAGCCAATGTAAGTTTGTGGCGTTGAGGTTCGAGAAGTGGTTGATGGCAGCCATGACGTCCAGCTTGATAACCTCCCAACATGCCTTGAAGAACGCCCCCGTGAACCCATCCGGCCCCGGCGCCTTGTCGCTAGGCGAGTCGAAGACTGCCTTCCTAGCCTCCTCCAAGGTGAACGGTGCCCCAATGTCGCCGAGATCACAATCTGGAGTGGGGATACAGCTCCAGTTTAAGTCCTTGAGCCTCCTTGGTCCCTTCTTAAGGACTGTAGAGAAGTGGCGATGGATAATATCCTTCTTGTGGTTCTGGTTAGTGACCCATCCCTC
Organism: Secale cereale; assembly: GCA_902687465.1. NCBI lineage: Eukaryota > Viridiplantae > Streptophyta > Magnoliopsida > Poales > Poaceae > Secale > Secale cereale. The sequence goes on from LR738713.1 coordinate 535,361,554, forward strand.
GTTGTGCTTGAGACGGTGTATAAAGTTCTTTCTCCGTCGACGGTTGATTCGAAGGTGGAAGAATTTAGTGTTCGCGTCCCCCTCTTTAATGTTCATCACCCTAGAGGTTTGTCGCTTGCTCGCCTTTTCAAGCACCGCCATTCCAATGACCTTCCTCTTTAATCTCTTCCGAAGATCGGCCTCTTCCGGGCTTAGGGACCTAGACTCTTGCGCAATATCAAGGCGGAGAATGACCTCAAGAGCCATATGAACTTGCACTTTCATGTTCGAGAAGAGGGATTTGCTCCAAGCTTTCAGCCTGTTGCCGGTGCGCTGGAGTTTGTGGTGCAGGATGTGGTACGGCTCCGAATGGTTATGATCCTCATACCACGCACTTTGAACAGTTTCAAAGAAACCTGGCATCTTGATCCAGAAATTCTCAAAGCGGAAGCACTTGGAGCGTTTGGGGCCAGACGCCGAGGCTAGCAGAAGAGGGCAGTGGTCAAAGAGTGAGGATGATAAAGCATGCATAATGTGCGATCCAAATTCCATATCCCAACCATCATTGCAGAAAAAACTATCTAACTTGCTCATTGTGGGCTCATTCTGACCATTGCTCCAAGTGAATCTTCTATTCTGTAGATGAATCTCTTTAAGCTCACAAGAGTTGAGAGCATCTCGAAATCTGACGATGCGACTTCGGCCAACATTTGTTCGGTTTTTATCTCTCGCCCGATAAATCTGGTTGAAGTCTCCCGTGACCAGCCACATGGTACCTTGGGGAGGCTTTTCGGCGATGAGTTCCCCGAAGAAAGCGTCTTTGAGGTTGCTCCTAGTCGGCCCATAAACCGTGGTTAGCTTGAAGGAGACGGGAGTCGGGCTCCATGGGTACATGTTAACCGTGGCAGAGAGGGTGTACATTTGGAAGTGTATGTTGGACAATTGCACCGTCTCCTCATCCCAGAGCAGGAGGATCCCACCACGTGTTCCTTGAAGGAAATATGCCCTAGAGGCAATAATAAAGTTATTATTTATTTCCTTATATCATGATAAATGTTTATTATTCATGCTAGAATTGTATTAACCGGAAACTTAGTACATGTGTGAATACATGGACAAAACAGTATGTCCCTAGTATGCCTCTACTAGACTAGCTCATTGATCAAAGATGGTTATGTTTCCTAGCCATAGACATGAGTTGTCATTTGATCAACGGGATCACATCATTAGGTGAATGATGTGATGGACAAGACCCATCCGTTAGCATAGCACTATGATCGTTTAGTTTTACTGCTATTGCTTTCTTCATGACTTATACATGTTCCTATGACTATGAGATTATGCAACTCCCGAATACCGTAGGAACACCTTGTGTGCTATCAAACGTCACAACGTAACTGGGTGATCATAAAGATGCTCTACAGGTGTCTCCGAAAGTATTCGCGGTGTTGGCATAGATCAAGATTAGGATTTGTCACTCCGAGTGTCGGAGAGGTATCTCTGGGCCCTCTCGGTAACACACATCACAATAAGCCTTGCAAGCAAAAGACTAATGAGTTAGTCACGAGATGATGTGTTACGGAACGAGTAAAGAGACTTGCCGGTAACGAGATTGAACTAGGTATGGAGATACTGACGATCGAATCTCGGACAAGTAACATACCGATGACAAAAGGAACAACGTATGTTGTTATGCGGTTCTGACCGATAAAAGATCTTCGTAGAATATGTAGGAGCCAATATGAACATCCAGGTTCCGCTATTGGTTATTGACCGGAGATGAGTCTCGGTCATGTCTACATAGTTCTCGGACCCGTAGGGTCCGCACGCTTAACGTTTGATGACGATCAGTATTATGAGTTTATGAGTTTTGATGTACCGAAGGTAGTTCGGAGTCCCGGATGAGATCACGGACATGACGAGGAGTCTCGGAATGTCCGAGACATAAAGATTGTTATATTGGACGACTATATTCGGACACCGGAAGTGTTCCGGAAAAGTTTCGGATTTAACGGGATTGCCGGAGGGGGTTACCGGAACCCCCTACGAAGGGGGATGGTCCATAGTGGGCCTTATGGAAAAGAGAGAGGCAGCCCATAGGGCTGGCCGGCGCCCCACCTAGGGTTCCTAGTTGGACTAGGATTTTGGGGGGCGCCACCTCTTCCTCTTTTCCTTTCCCTCTCTTCCTTCTTTGGTGGTTCCTACTAGGAATAGGATTGCAATCCTATTCCTAGTAGGATTGCATCCCTAGCCGCACCAAACAAGGGCCGGCCGGCCTCCCCCCTCGCTCCTTTATATACGGGGGCAGGGGGCACCCAAAGACACATAAGTTGAATTGTTCCAGCCGTGTGCGGTGCCCCCCTCCACAGAAACACACCTCGGTCATACCGTCGCGTTGCTTAGGCGAAGCCCTGCGCCGGTGAATACATCATATCCGTCACCATGCCGTCGTGCTGACGAAACTCTCCCGTGAAGCTCAACTGGATCAAGAGCTCGTGGGACGTCATCAAGCTGAACGTGTGCTGAACGCGGAGGTGACGTACGTTCGGTGCTTGATCGGTTGAATCGCGAAGAAGTTCGACTACATCAACCGCGTCACTTGACGCTTCCGCTTCCGGTCTACGAGGGTACGTAGACACACTCTTCCCTCTCGTTGCTATGCATCTGGTAGATAGATCTTGCGTGATCGTAGGAAAATTTTAAAATACTACGTTCCCCAACAGTGGCATCATGAGCCAGGTCTATGCGTAGATGATATGCACGAGTAGAACACAATGAGTTGTGGGCGATACTAGTCATACTGCTTACCAGCATGTCATACTTTGCTTTGGCGGTATTGTGAGATGAAGTGGCCCGGACCGACATTACGCGTACGCTTACGCGAGACTGGTTTCACCGTTACGAGCACTCATTGCTTAAAGGTGACTGGCGGGTGTCTGTCTCTCTCACTTTAGCTGAATCAAGTGTGGCTACGCCCGGTCCTTGTGAAGGTTAAAACAGCACATACTTGACGAAACATCCTTGTGGTTTTGTATGCGTAGGTAAGAACGGTTCTTGCTAAGCCCGTAGCAACCACGTAAAACATGCAACAACAAAGTAGAGGACGTCTAACTTGTTTTTGCAGGGCATGTTGTGATGTGATATGGTCAAGACATGATGAGTTATACAGTTTTGTATGAGATGATCATGTTTTGTAAAGTTATCGGCAACTGGCAGGAGCCATATGGTTGTCGCTTTATTGTATGAAATGCAATCGCCATGTAATTGCTTTACTTTATCACTAAGCGGTAGCGATAGTCGTAGAAGCAATAGTTGGCGAGACGACAACGATACTACGATGGAGATCAAGGTGTCACGCCGGTGACGAAGGTGATCATGAAGGTGCTTTGAAGATGGAGATCAAAAGCACAAGATGATGATGGCCATATCATGTCACATATTTTGATTGCATGTGATGTTTATCTTATTATGCTTCTTATTTTGCTTAGAACGAGGGTAGCATTATAAGATGATCCCTTACTAAATTTCAAGGTATAAGTGTTCTCCCTGAGTATGCACCGTTGCGAAAGTTCGTCGTGCCGAGACACCACGTGATGATCGGGTGTGATAAGCTCTACGTTCAAATACAACGGGTGTAAGCCAGTTTTGCACACGCAGAATACTCGGGTTAAACTTGACGAGCCTAGCATATGCAGATATGGCCTCGGAACACTGGAGACCGAAAGGTCAAGCGTGAATCATATAGTAGATATGATCAACATAAGATGTTCACCATTGAAACTACTCCATCTCACGTGATGATCGGACATGGTTTAGTTGATTTGGATCACGTGATCATTTAGATGACCGGAGGGATGTCTATCTAAGTGGGAGTTCTTTAAAATAATATGATTAAATTGAACTTTAATTTATCATGAACTTAGTCCTGGTAGTATTAGCATATCTATGTTGTAGATCAATAGCTCGCGATGTTGCTCCACGTTTATTTTTAATATGTTCCTAGAGAAAACTAAGTTGAAAGATGTTAGTAGCAATGATGCGGAATTGTTCCGTGATCTGAGGATTATCCTCATTGCTGCATAGAGAATTATGTCCTTGATGCACCGCTAGGTGACAGACCTATTGCAGGAGCAGATGTAGACGTTATGAACGTTTTGACAAAAGCTCGGTATGATGACTACTTGATAGTTTAAGTGCACCATGCTTTACGGCTTAGAACCGGGACTTCAAAAACGTTTTGAACGCCACGGAGCATATAAGATGTTCCAAGAGTTGAAATTAGTATTTCATACTCATGCCCATGTCGAGAGGTATAAGACCTCTGACAGTACTTTGCCTACAAGATGGAGGAGAATAGCTCAACCAGTGAGCATGTGCTCAGATTGTTTTGGGTACTGCAATTGCTTGAATCAAGTGGGAGTTAATCTTCCAGATAAGATAGTAATTGACAAAGTTCTCTAGTCACTATCACCAAGTTAGTAGAACTTCGTGATGAACTGTAATATGCAAGGGATGACGAAAGTAATTCCCGAGCTCTTCACGATGCTGAAATCGGCGAAGGTAGAAATCAAGAAAGAGCATCAAGTGTTGATGGTTAACCAGACCACTTGTTTCAAGTGAAGGGCAAAGGGATAGAAGGGGAACTTCAAGAAGAATGACAAGCAAGTTGTCACTCCCGTGAAGAAACCCAAAGCTAAACTCAAGCCTGAAACTAAGTGCTTCTACCGCAAAGGAAATGGTCACTAGAAGTGGACCAACCCTAGATATTTGGTGGATAAGAAGGATGGCAAAGTGAACAAAGGTATATTTGATATACAGATTATTGATGTGTATTTTACTAGTGTTCATAGCAACCCCTCGGTATTTGATATTGGTTCAGTTGCTAAAGAGTAGTAACTCGAAATGGGAGTTGCATAATGAACGGAAACTAGTTAAAGGATGAAGTGACGATGTGTATTGGAAGTAGTTCCAAGATTGATATGATCATCATCGCACACTCCCTATACTTTCGGGATTAGTATTGAACCTAAATAAGTGTTATTTGGTGTTTGTGTTGAGCATGAATATGATTTGATCATGTTTATTGCAATACGGTTATTCATGTAAGTTAGAGAATAATTGTTGTTCTGTTTACATGAATAAAACCTTCTATGGTCATACACCCAATGAAAATGGTTTGTTGGATCTCGATCGTGTGATACATATATTCATAATATTGAAGCCAAAAGATGCAAGGTTAATAATGATAGTGCAACTTATTTGTGGCACTGCCGTTTAGGTCATATTGGTGTAAAGCGCATGAAGAAACTCCATAGTGATGGACTTTTTGAATCACTTGATTATGAATCACTTGGTGCTTGCGAACCATGCCTCATGGGCAAGATGACTAAAACTCCGTTCTCCAGAACCGTGGAGCGAGCAACAGAGTTGTTGGAAATCATACATACTGATGTATGCGGACCAATGAGTGTTGAAGCTCGCGGCAGGTATCGTTATTTTCTGACCTTCACTGATGATTTGAGCAGATATGGGTATATCTACTTAATGAAGCACAAGTCTGAAACATTTGAAAAGTTCAAAGAATTTCAGAGTGAAGTGGAGAATCATCGTAACAAGAAAATAAGAGTTTCTACGATATGATCGTAGAGGTAAAATATTTGAGTTAGCGAGTTTGGCCTTCAATAAAACAATGTGAAATAGTTTCACTACTCACGCCACCTGGAACACCACAGTGTAATGGTGTGTCCGAACGTCATAACCGTACTTTATTAGATATGGTGCGATCGATGATGTCTCTTACCGATCTACCACTATCGCTTTTGGGGTTATGCATTAGAGACAGCTACATTCACGTTAAATAGGGCACCATCTAAATCCATGGAGATGACACCGTATGAACTGTGGTTTGACGAGAAACCTAAGCTGTCATTTCTTTAAGTTTGGGACTGCGATGCTTATGTGAAAAAGTTTCAACATGATAAGCTCGAACCCAATTCGGAGAAGTAAATCTTCATAGGATACCCAAAAAGAAACTGTTGGGTACACCTTCTATCACAGATCCTAAGGCAAGGTCTTTGTTGCTAAGAGTGGATCCTTTCTAGAGAAGGAGTTTCTCTCGAAAGAAGTGAGTGGGAGGAAAGTAGAACTTGATGAGGTAATTGTACCTTCTCCCGAATTGGAAGGTAGTACATCACAGAAACTCGTTCCAGTGATTCCTACACCAATTAGTGAGGAAGCTAATGATGATGATCATGAAACTTCAGATCAAGTTTCTGCTGAACGTCGTAGATCAACCAGAGTACGTTCCGCACCAGAGTGGTACGGCAACCCAGTTCTGGAAATCATGTTACTAGACCATGATGAACCTACGAACTATGAGGAAGTGATGATGAGCCCAGATTCCGCAAAATGGCTTGAGGCCATGAAATCTGAGATGGGATCCATGTATGAGAACAAAGTGTGGACTTTGGTTGACTTGCCCGATGATCGGCAGGCCATCGAAAATAAATGGATCTTCAAGAGGAAGACCGACGCAGACGGTAATGTTACTGTTTACAAAGCTCGACTTGTTGCGAAAGGGTTTCGATAAGTTCAAGGAGTTGACTACGATGAGACTTTCTCACCTGTAGCGATGCTTAAGTCTGTCCGAATCATGTTAGCAATTGCCGCATTTTATGATTATGAAATCTGGCAAATGGATGTCAAAACTGCATTCCTGAATGGATATCTCAAAGAAGAGTTACCTCTGGGATATTGTCACTCCGTATGACGGAGAGGTACCTCTGGGCCCACTCGGTAATACATCATCATAATGAGCTCAATGTGACTAAGTGGTTAGTCACGGGATGATGGATTACGGATCGAGTAAAGAGACTTGCCATAACGAGATTGAACAAGGTATTGGGAATACCGACGATCGAATCTCGGGCAAGTACCGTACCGATGGACAAAGGGAATAACATACGGGATTGAGTGAATCCTTGACATGGTGGTTCATCCGATGAAGATCATCGAGGAACACGTGGGAACCAACATGGGTATCCAGATCCCGCTGTTGGTTATTGACCGGAGAGTGGTCTCGGTCATGTCTACGTGTCTCCCGAACCCGTAGGGTCTACACACTTAAGGTTCGGTAACGCTAGGGTCGTAGAGATTAATGCACGTGGAAACCCGAAAGTTGTTCGGAGTCCCGGATGAGATCCCGGACGTCACGAGGAGTTCCGGAATGGTCCGGAGGTAAAGATTGATATATGGGAAGTCCAGTTTCGGCCAACGGGTGATCTCCGGGGGTCACCGGGAGCGTCCCGGGACCACCGGAGGGGCCCCGGGGGTCCACCGGGTGGGGCCACCCATCCCGGTGGGGCCCCTAGGCCGCGAGGGGATGTGTCCAGCCCTCAGGGCTGGCGCACCACCAAGGGAGGCCCACCTCCCCTGCGCCTAGGGATAAACCCTAAGGGGAGGGGGGCCACCACTTGCCTTGGGGGAGGGGGACTCCTCCCTGGCCGCCGCCCCCCCTTGCAGATTGGATCTGCAAGGGGCTGGCGCCCCCTGGCCCCCTATATATATGTGGGGGGGGGAGAGGGCAGCCGCACCTCAGCCCTGGCGCCTCTCCCCCTCCCGTCACACCTCCCAACTCCTTTGCAGGGCAGCCCGGCAAAGCCCTGCTGCGATCTCCACTGCATCCGTCATCACACCGTCGTGCTGCCGGATCTCTGACGACTTCTCCTCCCCCCTTGCTGGATCAAGAAGGAGGTGACGATGCTGCACCGTACGTGTGTTGAACGTGGAGGTGCCGTCCGTTCGGCGCTAGATCATCGGTGACGAAGAACGTGAAGAGTACGACTACTTCATCCTTGCTTCGTTGAAAGCTTCCGCACACAATCTTCATAACGGTATGTAGATGCACTCTCAGTTACTCGTTGCTAGATGTCTCCATAGTTGGATCTTGGTGAAGACGTAGAAATTTTTTGAATTATGCTACGTAACCAAACAGTGGCATCTGAGCCTAGGTTTTATGCGTAGCATCTTGGCACGAGTAGAACACAAAGCAGTTGTGGGCGTATGATCTTGTTCAACTTTCTTACCGTTACTAGTCAATCTTGATTCGGCGGTATTGTGGGATGAAGCGGCCCGGACCGACCTTACACGTACGCTTACGTGAGACTGGTTCCACCGACAGACATGCACTAGATGCATAAGGTGGCTGGCGGGTGTCTGTCTCTCCTACTTTAGTCGGATCGGATTCGATGAAAAGGGTCCTTATGAAGGGTAAATAGAAGTTGACAAATCACGTTGTGGTTTTGGCGTAGGTAAGAAACGTTCTTGCTAGAAACCCTATAGAAGCCACGTAAAACTTGCAACAACAATTAGAGGACGTCTAACTTGTTTTTGCAGCATGTGTTTTGTGACGTGGTATGGCCAAGAACGAAGATGTGATGAATGATATATGTGATGTATGAGATTGATCATGTTTTTGTAATAGGGAATCATGACTTGCATGTCGATGAACTTGACAACCGGCAGGAGCCATAGGAGTTGTCTTTATTATTGTATGACCTGCGTGTCACTGAATAACGCCATGTAATTACTTTACTTCGTTGCTAAACGTTAGCTATAGTAGTAGAAGTAATAGTTGGCGTGACGACTTCCTCAAGACACGATGATGGAGATCATGATGATGAAGATCATGGTGTCGAGCCGGTGACAAGATGATCATGGTGCCCCGAAGATGGAGATCCAAGGAGCAAGATGATATTGGCCATATCATGTCACTATAATTGATTGCATGTGATGTTTATCATGTTTTTGCATCTTGTTTACTTAGAACGACGGTAGTAAATAAGATGATCTCTCACTAAAATTTCAAGTAATGTGTTTCCCCTAACTGTGCACCGTTGCTAAAGCTCGTTGTTCCGAAGCACCACGTGATGATCGGGTGTGATAGGTTCTAACGTTCGCATACAACGGGTGTAAGACAAATTTACACACGCAATACACTTAGGGTTGACTTGACGAGCCTAGCATGTACATACATGGCCTCGGAACACGGAAGACCGGAAGGTCAAACACGAGTCGTATAGAAGATACGATCAACATGAAGATGTTCACCGTTTTTGACTAGTCCGTCTCACGTGATGATCGGACACGGACTACTCGATTCGGATCGTGTATCACTTAAGATGACTAGAGAGATGTCATTCTGAGTGGGAGTTCATTAAAATTTGATTGAGATGAACTTAATTATCATGAACTTAGTCTAAATTCTTTACAATATCTCTTGTAGATCAAATGGCCCACGCTCAGGTTTCCCTCAACTTCAACGCGTTCCTAGAGAAAACCAAGCTGAAAGACGATGGTAGCAACTATACGGATTGGGTCCGTAACCTGAGGATTATCCTCATAGCTGCCAAGAGAACTTCTGTCCTAGAAGCACCGCTAGGTGATGCACCCGCTCTCCCGGCGACCCAAGACGTTTTAAACGCCTGGCAGTCGCGTAGTGATGATTACTCCCTGGTTCAGTGCGGCATGCTTTACAGTTTAGAATCGGGGCTCCAAAAGCGTTTTGAGCACCATGGAGCATACGAGATGTTCGAAGAGCTGAAAATGGTTTTCCAAGCTCATGCCCGAGTCGAGAGATATGATGTCTCCGACGCATTCTACAGCTGTAAGATGGAGGAAAACAGTTCTATCAGTGAGCACATCCTCAAGATTTCAGGATTGCACAACTGCTTGTCTCAGCTGGGAATAAATCTCCCAGATGAAGCGGTCGTTGACAGAATCCTCCAGTCGCTCCCACCAAGCTTCAAGAGCTTTGTGCTGAACTTCAATATGCAGGGGATGGAGAAGTCCATTCCCGAGGTGTATTCGATGCTGAAATCAGCGGAGGTAGACATCAAGAAAGAACATCAAGTGTTGATGGTCAATAAAACCACTAAGTTCAAGAAAGGCAAGGGAAAAAAGAACTTCAAGAAGGACGGCAAGCAAGTTGCCGCGCCTGGCAAGCCTGTTGCCGGGAAGAAGCCAAAGTATGGACCCAAGCCACAGACTGAGTGCTTTTATTGCAATGGAATGGGTCACTGGAAGCGGAACTGCCCCAAATACTTAGCAGACAAGAAGGCCGGCAACGTCAAAGGTATATATGATATACATGTTATTGATGTGTACCTTACCAGCACTCGTAGTAGCTCCTGGGTATTCGATACCGGTGCAGTTGCTCACATTTGTAACTCAAAACAGGAGCTGCGGAATAAACGGAGACTGGCAAAGGATGAGGTGACGATGCGCGTCGGGAATGGTTCCAAGGTCGATGTGATCGCCGTCGGCACGCTACCTCTACATCTACCCTCGGGATTAGTTTTAAACCTGAATAATTGTTATTTAGTACCAGCTTTGAGCATGAACATTGTTTCTGGATCTCGTCTTATGCGAGATGGATATTCTTTCAAATCGGAGAATAATGGTGGTTCTATTTATTTGAGAGATATGTTTTATGGTCATGCCCCGCTGGTCAATGGTTTATTTTTGATGAATCTCGAACGTAGTGATACACATATTCATAGTGTAGATGCCAAAAGATGTAAAGTTGATAATGATAGTCCCACATACTTGTGGCATTGCCGCCTTGGTAATATTGGTGTCAAACGTACGAAGAAGCTCCATTCAGATGGACTTCTAGAGTCTCTTGATTATGAATCATTTGACACGTGCGAACCATGCCTCTTGGGCAAGATGACCAAGACTCCGTTCTTCGGAACAATGGAGCGAGCAACCAACTTGCTGGAAATCATACATACCGATGTGTGCGGTCCAATGAGTGTTGAGGCTCGCGGAGGCTACCGTTATGTTCTCACCCTCACGGATGACTTGAGTAGATATGGGTATATCTATTTGATGAAACACAAGTCTGAGACCTTTGAAAAGTTCAAGGAATTTCAGAATGAGGTTGAGAATCAACGTGACAGAAAAATAAAGTTCTTGCGATCGGATCGTGGGGGTGAATATTTAAGTCATGAATTTGGCACACACCTTAGAAGCTGTGGAATTGTTTCACAATTGACACCGCCCGGAACACCTCAACGTAACGGTGTGTCCGAACGTCGAAATCGTACTCTGTTGGACATGGTGCGATCTATGATGTCCCTCACCGATTTACCGCTATCTTTTTGGGGTTATGCTTTAGAGACTGCCGCATTCACTTTAAATAGGGCTCCGTCAAAATCCGTTGAGACGACTCCATATGAACTTTGGTTTGGCAAGAAACCGAAGCTGTCGTTTCTGAAAGTTTGGGGTTGCGATGCTTATGTCAAGAAACTTCAACCTGAAAAGTTCGAACCCAAATCGGAGAAATGCGTCTTCATAGGATACCCAAAGGAAACAATTGGGTACACCTTCTACCACAGATCCGAAGGCAAAGTCTTTGTTGCCAAGAATGGATGCTTTCTGGAGAAAGAGTTTCTCTCGAAAGAAGTGAGTGGGAGGAAAGTAGAACTCGATGAGGTGACAGTCACCACTCCTGTACCGGAAAGTAGCGCAACACAGGAAACTGTTCCTGAGGTGCCTGCACCGACAAGGGAGGAAGATAATGATAATGATCATGAAGATACAGATCAAGTTACTACTGAACTTCGAAGGTCCACAAGGGTACGTTCCGCACCAGAGTGGTACGGCAACCCTGTACTGGAAATCATGTTGTTAGACAACGGTGAACCTTCGAACTATGAAGAAGCGATGGCGGGCCCAGATTCCAATAAATGGCTTGGAGCCATGAAATCCGAGATAGAATCCATGTATGAAAACAAAGTATGGACTTTGGTGGACTTGCCTGATGATAGGCACGCCATAGAAAATAAATGGATATTTAAGAAGAAGACAGACGCAGATGATAATGTGACCATCTATAAAGCTCGGCTTGTCGCTAAGGGTTATCGACAAGTTCAAGGGATTGACTACGACGAGACTTTCTCTCCCGTAGCGATGCTGAAGTCAGTCAGAATCATGTTAGCTATTGCCGCATTCTATGATTATGAGATATGGCAAATGGACGTCAAAACAGCATTCCTTAATGGCTTCCTCAAGGAAGAGTTGTATATGATGCAACCGGAAGGTTTTGTCGATCCAGAGAACGCTAACAAGGTATGCAAGCTCCAGCGCTCGATTTACGGGCTGGTGCAAGCATCTCGGAGTTGGAATATTCGCTTTGATGAGGTGATCAAAGCGTTTGGTTTTATACAGACTTACGGAGAAGCCTGTATTTACAAGAAAGTGAGTGGGAGCTCTGTGGCATTTCTCATATTATATGTGGATGACATATTGCTGATGGGAAATGATATAGAATTCTTGGAAAATGTAAAGGCCTACTTGAATAAAAGTTTTTCAATGAAGGACCTTGGAGAAGCTGCTTACATATTAGGCATCAAGATCTATAGAGATAGATCAAGACGCCTCATTGGTCTTTCACAAAGTACATACCTTGACAAAATATTGAAGAAGTTCAATATGGATCAGTCAAAGAAAGGATCCTTGCCTGTTTTGCAAGGTATGAGATTGAGTAAGACTCAGTCGCCGACCACGGCAGAAGATAGAGAAAAGATGAGTGTCATTCCCTATGCCTCGACAATAGGTTCTATCATGTATGCCATGCTGTGTACCAGACCTGATGTGAACCTTGCCATAAGTTTGGTAGGGAGATACCAAAGTGATCCCGGTACGGAACACTGGACAGCGGTCAAGAACATCCTGAAGTACCTGAAAAGGACTAAGGATATGTTTCTCGTTTATGGAGGTGACGAAGAGCTCGTCGTAAAGGGTTACCTCGATGCTAGCTTCGACACAGATCTGGATGACTCTAAGTCGCAAACCGGATACGTGTATATTTTGAATGGAGGGGCAGTCAGCTGGTGCAGTTGCAAGCAAAGCGTGGTGGCAGCATCTACATGTGAAGCGGAGTACATAGCTGCTTCTGAAGCAGCGCAGGAAGGAGTCTGGATGAAGGAGTTCATCACCGACCAAGGAGTTATTCCAAGCGCGTCAAGCCCGATGACTCTCTTCTGTGACAACACTGGTGCTATTGCTATTACCAAGGAGCCCAAGTTTCACAAGAAGACCAAGCACATCAAGCGCCGTTTCAACTCCATCCGGAATTATGTTCAGGATGGAGACATAGATATTTGTAAAGTGCATACGGATCTGAATGTAGCAGACCCGTTGACTAAACCTCTTTCACGAGCAAAACATGATCAACACCAGAACTCTATGGGTGTTCGATTCATCACAATGTAACTAGATTATTGACTCTAGTGCAAGTGGGAGACTGTTGGAGATATGCCCTAGAGGCAATAATAAAAGTATTATTATTATATCTCCTTGTTCATGATAATTGTCTGTTATTCATGCTTGAATTGTATTGTACGGAAATAGCGATACATGTGTGAATACATAGACCAAAATGAGTCCCTGGTAGGCCTCTAGTAACCAGCTCGTTGATCAACAGATGGTCACGGTTTCCTGACCATGGACATGAGATGTCGGTGATAACGGGATCACATTATTAGGAGAATAATGTGATGGACAAGACCCAAACTTGAGCATAACACGAGATCGTATAGTTCGTAATGCATAAGCTTTTCGGTGTCAAGTATTTATTCCTTAGACCATGAGGTTGTACAACTCCCGGATACCGTAGGAGTGCTTTGGGTGTGCCAACCGTCACAACGTAACTAGGTGGCTATAAAGGTACGCATCGGGTATCTCCGAAAGTGTCTGTTGAGTTGGTACGAACCGAGACTGGGATATTGTCACTCCGTATGACGGAGAGGTACCTCTGGGCCCACTCGGTAATACATCATCATAATGAGCTCAATGTGACTAAGTGGTTAGTCACGGGATGATGGATTACGGATCGAGTAAAGAGACTTGCCATAACGAGATTGAACAAGGTATTGGGAATACCGACGATCGAATCTCGGGCAAGTACCGTACCGATGGACAAAGGGAATAACATACGGGATTGAGTGAATCCTTGACATGGTGGTTCATCCGATGAAGATCATCGAGGAACACGTGGGAAACAACATGGGTATCCATATCCCGCTGTTGGTTATTGACCGGAGAGTGGTCTCGGTCATGTCTACGTGTCTCCCGAACCCGTAGGGTCTACACACTTAAGGTTCGGTAACGCTAGGGTCGTAGAGATTAATGCACGTGGAAACCCGAAAGTTGTTCGGAGTCCCGGATGAGATCCCGGACGTCACGAGGAGTTCCGGAATGGTCCGGAGGTAAAGATTGATATATGGGAAGTCCAGTTTCGGCCAACGGGTGATCTCCGGGGGTCACCGGGAGCGTCCCGGGACCACCGGAGGGGCCCCGGGGGTCCACCGGGTGGGGCCACCCATCCCGGTGGGGCCCCTAGGCCACGAGGGGATGTGTCCAGCCCTCAGGGCTGGCGCACCACCAAGGGAGGCCCACCTCCCCTGCGCCTAGGGATAAACCCTAAGGGGAGGGGGGGGCCACCACTTGCCTTGGGGGAGGGGGACTCCTCCCTGGCCGCCGCCCCCCCTTGCAGATTGGATCTGCAAGGGGCTGGCGCCCCCCCTGGCCCCCTATATATATGTGGGGGGGGGAGAGGGCAGCCGCACCTCAGCCCTGGCGCCTCTCCCCCTCCCGTCACACCTCCCAACTCCTTTGCAGGGCAGCCCGGCGAAGCCCTGCTGCGATCTCCACTGCATCCGTCATCACGCCGTCGTGCTGCCGGATCTCTGACGACTTCTCCTCCCCCCTTGATGGATCAAGAAGGAGGTGATGTTGCTGCACCGTACGTGTGTTGAACGCGGAGGTGCCGTCCGTTCGGCGCTAGATCATCGGTGACGAAGAACGTGAAGAGTATGACTACTTCATCCTTGCTTCGTTGAAAGCTTCCGCACGCAATCTTCATAACGGTATGTAGATGCACTCTCAGTTACTCGTTGCTAGATGTCTCCATAGTTGGATCTTGGTGAAGACGTACAAATTTTTTGAATTATGCTACGTTCCCCAACAGATTATTGACTCTAGTAAACCCTTTGGGTGTTGGTCACATGGCGATGTGAACTATGGGTGTTAATCACATAACGATGTGAACTATCGGTATTAAATCACATGGCGATGTGAGCTAGATTATTGACTCTAGTGCAAGTGGGAGACTGAAGGAAATATGCCCTAGAGGCAATAATAAAGTTATTATTTATTTCCTTATATCATGATAAATGTTTATTATTCATGCTAGAATTGTATTAACCGGAAACTTAGTACATGTGTGAATACATGGACAAAACAGTATGTCCCTAGTATGCCTCTACTAGACTAGCTCATTGATCAAAGATGGTTATGTTTCCTAGCCATAGACATGAGTTGTCATTTGATCAACGGGATCACATCATTAGGTGAATGATGTGATGGACAAGACCCATCCGTTAGCATAGCACTATGATCGTTTAGTTTTACTGCTATTGCTTTCTTCATGACTTATACATGTTCCTATGCCTATGAGATTATGCAACTCCCGAATACCGTAGGAACACCTTGTGTGCTATCAAACGTCACAACGTAACTGGGTGATCATAAAGATGCTCTACAGGTGTCTCCGAAAGTATTCGTGGTGTTGGCATAGATCAAGATTAGGATTTGTCACTCCGAGTGTCGGAAAGGTATCTCTGGGCCCTCTCGGTAACACACAGCACAATAAGCCTTGCAAGCAAAAGACTAATGAGTTAGTCACGAGATGATGTGTTATGGAACGAGTAAAGAGACTTGCCGGTAACGAGATTGAACTAGGTATGGAGATACCGACGATCGAATCTCGGACAAGTAACATACCGATGACAAAAGGAACAACGTATGTTGTTATGCGGTTCTGACCGATAAAAGATCTTCGTAGAATATGTAGGAGCCAATATGAACATCCAGGTTCCGCTATTGGTTATTGACCGGAGATGAGTCTCGGTCATGTCTACATAGTTCTCGAACCCGTAGGGTCCGCACGCTTAACGTTTGATGACGATCGGTATTATGAGTTTATGAGTTTTGATGTACCGAAGGTAGTTCGGAGTCCCGGATGAGATCACGGACATGACGAGGAGTCTCGGAATGTCCGAGACATAAAGATTGATATATTGGACGACTATATTCGGACACCGGAAGTGTTCCGGAAAAGTTTCGGATTTAACGGGATTGCCGGAGGGGGTTACCGGAACCCCCTACGAAGGGGGATGGTCCATAGTGGGCCTTATGGAAAAGAGAGAGGCAGCCCATAGGGCTGGCCGGCGCCCCACCTAGGGTTCCTAGTTGGACTAGGATTTTGGGGGGCGCCACCTCTTCCTCTTTTCCTTTCCCTCTCTTCCTTCTTTGGTGGTTCCTACTAGGAATAGGATTGCAATCCTATTCCTAGTAGGATTGCATCCCTAGCCGCACCAAACAAGGGCCGGCCGGCCTCCCCCCTTGCTCCTTTATATACGGGGGCAGGGGGGCACCCAAAGACACATAAGTTGAATTGTTCCAGCCGTGTGCGATGCCCCCCTCCACAGAAACACACCTCGGTCATACCGTCGCGGTGCTTAGGCGAAGCCCTGCGCCAGTGAATACATCATATCCGTCACCACGCCATCGTGCTGACGAAACTCTCCCGTGAAGCTCAACTGGATCAAGAGCTCGTGGGACGTCATCAAGATGAACGTGTGCTGAACGCGGAGGTGTCGTACGTTCGGTGCTTGATCGGTTGAATCGCGAAGAAGTTCGAATACATCAACCGCGTCACTTGACGCTTCCGCTTCCGGTCTACGAGGGTACGTAGACACACTCTTCCCTCTCGTTGCTATGCATCTGGTAGATAGATCTTGCGTGATCGTAGGAAAATTTTAAAATACTACGTTCCCCAACATTCCTTCAGCCGGCCGTTGGGCGAAACTTCTGAGTCTGTGTCCACCGATGTGGGCTGCTGTGAAATCATCCACAGACTCCATCTTCGATTCCTGGATGCAAACAATGTGGCAGGGCGTAGAGGCAATGGTCTCATGCACGGTAGTGCGGCGATCAGGGCAGTTTAAGCCCCGAACATTCCAGTTCAAGATCGTGAGGTTATGATTGTTGTCTGTCATCTTGGAACCAGGCCTACATCCTTGTGCATTATCCATGGCAGCAAGTATGAGGAAGAGGGACAGGGATCCATAGCATCAGCAAAGAAACTAGTCCGCCTCGCCAGGGCCCATAGCAGCTGCAGCCACACATGGCAGCAGCAAACAGGCGTACATCGACCGCAACACAACAGCCTTGGCAAGGCGACATGTAGCTGCAACAGACTGCAGTTACAAACAGGCAACCCACTACTAATTCTAGACAAGGCTCCTAACATAAAGAGGTGACAACATCTTGGCATCGCAAAGAGGCGAAGATCAGGTTGCGGCAGCCGCCTCCGCTTCCTCCTGAGAGCCCAGGTCTGGGCCTCCCTCCCCTGCATGGTCGATCAAAGCATTCTCCACCGCCGACGTCAGATCACAGTCAAGATTGAACAGAGCCCGCAGCGCCGCAATGGTGATATCTGGCAGGCGACCATTGAACATATGCACAAACTTGTTGATGGCAGCCTCTGTTACCTGCTCACACTCATCTACAATGCCCAAGCGCCGGCAGAGCAGCTGTTCTGCGAGGGCCGCAATGGGCATCCTTTGCTTCTTGGCACTGATTCTGGGGCTGCGACGACCGAGATTGAAGCTCGTGACACCCGCAAGGGTCTTGCGCCGTCTAGCAGGTGGCCTTGGTGGTGTCCAGGTTGATGGAGATGGTAGCAGTGCAGGTCTACTCGGGACGAAGATGGGGGTGGTACAATCTTCAGGGGCCTCATCTTGAGGCATCTCATGCATGGCAGGGTCAAGAAGGCCATCAGATGGCTGCTCCTGGCTTGCTGGATGTTCTGGGTCATCAAGTGCAAACTCACTGCTGTCTACAGGAGGGAGCGATGGAGTGTGCAGCAACAGGCTAGGAGTGCCAAGAGCTTCAGAGGACTCCAAGCATGGTGTGTGCAGCATCAGGCTTGGTGTGCCAAAAGCTTCAGAGTTCTCCAAGCTGGGTGCGCAGAGAAGCTCGGTGGCCATTAACTGATGAGTAGGCGTGGACTGAGTAAGGGCGTTAGACGCCGCAGCATCAATGTTGAGAGAAGGCTGCACTGGTGTGGGAGCGAAGCAAGGGGCAGCACGACATAGCCAGGCCACAGCAGTAGAGGGGGACCTGATCTGAATGATGTCTCGGGAGGTAGTTCTTGGCGACGGCGGCGGCGAGCGACCTCTGCCATCTGGTAAGTTCCTCCGTCGTGGCCGATCCAGGGAGTTGTCCCGACGTCTGCCATCCCTCCCTCGATCATGGTCATCCCTCCCACGGCCATGGTCACCACCATGATTGCCACGGCGCTCTTCCTCCGCCCTCCGCTGAGGAGCGCGAGAGCGGCTGCGAAAGAGCCCCCTCCAGGAAGAAGAGCGATGTCGGTCATTGTCGCGTCCTCTTCTATCATCTCTGTCGCGGTCGTCATCTCTGCGGTGGTGATCTTCATCTTCACGGCGACGGGGTGGCGGCTCCAGTGGGTCTCTTGGCCTCTCCTCCCCATCGACCACCCCAAAAATCCAAGTAAATGGATCAGTGCGGGGGCGGCGAGGCACCAGACCAGCAGCGTCAGGTGTGAAATCTTCCAGCCTGTCCAAGTGCACAATGGCACGGCGCCGGTAGCCGCGATGGCCGATGGCAGCCGAGGGCGCACCGCCGGGGCCATTGGGCACCTTCGTCGCGAAGGTGACGTGCTGGACCTTGGGGATGCTCGATGGGTTGTTGGACCATGCCCACAGCCTTAGGCAGGAGGCGTCTTCTCGACGGAGCGTGGCGATGTCGAAGTAGTGGACAAAGGTGTCCGGCCCCAGCACCTGGGCAGCCACCGAGTCGCTCCAAGCATTGAGCGGAATGCTCTCAATACAGAGGTGAACGTGGTAGTCGGCTTGGACGATGTCGGAGTGGGCGTCACGGCGCCAGTTAGAGGAGTGGATGTCGAGGCCGGCGTGCCTGAAGCGCCCCGGCAACGCGGTGACCCTGTCCCGGTGGTGCGGGAACTCAAACAGGGCGAAGAAATCTTCAGGGTAGTGCGGCACCACCGTGACTCGGTCGATGCCGAACTGGTCGTTGATGGCCTCCTTGATCTCCGCCGCGTTTGCCGTAGGCCGATTCCCTCCGAGCCACAGGAAGGCACCGAGGGATTCAAGGCTCGCCGCGTTGGCCTCCATCTCCGGCGTGGCGTCGATGACCACATGACCCTCCTCCGGCCGCAGCGTGGGGTCGCCAATGCGGAGCGGGCGCGTGGCCTGACGCGCCATGGGATCAGCCAAGGGTGGCGGAGGGAGAACAGGTGGGGGTGGAAGCTGGTGGAGGGGGGCAGCCACCTCAGCCGAGGCCTCCAGCGACGACGACGCAAAGGAGAAGGGAGGGTTGGTGCAGCCCCAGGCTTTGTGCCCAACGCGCCGGCAGCGTCGGCAGGTCAGTGGGTTGCGGCAGCCAGCTTGGCAGTGGCCCTTGAGGAGGCAGCGGTGGCACTTGCGGTCTCGAAGCTTGACGAACTGCTGCTGTCGCTGCGGAGAGGAATAAGAATGCCCCGCAGAGCGTCTTGAAGGCTGGTGGGTGGGGCGCTCTGCACGCCACCAATGCGGGGGGCGGACGAGGCGCCAGCCCTCCTCCGGGTTGTCGACTGAGCCGTCAGGCCGCCTTGAAGCAGCAGCAGGGCGCACAGGGCTCGAGGGGGAGAGCCGCAGGTGCCTTAAACTCTGGCCAGGCGCCATGAATGAGCATGGTTTGAGGCAGGGCCGCTGGGCGCCATGAATGGGAGGGGGCGGCGTGCCCTCCAGCACGGCAGCAATTACTGCGAAGCTTACCTTCTTGGACCGTCCCGGGGCGACCGCAGCGGCCGGCGCTGACCGCGGATCTGGCCGAATCCCCCCCAGCTGAGGGAAAAGCCCAGCGACCAAATCCGGGGGGGAGAGCTGCGGCGGGGGGAACCCAGGGGGGAATCGCGGCGAGGCCGGGGAGACCGATGCGATGCGGGGCAGGGCCTCAGGGTGGCGGGGCGGCGCCGTCGTTGGGGTGGCTGCGGGTGCCGGCGCGGCGCGCCGCAGGAGCGTAGGTGGGGAGGATGTCGACATATCGTCCTTCTTTTGGCGAAGTTTCACAACACAAACTGGAACTGGGGCCCTAAGAAACCAGACCTTGAATTTAGTAGAATTAACTCATAGTACTACATCAACACACAACCATAGTCAGAATTTACATCACTTAGTTTCTAGATCAGGGTATCAATGATACGATACGTAATAAAATTCAATGAATAAGATTTAATAGAGACCAAGAAACTTTCGCGTCTAACTACATGTAGGCCACGTCAACCAAAAGCATCCCAAATAACTCTATAGTCTCGGTTAGAAACCATAATGCATTGACCCAGAAGCAAACTGGATCAACCTTGTTGCTAATTGAGAATTGATCATGGACCAGATTATGATCAAGGAAGACATCAACAGAGATGCTGTCAGAGGCCAGATTTGCCCTGTATTGTTTTGATGAATCTTGTAAATGAAGGAAAACTAAAAGCTTCAGAAAACAAATCATTTAATACAAAAAAAATGATCATTACAAATTTAAACAACTGTTGATGCTACCTTTGTCCATTCACAAAAAAAAACACCTTTGTTAACTAAAACTTGTTGGCTGGAAGGTATCAGCCTTTGTTTGCTCACAACATCAGAGACTTGGAGTGTTCTTGCTACCCTCCGAACCTGCATCAGACCCCGTTGGAATATTTGCTAGATTATGAATAACAACAGAGCCCATGAGGAAACAGTGGCGTAACCTGCAACTCCAGTGAATCAGTGTTGGCGTGCGGTCCTAGAATCGCCGGCTCCATGATGTCTACTCCTCCCGGCGCCTCCCCGCTTCAAAACCTCCACCAGAGGGCCCTCCTTCTGGTCGCACCAGCAGGCAGCAGCTGTTATGAGCTGCTCCTATTTACACAAGTTTGTACTGAATCTTGTTGTATAGATGAGGAAGAGAACAGAGAAAGCAAGGTCGCTTACAGTAAAAGATTCAGAGGAGGCAGTTGGCCTCGGCGTCAGCCAGGAACCGATGGGCGTAAGGCGTCGGCGTCAGCACTTACCAGGCCGTGGCGTCGGGGGCGTGCGGCCCCTGCTGAGCGGAAAATTGGTGGGCCGCGCAATCCCTTCGTCTGCATGTGTCGGGGTCGACGAGGAGACCGGGCAGGGGCCCTGGTGCGGCGGCGAGGTCGGAGGAGCGACAGGGCCGTGGTGCGGCGGCGAGGATGGTCGGGGCGGGCGGAACGTCAGGGCCCTCTGTTGTTGCTGCGGGCGCCAGCGACCGGCGAGGAGGGCCCTCTGCTGCTGTTGCGGGCGCCGGCGACCGGCGAGGATGGGCCCTCTGCAGCGGGCGCCGGCGATGAACGACAGAGGGACGGCATCGCGAGTGGATGGTGGCGGAGCGAGTAGTAGAGGGCGCAGACGTGGTCTTTCGTTGTAACCGGTCGGTGGAGGTGGGAAGGGTGCTAATTAGGGCATGTACAATGGTTGCTA
This sequence comes from Secale cereale, assembly GCA_902687465.1. Lineage (NCBI taxonomy): Eukaryota > Viridiplantae > Streptophyta > Magnoliopsida > Poales > Poaceae > Secale > Secale cereale. The sequence continues at coordinate 535,383,168 of LR738713.1, forward strand.
AGATAGTCTTATCTTAAGTTTTGCATGTAAATTAGAGATGACAAAAAAACAAGTCTACAATGGGTCATCTCTTAGCCTTATCTTCAATAATTAGTTATTCCTAAAAACATGGTGAGACAAATTGTGCTAAGCTATCATCTCTTGTCTTTGCTTAAATAAGCTAAGACAAGCCTTCTCTTATGATTTCTCTCTCCTCCACCTCATCATTTATCTTACGTGGCATCCTTAAGCTAGAACCATTGTACATGCCCTTAGGCAGTGCTAATTGCAATTAGCAATAAAAGATGTGAGGATTAGGGGCTGTTGGATCTGTACGAAGGGACGGGATTAATTTGGATCTCCTTGTTGCTTTTAAAGTGGTAGTAGATAAGTTTTTCTTATTTCCTTTTTTATTTTAGTAATTTCATGAACTTTGTTCCTAATTTTTTTTCTTTTGAAATTCGCGAAGAAATTTAAAGTTCATGTTTTATTTATTTGATTGAACATTTTTTCCAAATGATTTATAGTCTGTTAAATAAATGAACTTTTTGAATTCATTTTTTTTTCAAATTTGTGATCTTTTAACATAACATAAGGAATTTTTGTAAACCATTTTTTTAAAGAAAAAACATGTTTATTTTTTCCAGATTCGTGAACTCCATGATTGTTTTAGAAAAGTCAACAAGACAACGGTCATTCGCTCAACCGAGTGAGCCGGTCGAGTGACTGTGGTGCTTAATGCACCGGCCCAATGGAGCGTGTGTGTGAGTGCTTGTTTGTTGGGGCGGATATGGGGACACCAAGGCGCACCCGCTACGTCGGATTGACAGCTGGGTCCCGCGCCAATTCGCCAATTGCAGCGGAGGAGGAATAATCAGAGTCTTCAAGAGACGGAGTTCGACGCAAAACAACATTTCTTGGGGGAGTATTGTTAAACTTGAATCTTTCAGTGAAGCCATCGTCTTGAAGATCTGCTTCAGCACTCAGCAATGTCAAACTCTTCATGATCTCCGATAGGTTTCATGAGCAACAAAGGCATTCTTGGTGGCAAGGTTGCGAATACGATTGACGTCCACCAAGAGGCTTTGCATCTGGCGCTTCAGCCAGTAGTGATGCTTATCATGTTTCTGATGTAAGGCACCGAGAAGTTCTCGATCATTGAGAACACAAGATCGCTTCCGAGGCCTTTGGGCAATGGTGCTCTCAGTAGCTTCAGTCTCTGCATGGTGAGGTAAGCGAGTATGTCCAGCCAGAGGATAAACACGAGTGACTGCTGGAACTCCATCAATGGGCTGAGTGAAGCTTTGGTGATCAGCATTGTGAAGACAAACATGCTCTTTGGCAGGCTCTTGGTATATGGCTTCAACTGACATGTCAACCTTTGGCAAGAATATGAGATGGTTGCGAGCAGAAGTCTGATAGTTGATGGTTGAGTGAAGCTTGATGAGACGCATGACCCATGGAGCGTAGAACTTAAGTCCAAAGAGATTAGAGCCTGATACAACCAACTGCCTGATAAAGAAGTCTTGAGCGTTGAAGCTGATGCCATTGAAGATATAGAAGACCAATGTCTTCATTGTTCCTTCAAGTTTGGCTGATGAAGAGTGTCCTTTGACAAGCCATAGAGTTCGCCTGATGATATGATATATAGTGCGTGGCAGATACTCAAGGTCTTCAACAAAGAAATCCTTTGGGTACTCAACATCGAGTGGCAAGGGCTTCATCATGCTCAGCATTTGGCTCATGTTGGGCTTTGGCTTCTGAAAGATACTCTCCAAAGCTTCGCAGTGTCGTTGACAACCAGGTTCATATAGTTCTCCTGGAGTGGTTAGGCCAGTTAGCTCAATGAGGTCAAAGGCTTTGGCTTCATGATGGACATTTCCTGCCATCCACTCAAGGACCCATGTCTTTGGATCCCTGTTGTAGCCGCGAATGTGGAGGGTTGCATAGAATTGTTGAAGCAGCTGTTCATTCCAATGCTCTTTATCAGTCACGAAGTTTAGTAATCCAGCATCACGAAAGCAATCAAGGGCTTCTTCAAGGCAAGGCAACCCAGTAATGGCTTCAGTGTCAAGATGCATTTGTGGAAGATGCGCCCTTGATCATAGAGAACACGTGAATAATAGTTGCACTGTTGATAGCTCCAGAACCTATCTGATGAAATCCTTGGTTTGGAATAGGGATTCTTGGCGCTATCAAAGAAAGTGTTGTGCGCAATGAAGCCATTAGCATTGAAGGACCCTGGCGAAGTGGCAGTACCTAGAAACCTGGGCAGTCTTGGCTTTGGCTTCTGAACCTGAGGCCTGTGCTCGACATGGTAATCAAATTGAGGACCAGCAGCAGGTGGGGGAACCAAAAGAGGCCATTTGACAGAGATGAGTTGGTCATCGTTCTCGTATGCTTGCTCGATAGTATGTGGACTTGGAGGCGGAACAGGAGCAACGGCATTGACTTTAGGCTGCTGATTTGCGTCAGGTGCAACATTGGCTTCAGGTGCTATCACTTCAGACACCACATTGAATTCAGGCGCCACATTAGCTTCAGCCATGACAACGTCATTGGCTTCAGTGGTGGTGTTGGTGGCAGCCTCAGAATGTGTAACCTCCACTTCAGGAGCTGGAGGGTCGGACACGTTCTCCTCGAGAACAACTTGGTCGGCAGGGGGTGTGGCAACACGTGCTTCTTCTTCACTTGTTGCTTCTTGATCATCGGCTGATGCAGCCGGAATATCGTCAGCCGCTTTGGCTTCAGATTCAGGGATGTTCACAGTAGGAGAGGCTTCAGGAAATACTTGGCGTGAAACTGATTGGCGCTCATCTCCTTCTGGAACACTTGGTTGATCGACTTGAGGCCTTGGTCCTTTGCGAAGCCTGAGAAACACTGGCGATGCTTGTGGAGATGGAGTTGGTTGGGCCTCAAAGTCTTCATCGTCAACCACTGGAGTGGTGACCTGTGTTGGGGGAGTAACTGGTGGTTCTTGTGGGTGATCAGCCCATGAGTCATCCTGAGCAATTGGCGTCAATGGATGACCAATGCTGATGTGTTCGCTGTTCGTGAGAACAGGCGATGATACTACATTATACTCGATCCGAGGAAGGACTTCATCATCTTCAACATTGTCGTGATGACTAATGTCTTCAGCTGCGGTGGGGTCAACAGCTGGAATGTCTTCAGGAGCCTCTGTGGTAGCAGGCTCATGAACAGTCAGGCGACGTTCTTGTTGTGCAGATGCAGGACGAGCAACAGAAATTGGCTCGACGACAAGGTGCTCTGTGGGAGTAGCCCGGACTTTCTTGATCTTGCGCTTCTTGGTGGGTGGAGCTTCATCAGTGGTGTTCTTGATTTTGCGCTTGCGGGCTTCAGCTTCAGCCACCTTTGTCTTCTTGAGTTCTGAAGCAACTATGGGGACCTTAGGCTTCGTGCCTGTCATGCTGGCAGGGAAGACAATGTAAGGTTCTTCCTGCCTTGATTCTTCAGCTGGGGCCACAGTTGGCTTCTTCTTCTTGGCAGCCATCCTGGGGTCGATGCCAGAATGCCCAAGGGACTTGCGCTTCTCAGCTTCATAGTATGCTTGAACACACTTGGCAGCCAAAACCTTTATGCGCTCACAAGAACCTTTAGCTTCTTCACGCTTCTTGTGAAAGGCTTCCTTGAGTTCATGCATCATGACTTTAAAATTCTGGACTTCTTTGACGCTGAGCTTGGCCATATGCTTCTTGAACTGAGTCTTTTTCAAAATCAATATTATGCTTCAGCTCAACAATTTTCTGAGCAAGAGCTAGCTCAGAAGCAATGGCGCCGTTGAAGGAGACGCTTAGGCCAATAGGAAGTTGCAGATCGTCAAAGCTGAGATTGGGGGTGTCAAACAACTCATCAATGAAGTTGTTCAATACTTTCACGTCAAAGAGAGGCAAGTCATTGAAGATTTCCGCCTCTTGCTTGCTCTTTATCAGTTGCTCAAGAGCGTCATCAGCAAGATCGTCGTCACTTGATGGATCAATGGCTTCATTCTCGTTCCTCAGAATAGCAGCAAGGGTCAGAGCTGGACTGGGGGTCTGCATGGGCTTCTTCTTTAGCTTCTTCTTAGACTTGGAGATGCGCGAGTGATCTTCAGACTGCACACTTGGTGCAGGTGGAGCAGTGGCCAAAGGCTTCACTCTCGAAGCTATTGGTGGAGTGGAAGGCTTCGAAGCCTTGGATTTCTTCTTCTTCTTCGGCTTCGGAGGTGCAGGTGCTTCATCAGAGTCAGCGTCGTCTGCAGGTTGATCCACATCCGCCCCTTGAACCCTTATGTGAGAGATGAGACCTTCTAAGTTGTAGAAGGGCCCAACAAGATTTGGTTCATCTTCGCGTGTGCCATCTGTTGGGGAACGTAGCATAATTCAAAAAATTTCTACGCTTTCACCAAGATCCAACTATGGAGACATCTAGCAACGAGCAAGTAAGAGAGCATCTACATACCGTTATGGAGATTGCGAGCGGAAGCTTTCAACGAAGCGTGGATGAAGTAGTCGTACTGTTCACGTTCTTCGTCACCGATGATCTAGCGCTGAACGGACGGCACCTCCGTGTTCAACACACGTATTGTGCAACAACGTCACCTCCTTCTTGATCCAGCAAGGGGGGAGGAGAAGTCGTCAGAGATCCGGCAGCACGACGGCGTGATGACGGATGCAGTGGAGATCGCAGCAGGGCTTCGCCGGGCGCCCTGCGTTGGAGTATGGAGGTGTGACGGGAGGGGGAGAGGCGCCAGGGCTTGGGTGCGGCTGCCCTCTCCCCCCCACATATATATAGGGGGCCAGGGGGGCGCCAGCCCCCTGCAGATCCAATCTGCAAGGGGGGCGGCGGCCAGGGGGGAGTCCTTGCCCCCCAAGGCAAGTGGTGGCCCCCCTCCCCTTAGGGTTTTAACCCTAGGCGCATGGGGAGGTGGGCCCCTAGTGGTGCGCCAGCCCAGAGGGCTGGACACTTCCCCTCGCGGCCTAGGGGCCCCACCGGGATGGGTGGCCCCACCCGGTGGACCCCCGGGGCCCCTCCGGTGGTCCCGGGACGCTCCCGGTGACCCCCGGAGATCACCCGTTGGCCGAAACTGGACTTCCTATATATCAATCTTTACCTCCGGACCATTCCGGAACTCCTCGTGACGTCCGGGATCTCATCCGGGACTCCGAACAACTTTCGGGTTTCCACGTGCATTTATCTCTACGACCCTAGCGTTACCGAACCTTAAGTGTGTAGACCCTACGGGTTCGGGAGATACGTAGACATGACCGAGACCACTCTCCAGTCAATAACCAACAGCGGGATCTGGATACCCATGTTGGTTCCCACGTGTTCCTCGATGATCTTCATCGGATGAACCACCGTGTCAAGGATTCACTCAATCCCGTATGTTATTCCCTTTGTCCATCGGTACGGCACTTGCCCGAGATTCGATCGTCGGTATTCCCGATACCTTGTTCAATCTCGTTATGGCAAGTCTCTTTACTCGATCCGTAATCCATCATCCCGTGACTAACTACTTAGTCACATTGAGCTCATTATGATAATGTCTTACCGAGTGGGCCCAGAGGTACCTCTCCGTCATACGGAGTGACAACATCCCAGTCTCGGTTCGTACCAACTCAACAGACACTTTCGGAGATACCCGATGCGTACCTTTATAGTCACCCAGTTACGTTGTGACAGTTGGCACACCCAAAGTACTCCTACGGTATCCGGGAGTTGTACAACCTCATGGTATAAGGAATAAATACTTGACACCGAAAAGCTTATGCATTACGAACTATACGATCTCGTGTTATGCTCAAGTTTGGGTCTTGTCCATCACATCATTCTCCTAATGATGTGATCCCGTTATCACTGACATCTCATGTCCATGGTCAGGAAACCGTGACCATCTGTTGATCAACGAGCTGGTAACTAGAGGCCTACCAGGGACTCATTGTGGTTTGTGTATTCACACATGTATCGCTGTTTCCGTACAATACAATTCAAGCATGAATAACAGGCAATTATCATGAACAAGGAGATATAATAATAATGCTTTTATTATTGCCTCTAGGGCATATCTCCAACAGTCTCCCACTTGCACTAGAGTCAATAATCTAGTTACATTGTGATGAATCGAACACCCATAGAGTTCTGGCGTTGATCATGTTTTGCTCGTGAAAGAGGTTTAGTCAACGGGTCCGCTACATTCAGATCCGTATGCACTTTACAAATATCTATGTCTCCATCCTGAACATAATTCCGGATGGAGTTGAAACGGCGCTTGATGTGCTTGGTCTTCTTGTGAAACCTGGGCTCCTTGGTAATAGCAATAGCACCAGTGTTGTCACAGAAGAGAGTCATCGGGCTTGACGCGCTTGGAATAACTCCTAGGTCGGTGATGAACTCCTTCATCCAAACTCCTTCCTGCGCTGCTTCAGAAGAAGCTATGTACTCCGCTTCACATGTAGATGCTGCCACCACGCTTTGCTTGCAACTGCACCAGCTGACTGCCCCTCCATTCAAAATATACACGTATCCGGTTTGTGACTTAGAGTCATCCAGATCTGTGTCGAAGCTGGCATCGACATAACCCTTTACGACGAGCTCTTCGTCACCTCCATAAACGAGAAACATATCCTTAGTCCTTTTCAGGTACTTCAAGATGTTCTTGACCGCTGTCCAGTGTTCCGTACCGGGATCACTTTGGCACCTCCCTACCAAACTTATGGCAAGGTTCACATCAGGTCTGGTACACAGCATGGCATACATGATAGAACCTATGGCCGAGGCCTAGGGAATGACACTCATCTTTTCTCTATCTTCTGCCGTGGTCGGCGACTGAGCTTTGCTCAATCTCATACCTTGCAAAACAGGCAAGAATCCTTTCTTTGACTGATCCATATTGAACTTCTTCAATATTTTGTCAAGGTATGTACTTTGTGAAAGACCAATGAGGCGTCTCGATCTATCTCTATAGATTTTGATGCCTAATATGTAAGCAGCTTCTCCAAGGTCCTTCATTGAAAAACTTTTATTCAAGTAGGCCTTTACATTTTCCAAGAATTCTATATCATTTCCCATCAGCAATATGTCATCCACATATAATATGAGAAATGCCACAGAGCTCCCACTCACTTTCTTGTAAATACAGGCTTCTCCATAAGTATGTATAAATCCAAACGCTTTGATCACTTCATCAAAGCGAATATTCCAACTCCGAGATGCTTGCACCAGCCCGTAGATCGAGCGCTGGAGCTTGCATACCTTGTTAGCGTTCTCTGGATCGACAAAACCTTCCAGTTGCATCATATACAACTCTTCCTTGAGGAAGCCATTAAGGAATGTTGTTTTGACGTCCATTTGCCATATCTCATAATCATAGAATGCGGCAATAGCTAACATGATTCTGACTTACTTCAGCATCGCTACGGGAGAGAAAGTCTCATCGTAGTCAATCCCTTGAACTTGTCGATAACCCTTAGCGACAAGCTGAGCCTTATAGATGGTCACATTACCATCCGCGTCTGTCTTCTTCTTAAATATCCATTTGTTTTCTATGGCGTGCCTATCATCAGGCAAGTCCACCAAAGTCCATACTTTGTTTTCATACATGGATTCTATCTCGGATTTCATGGCTCCAAGCCATTTATTGGAATCTGGGCCCGCCATCGCTTCTTCATAGTTCGAAGGTTCACCGTTGTCTAACAACATGATTTCCAGTACAGGGTTTCCGTACCACTCTGGTGCGGAACGTACCCTTGTGGACCTTCGAAGTTCAGTAGTAACTTGATCAGTTTCTTCATGATCATTATCATTTACTTCCTCCCTTGTCGGTGCAGGCACCTCAGGAACAGTTTCCTGTGCTGCGCTACTTTCCGGTCCAGGAGGGGTGACTGTCACCTCATCAAGTTCTACTTTCCTCCCACTCACTTCTTTTGAGAGAAATCTTTCTCCAGAAAGCATCCATTCTTGGCAACAAAGACTTTGCCTTCGGATCTGTGGTAGAAGGTGTACCCAATCGTTTCCTTTGGGTATCCTATGAAGACGCATTTTTCCGATTTGGGTTCGAGCTTTTCAGGTTGAAGTTTCTTGACATAAGCATCGCAACCCCAAACTTTTAGAAACGACAGCTTCGGTTTCTTGCCAAACCAAAGTTCATACGGAGTCGTCTCAACGGATTTCGATGGAGCCCTATTTAAAGTGAATGCGGCAGTCTCTAAAGCATAACCCCAAAAAGATAGCGGTAAATCGGTGAGGGACATCATAGATCGCACCATGTCCAATAGAGTACGATTTCGACGTTCGGACACACCGTTACGTTGAGGTGTTCTGGGCGGTGTCAATTGTGAAACAATTCCACAGCTTCTAAGGTGTGTGCCAAATTCATGACTTAAATATTCACCCCCACGATCCGATGGCAAAAACTTTATTTTTCTGTCACGTTGATTCTCAACCTCATTCTGAAATTCCTTGAACTTTTCAAAGGTCTCAGACTTGTATTTCATCAAATAGATATACCCGTATCTACTCAAGTCATCCGTGAGGGTGAGAACATAATGGTAGCCTCCGCGAGCCTCAACACTCATTGGACCGCACACATCGGTATGTATGATTTCCAACAAGTTGGTTGCTCGCTCCATTGTTCCGGAGAACGGAGTCTTGGTCATCTTGCCCAAGAGGCATGGTTCGCACGTGTCAAATGATTCATAATCAAGAGACTCCAGAAGTCCATCTGAATGGAGCTTCTTCATACGTTTGACACCTATATGACCAAGGCGGCAATGCCACCAGTATGTGGGACTATCATTATCAACTTTACATCTTTTGGCATCTACACTATGAATATGTGTACTACTACGTTCGAGATCCATCAAAAATAAACCATTGACCAGCGGGGCATGACCATAAAACATATCTCTCAAATAAATAGAACAACCATTATTCTCCGATTTGAAAGAGTAGCCATCTCGCATAAGACGAGATCCAGAAACAATGTTCATGCTCAAAGCTGGTACTAAATAACAATTATTGAGGTTTAAAACTAATCCCGAGGGTAGATGTAGAGGTAGCGTGCCGACGGCGATCACATCAACCTTGGAACCATTCCCGACGCGCATCGTCACCTCATCCTTCGCCAGTCTCCGTTTATTCCGCAGCTCCTGTTTTGAGTTACAAATGTGAGCAACTGCACCGGTATCGAATACCCAGGAGCTACTACGAGTGATGGTAAGGTACACATCAATAACATGTATATCATATATACCTTTGACGTTGCCGGCCTTCTTGTCTGCTAAGTATTTGGGGCAGTTCCGCTTCCAGTGACCCGTTCCCTTGCAATAAAAGCACTCTGTCTCAGGCTTGGGTCCATACTTTGGCTTCTTTCCGGCAATAGGCTTGCCAGGCGCGGCAACTCCCTTGCCGTCCTTCTTGAAGTTCTTCTTACCCTTGCCTTTCTTGAACTTAGTGGTTTTATTGACCATCAACACTTGATGTTCTTTCTTGATGTCTACCTCCGCTGACTTCAACATCAAATACACCTCGGGAATGGACTTCTCCATCCCCTGCATATTGAAGTTCAACACGAAGCTCTTGAAGCTTGGTGGGAGCGACTGGAGGATTCTGTCAACGACCGCTTCATCTGGGAGATTCATTCCCAGCTGAGACAAGCGGTTGTGCAATCCTGAAATCTTGAGGATGTGCTCACTGACAGAACTGTTCTCCTCCATCTTACAGTTGTAGAATGCGTCGGAGACATCATATCTCTCGACTCGGGCATGAGCTTGGAAAACCATTTTCAGCTCTTCGAACATCTCATATGCTCCGTGGTGCTCAAAACGTTTTTGGAGCCCCGATTCTAAACTGTAAAGCATGCCGCACTGAACCAGGGAGTAATCATCACTACGCGACTGCCAGACGTTCAAAACGTCTTGAGCCGCATCGGGAGCAGGTGCATCACCTAGCGGTGCTTCTAGGACATATGATCTCTTGGCAGCTATGAGGATAATCCTCAGGTTACGGACCCAATCCGCATAGTTGCTACCATCGTCTTTCAGCTTGGTTTTCTCTAGGAACGCGTTGAAGTTGAGGGAAACTGGAGCGTGGGCCATTTGATCTACAAGAGATATTGTAAAGAATTTAGACTAAGTTCATGATAATTAAGTTCATCTTAATCAAATTATAATGAACTCCCACTCAGAATGACATCTCTCTAGTCATCTAAGTGATACACGATCCGAATCGAGTAGTCCGTGTCCGATCATCACGTGAGACGGACTAGTCATCAACGGTGAACATCTTCATGTTGATCGTATCTTCTATACGACTCGTGTTCGTCCTTTCGGTCTTCCGTGTTCCGAGGCCATGTCTGTACATGCTAGGCTCGTCAAGTGAACCCTAAGTGTATCGCGTGTGTAAATCTGTCTTACATCCGTTGTATGCGAACGTTAGAACCTATCACACCCGATCATCACGTGGTGCTTTGGAGCAACGAGCTTTAGCAACGGTGCACAGTTAGGGGAAACACAATACTTGAAATTTTAGTGAGAGATCATCTTATTTACTACCGTCGTTCTAAGTAAACAAGATGCATAAACATGATAAACATCACATGCAATCAATTAAAGTGACATGATATGGCCAATATCATCTTGCTCCTTGGATCTCCATCTTCGGGGCACCATGATCATCTTGTCACCGGCTCGACACCATGATCTTCATCATCATGATCTTCATCATCGTGTCTTGAAGAAGTCGTCACGCCAACTATTACTTCTACTACTATAGCTAACGTTTAGCAATGAAGCAAAGTAATTACATGGCGTTATTCAGTGACACGCAGGTCATACAATAATTAAGACAACTCCTATGGCTCCTGCCAGTTGTCAAGTTCATCGACATGCAAGTCGTGATTTGCTATTACAAGAACACGATCAATCTCATACATCACATATATCATTCATCACATCTTCGTTTTGGCCATACCACGTCACATAGCACATACTGCAAAAACAAGTTAGACGTCCGCTAATTGTTGTTGCAAGTTTTACGTGGCTTCTATAGGATTTCTAGCAAGAACGTTTCTTACCTACGCCAAAACCACAACGTGATTTGTCAACTTCTATTTACCCTTCATAAGGACCCTTTTCATCGAATCCGATCCGACTAAAGTAGGAGAGACAGACACCCGCCAGCCACCTTATGCATCTAGTGCATGTTTGTCGGTGGAACCAGTCTCACGTAAGCGTACGTGTAAAGTCGGTCCGGGCCGCTTCATCCCACAATACCGCCGAATCAAGATTGACTAGTAACGGTAAGAAAGTTGAACAAAACCAAACGCCCACAACTGATTTGTGTTCTACTCGTGCAAGATGCTACGCATAAAACCTAGGCTCAGATGCCACTGTTGGGGAACGTAGCATAATTCAAAAAAATTCTACGCTTTCACCAAGATCCAACTATGGAGACATCTAGCAACGAGCAAGTAAGAGTGCATCTACATACCGTTATGGAGATTGCGAGCGGAAGCTTTCAACGAAGCGTGGATGAAGTAGTCGTACTCTTCACGTTCTTCGTCACCGATGATCTAGCGCCGAACGGACGGCACCTCCGCGTTCAACACACGTACGGTGCAGCAACGTCACCTCCTTCTTGATCCAGCAAGGGGGAGGAGAAGTCGTCAGAGATCCGGCAGCACGACGGCGTGATGACGGATGCAGTGGAGATCGCAGCAGGGCTTCGTCGGGCGCCCTGCGTTGGAGTATGGAGATGTGACGGGAGGGGGAGAGGCGCCAGGGCTTGGGTGCGGCTGCCCTCTCCCCCCCACATATATATAGGGGGCCAGGGGGGCGCCAGCCCCCTGCAGATCCAATCTGCAAGGGGGTGCGGCGGCCAGGGGGGAGTCCTTGCCCCCCAAGGCAAGTGGTGGCCCCCCTCCCCTTAGGGTTTTAACCCTAGGCGCATGGGGAGGTGGGCCCCCTAGTGGTGCACCAGCCCAGAGGGCTGGACACTTCCCCTCGTGGCCTAGGGTCCCCACCGGGATGGGTGGCCCCACCCGGTGGACCCCCGGGGCCCCTCCGGTGGTCCAGGGACGCTCCCGGTGACCCCCGGAGATTACCCGTTGGCCGAAACTGAACTTCCTTTATATCAATCTTTACCTCCGGACCATTCCGGAACTCCTCGTGACGTCCGGGATCTCATCCGGGACTCCGAACAACTTTCGGGTTTCCACGTGCAGTTATCTCTACGACCCTAGCGTTACCGAACCTTAAGTGTGTAGACCCTACGGGTTCGGGAGACACGTAGACATGACCGAGACCACTCTCCGGTCAATAACCAACAGCGGGATCTGGATACCCATGTTGGTTCCCACGTGTTCCTCGATGATCTTCATCGGATGAACCACCGTGTCAAGGATTCACTCAATCCCGTATGTTATTCCCTTTGTCCATCGGTACGGCACTTGCCCGAGATTCGATCGTCGGTATTCCCGATACCTTGTTCAATCTCGTTATGGCAAGTCTCTTTACTCGATCTGTAATCCATCATCCCGTGACTAACTACTTAGTCACATTGAGCTCATTATGATAATGTCTTACCGAGTGGGCCCAGAGGTACCTCTCCGTCATACGGAGTGACAACATCCCAGTCTCGGTTCGTACCAACTCAACAGACACTTTCGGAGATACCCGATGCGTACCTTTATAGTCACCCAATTACGTTGTGATGGTTGGCACACCCAAAGTACTCCTACGGTATCCGGGAGTTGTACAACCTCATGGTCTAAGGAATAAATACTTGACACCGAAAAGCTTATGCATTACGAACTATACGATCTCGTGTTATGCTCAAGTTTGGGTCTTGTCCATCACATCATTCTCCTAATGATGTGATCCCGTTATCACTGTCATCTCATGTCCATGGTCAGGAAACCGTGACCATCTGTTGATCAACGAGCTGGTAACTAGAGGCCTACCAGGGACTCATTGTGGTCTGTGTATTCACACATGTATCGCTGTTTCCGTACAATACAATTCAAGCATGAATAACAGGCAATTATCGTGAACAAGGAGATATAATAATAATGCTTTTATTATTGCCTCTAGGGCATATCTCCAACACCATCGGCACGAGGCGCAGAGGGGCCAGGGTTGAAGTCTAATCTCCAAGATTTCTTGTTCTCCTTGGCCAAGTTTTGGGCATACTGGAGGTTGTGCTTGAACAGATTGTCGTCACGACACCATAGCAGTGATGATGGGTCGGCATCAGCTGGTTGTGGCCCTCGGACCATGCAAGGATAGAAGCCTTGCGCAATGGCTTTAGCTCTGGACCTGGGTGGAAGATTTTTGTACAAAATGTCTCCCCATGGTCGCTTGATGGCATTCTTCTCAGCATACTCCTGAGTCATAAACCTGTACTTGAACCACTGTTCTGCCCAATATCTTCGAATCCATTGGATTCAAGTTTTTCTCTGATTGTAGTCCTCCTTTGGATCAGTCTTGTACATCTCATAGAGGTCAGGAGGCAAATCTCTGGAGGTGTTTCCACAGCGCTGTCTGCCACCCTTCCTAACAGATTTCTCAGTTGCCATGAGATTCAAGCTGAAAGGCTTCAACGCTGTCAAAGGCTTCCGTCTGCTGGTCAGACAGGAACTGGCTTCGGGAGAGTGAATGTGACGCTACAAGAATTCTGCAAATGAATGCAGACTATGAGAACCAAGGGATTCTCCCACGGACATGTACCTGTGACAGCATTAGAGATGCGAGAGAAGGGGAAGAGGTCATATGCATTCTCAGAAGATTTTGAAGATAAATCAGTTTAGAAGACATTGACCTCATAGCGCGAAGACATTCACTTATATGTAGAGAGTTGGTTCCAGATTTGTACGAATCCAAGAATAGGTACAAGTGAGGAATCTAACTATGTGTGAAGCATAAGTGAATATACTAGGCAAAGTATGAGATGCAGACAGGATAGATCCAAATATGTGGAGGCAGAAACTTCTATTGGTAGAAAGGATGAATCTATCGGATCAAAAGGGCGGTAAAAAGAGGGTTTTAATTTACCACATGATGCACTGCTAGACGAAGGCAAAGTGGAGGCCGAGCAGTTCGATCTTCCGTGCCCTAACTTGGCAACGGAGGACACCTACGGCGGCGGCGGAGAAGACGATGTATATGGCCGGCATGAAGACGGCGTCGACGAGGTCGCGACAGCTAAGCGCTTCGTCGTCGGCGTCATCGAGAGCTAGCGGTGGCGCTAGGGTTTGTCGAGGTCGAGAGGTGGTAAAAGAGTTTTGACCGTGATGGGACGGGCATTTATAAGGATGGGAGATGGCACAGCGCAATTATGCAGGTGCCCCTAGCGGTTCACATCTAAGGAACACGTGGCGGACATGTAACACATAGGGAGTTGTTTCATGATCCCACGCACGCCTGGACTGTCGGGGTGGTCATTCCGGCTTCTCCGGGTTTCAGGCAATAAGGATTGAGCATTAAAAATAGATTTAATGTTTGTCTCTGTATCTTCTGCTGACAAGGACACAGAGAAGACATTCGACGGTTCCAACATAATGCATATGATTTGGATAGATAGAGCTTGAGGTGGAAAGCATAGAGAGGTTAGGGTCCGATCACATTCACTTAGTTCAAAAGATTTCAATAAGAAGACATAGCTATAAGTGAATGTTGTAGAGGACAGAACACAAGTCTATATAAGACATATATGAAGATAAATCAAATGCGAAGATTTTGCAAATGTAACGCCAAGAGAAACACTTCAAGCAAAGATTTGGTGGTGGCGTTACCCACCGTATAGGAAGTATTAGACCCAGACACGGCGCACAATTATCATGGCGCTCCGAAGTCAAATTCCGCGTTAACGTATTCACACTCAGAATGTAAGTCTTCATTGATTGAAGATATACTTTACTTCGTGCGTTGCACTTCTAAGTCATCAACATGCATAAGTGTTAGGATGTGTGCCTGATTATAGGACATTTGACGATTCCAAGATATTTAGCTCACACCGCAACTTGCAAAACCTTTTCTCATCCAAGGGCTTTCTGAAGATATCTGCCAGCTGCTCTTCAGTGTTGACATGTATGATATCAATATCTTCCTTCATGACATGATCTCTGAGAAAGTGATGACGAATTTCAATGTGCTTTGTCTTCAAGTGCTGAACTGGGTTGTTGGCAATCTTGATGGCGCTTTCATTGTCGCAATAGAGTGGCACATGCTTCAGATGGACACCACAGTCCTTGAGAGTTTGCTTCATCCAGAGAAGCTGAGCGCAGCAATATCCAGCATCAATGTATTCAGATTAAGCAGTGGAGAGTGATACACAGTTCTGCTTCTTTAAAGACCAACAGACAAGTGATCGTCCCAGAAAGTGACATGTGCCTGATGTAGACTTGCGATCAACTTTGTCACCAGCATAATCAGCATCTGAGAATCCAACTAGATCAAACTCTGAGCCCTTTGGATACCGCAATCCTAGTGTTGGGGTGTAAGCCAAATATCGAAGAATTCGCTTCACAGCTAAGTGATGCGATTCCTTTGGTGCCGCTTGGAATCGAGCACACATGCAAACACTAAGCATAATATCAGGCCTAGATGCACATAAATAAAGTAAAGAACCAATCATGGAGCGGTATACCTTTTGATCAAAATCTTTACAATTGGCGTCGGGAGTCAGATGACTTTTAGTTGGCATAGGCGTCGTGTATCCTTTGCAGTCTTGCATACCAAACTTCTTCAGGCATTCTTTGAGGTATTTCTCTTGAGATATGAAGATGACGTTGCTTTGCTGAAGAATTTGAAGACCAAGGAAGAACTTCAGCTCACCCATCATGGACATCTGATATTGCTTTTGCGTCATGTGAGCGAACTCATCACTGTATATTTTGTCAGTGCAGCCGAAGATAATGTCATCCACATAGATTTGGCAAACAAACAGTTCACCATCATATGTCTTCGTGAAGAGTGTGGGATCCAGGGAACCAAGTTTGAAGCCGTTGCTCTTCAGGAAGTCTTTGAGTGTGTCATACCAAGCACGAGGGGCTTGTTTGAGGCCATACAGTGCCTTGTTGAGCTTGTATACCATATCAGGATGTTTTGGATCTTCAAAGCCAGGTCGTTGTGCAACATACACTTCTTCTTCAATCTTGCCATTGACAAATGCACTCTTCACATCCATTTGATACAGAAGGATGTTGTGATGGTTTGCGTAGGCTAGCAGTATGCGAATAGCTTCAAGCCTAGCCACAGGAGCAAATGTTTCATCGAAGTCAATCCCTTTAATCTGAGTGTATCCTTGAGCAACGAGACGACCTTTGTTTCTGACAACTTGACCATGCTCATCTTGCTTGTTGCGATATATCCATTTTGTGCCTATTATGTTGTGCTTGCGGGGGTCAGGATGCTTGACAAGTTCCCATACGTTGTTCAGCTCAAACTGTTGAAGCTCTTCTTGCATAGCTTGAATCCATTGAGGTTCCATGAAGGCTTCAGCAACTTTCTTGGGTTCAGATACCGAGACAAATGCAAAGTGCCCACAGAAATTTGCTAGCTGTGTTGCTCTTGAACGAGTAAGTGGACCAGGTGCATTGATGCTGTCAATTATCTTCTCAACTTGTACTTCATTTGCAACACGAGGATGAATTGGACGAAGATTTTGCTCTTGCTGGTCATTGTCATCATTAGAAGGATTGTCTTCAGGCTGAGCATTGTCTTCAGGTTGATTGGGAGCAGAAATGATGAGTTCCTCGTCAGGCTGTGCTTAAGAAGGCATGATTTCACCTGTTCCCATTAGATTGATAGATTCACTAGGTGGAGCTTCATCTAGCACATTTGGCAGGAACTCTCTTTGTGAGCCATTTGTTTCATCAAACCGCACATCCACAGTTTCAACCACTTTATAGAGAAAGAGGTTGAAGACTCTGTAGGAGTGCGAGTCCTTTCCGTAGCCGAGCATGAAACCTTCATGTGCTTTTGGTGCAAATTTTGATTTGTGATGTGGATCCTTGATCCAGCACCTAGCTCCAAATACCCTGAAGTAACTGACATTTGGCTTCTTGCCAGTAAGGAGTTCATAGGAAGTTTTCTTCAGAAGCTTGTGAAGATAAACACGGTTGATGACATGGCATGCTGTATCAATAGCTTCGGGCCAGAACCTTCTTGGTGTCTTGTATTCATCGAGCATCATTCGAGCCATCTCAATTAGGGTTCTGTTCTTGCGCTCCACGATGCCATTCTGCTGAGGTGTGTACGGAGCTGAGAACTCGTGAGTGATTCCCATTGTATCCAGATAAAGATCAAGGCCGGTATTCTTGAACTCAGTGCCATTTTCACTTCTGATATGCTTGATCTTGACGCCATAGTTGTTCATGGCACGGTTGGCGAAGCGTTTGAAGACATATTGTACTTCAGTCTTGTAGAGAATTATGTGCACCCATGTGTATCTTGAATAATCATCAACAATGACGAAGCCATAGAGACAAGCTGTAGTAGTGAACGTGGAGTAGTCAGTAGGGCCAAATAAGTCCATGTGAAGCAGCTCGAAGGGTTGGGATGTCGTCATGATTGTCTTCGAGGGATGCTTGGCCCTAGTCATCTTCCCATCTTCGTAGGCACCGCACAGATGATCTTTCTTGAACTTGACGCCCTCGATGCCTACGACATGCTTCTTCTTTGCGAGAGTGTGCAAGTTCCTCATGCAGGCATGTCCTAGCCTCCGATGCCAGAGCCAGCACTCTGAAGCTTTTGCTAGAAGACATACGGCCATCTGTGGTCCTGCTGAGAAATCTACCATATACAGATCGTTTTTCTGATATCCTTCAAAGACTAGAGACTTGTCAGATTCCATTAGTACAAGGCAACAATATTTTCCAAATATCACAATCATGTTTAAGTCACAAAGCATTGAGACAGACATTAAGTTGAAACCAAGGGATTCAACAAGCATGACTTTATCCATGTGCTGATCCTTTGAGATTGCAACTCTACCTAGACTTAATACCTTCCTTTTACCAGTATCAGCAAATGTGATGTGACTCTTGTCAGATGGACGTAAGGTTGAGTCCTTAAGAAGACTTCGATCACCAATCATATGATTAGTGCATCCGCTGTCCATAATCCATTCTGAAGTCTTTGGTGTCATACCCTACAGTGCGGTTAGGGGGATAGGCTTCACGAATAGTCATTGTGAAGCATAAACATTTGACGTGCAAGCGGATTATGAAAGCTTAGATCCAAGTTAGGACTGATAGGATGATTGACAAGCGATTCAGGAACAAAATACATAGTAAGACCATTTGGGCATTTGATCTTGCGCCCTACAAGATGGTTTAGGTCCCCAGCAATAGCATCAGACGCCTTTGATTTTTAGCTGGAGACCTTTCCCTGCAAGAGAAAGTTAATTCTTCTTAACCACCCACATCTTCAGGGGTGGCTTAGAAGCAATGAGTCTAAGTGCAGCATCTGAGAATTTTGGCTTTGGAGCCCTAGCAAATAGCCTTGCAGGAGGAGAATAATACTCATAAGAATAGGCAGAAAAGTTCTTTGTTTTGTGAATATAGCGGTTTGAGGAAACACGCTCATATTCATGGGTTTGAGTACAATTTCCCAACAAAACATTGGCGTTAGGGTGACTCAGGTGAGTCCTCTATCTGTATGAAGCCTTAGGACCGTATGAAGCCTTTGGTCTGGGGTTACTCTTCTTCCCAGGTGGTGTCATGATGACATTTACTGGAAGCTTCTCAAGACAACTTTTGGGAACCCAGATATTCTTCATAGGTGGCTCGTTCCTGCAGTTAGTACCAATATACCTGGCAAACACTTCACCATTCTGATTCTTAAACAGTTTATAGTTTGCATCAAAGGATTCATCAATGATAATAGGATTAGCACAAGTGAAGCCAGATAAGGTAGACAGATCCACTGAAGGTTCCTTTGCAGCAACCCATGTTGTTTTGGGGTACTGCTCAGGCTTCCAGTATGAACCATCAACATTCATTTTCCTCTCGAACCCTACACCCTCTTTCCTAGGGTTTCGGTTCAGAATCTTCTTTTTGAGGACATCACATAACGTCTGATGCCCTTTGAGGCTTTTGTACATCCCTGTTTCAAGCAAAGTCTTCAACCTAGCATTTTCATCAGCAATAGTAGTGGTATCCTCAGTAGAGGGGTTAGTTACCACATCAGCAGTTGAAGATATTGCAATAGTAGCAGAAGTAGAACATTCAGCAACAGATGTAGCGTTATCACGCTCAATGTATTTTAGGCATGGTGGTTCAAATCCTTCCTGAGCGGAGCTGATCTGTTGAGCGCGGAGTGACTCATTTTCCTTTTGAAGATCTTCATGAGCCGCTTTCAATTTCTCAAGTACTTGCTTCCTTTGAAGATAATCGTAGGAAAGCTTTTCATGAGTTTTTGAGAGCGATTCATGACGACTTTCAAGTTCCTCGTACTTAGCATGAAGATTTTTTATGTCTTCAATTAAGGACTGAGAACGGGTCATTTCCACGTCCAATAGGTCATCGCTTTTGTCTAATAGTTTTTGAATATGTTCCATAGCTTTCTGTTGTTCAGTGGCAATTTTAGCAAGTGTTTTGTAGCTAGGTTTGGATTCACAATCGGAGTCATCTTCACTGGATGTTTGAAATTAAGCATCGCATGATTTTACCTTGGCACCGCGTGCCATGAAGCAGTAGGTGGGAGCGGAGTCGTCGTTATCATCATCATTAGTGTTGGTGACGGAGCCATTGTCTTCAGTGTTGAAGATGGACTTGGCAACGTAGGCTGTGGCTAGAGCCAGACTTGCAACACCAGAATCAGACTCCTCCTCAGACTCCACCTCCGCTTCTTCTGAAGCAGACTCCTCCTCTGAATCCATCTCCTTGCCAACAAACGCACAAGCCTTGCCAGATGAATTCTTCTTGTGTGATGAATACTTCGATGAAAACTTGGAAGAAGACTTTGAATATTTCTTCTTTTTCTTGTCATCCGAATCATATTCCTTGCTCTTCTTCTTCTTCTTCTCATTGTCCCATTGAAGACACTCAGAGATGCAGTGACCAGGTTTCTTGCACTTGTGGCATGTTCTCTTCTTGTGGTCATGGATATAAGCTTCATCATTTCTTGAGCTGGATCGTGAAGACTTTCTGAAGCCTTTCTTCTTAGTGAATTTCTGGAACTTCTTCACAAGCATGGCAAGCTCCTTTCCAATGTCTTCAGGATCACCAGAACTGCAGTCAGATTCTTCTTCAGATGAGGAAATAGCCTTTGTCTTCAAAGCGCAAGTTCGGCCATAGTTGGGACCATAGATGTCACGTTTCTCAGATAGCTGGAACTCATGTGTGTTGAGCCTCTCAAGTATGTCAGACGGATCGAGAGTCTTGAAGTCAGGGCGTTCTTGAATCATCAGGGCAAGGATGTCAAATGAGCTGTCAAGTGATCTCAGGAGTGTCTTGACGATTTCATGCTTGGTGATCTCAGTGGCGCCAAGTGCCTGAAGCTCATTTGTGATGTCAGTGATGCGATTGAATGTGTGCTAGACATTCTCATTGTCGTGTCTCTTGAAGCGATTGATGAGGTTGCGAAGGACACTGATCCTTTGATCTCTCTTGGTTGAGATGCCTTCGTTGACCTTAGAGAGCCAGTCCCAGACTTGCTTCGACGTTTCCATAGCACTCACACGACCATACTGTCCTTTGGTCAGATGACCACAGATGATATTCTTGGCAGTGGAGTCCAGTTGAACGAGCTTCTTGACATCAACAGGGGTGAGATCTTCACCAGTCTTGGGAACGCCATTCTTGACGACATACCAGAGGTCCACATCAATGGCTTCAAGATGCATGCGCATCTTGTTCTTCCAGTAGGGGTATTCAGTGCCATCGAAGACGGGGCACGCAACGGGGACTTTGATTATCCCTGCAGTCGACATAGCTAAAACTCCAGGTGGTTAAACTGAATCACACAGAACAAGGGAGTACCTTGCTCTGATACCAATTGAATGGGCTGTATATCGACTAGAGGGGGGTGAATAGGCGATTTTTATGAAAGACTTCAAAACATGGAAGTTTCAAAGACAAACAATAGAACGGATCCTATTTATATGCAGCGGAAGGTAGACTACACTAGACAAGCCATAGTCAAGTATTCAATGAAGTGAAAGAACGAAGACTAATAGCAGCTAGGCAGTATGGATCAGGATGGAAGATTGTATGAGCCAATCATAACAAGTAGTCACACAGTGATTAAAGAGAAGGTAGGGATAGAACCAGTAGCTTGGGGAAGACAGTGATTTGTTAGACCAGTTCCAGTTGATGTGACAACTGTACGTCTGGTTAGGGAGGCTGAGATTTAACTCAGAAGACCGCGTCTTCACCTTATTCCCCTTGAGTTAAGGACACCTAGTCCTCGCCCAATCACTCTGGTAAGTCTTCAAGGTAGACTTCCAAACCTTCACAGACTTCGTTCACCGGCGATCCACAATGACTCTTGGATGCTCAGAACGCGACGCCTAACCGGCTGGAGGATTCACAGTCCTCAAGTGTAACAAGTCTTCTGATCACGCAGACAGAAAGACTTCAGTGATGCCTAACACTCTTTGGCTCTGGGTGTTTGGGCTTTGTCCTCGCAAGGATCTCTCTCTCAAATGCTTCGGAGGTGGGTTGCTCCCAAACGACAAAAGCCGTGTACTAACTCTGAGTAGCCACCAATTTATGGTTTAGGGGGTGGGCTATTTATAGCCACAAGGCAACCCGACCTGATTTGTCCAAAGTGACCCTGGGTCACTAAGGAACTGACACGTGTTCCAAAGGTCAGATTTCAAACACATGCGGCAACTTTACTTGGGCTACAAGTAAAGCTGACTCATCCAGCTCTGGATAAGATTTGCTCTCATTGTCTTCGCTCGAAGACATAGGATTTGGTTGAGCATCACTTCAGTCACTCTGACTTTGTTCACTTGGACCCCACTTAACAGTACGGTGGTTCCTATGACCCAACAAAGAACAAAAGGAAACAACGAAACGTCTAAGTCTTCACGCTCCATAGTATTCACATATTGTCTTCTCTCGTCACAGTCTTAAATATGAATATCTTCATATACCACCATCGTCGTCAATGTCTTCATACATTTTTAGGGGTCATCTCTGGTAGGTAAACCGAATCAATGAGGGACTACTACCTGTGTTATCCTGCAATTCTCACAAACACATTAGTCCCTCAACCAGGTTTGTCGTCAATACTCCAAAACCAACAAGGGGTGGCAATGGATGCACTTACAGAGGGAATACAACGCAAGCTCAAGAAGTAGCAGCTATCAAACATCACAACGTAACTGGGTGATTATAAAGATGCTCTACAGGTCTCTCCGAAGGTGTTCGTGGTGTTGGCATAGATCAAGAATAGGATTTGTCACTCCGAGTGTCGAAGAGGTATCTCTGGGCCCTCTCGGTAATACACATCATAATAAGCCTTGCAAGCAAATGACTAATGAGTTAGTCACGAAATGATGTAGTACAGAACGAGTAAAGAGACTTGCTGGTAACGAGATTAACTAGGTATGGTGATACCGACGATCGAATCTCGGACAAGTAACATACCGATGACAAACGGAACAACGTATGTTGTTATGCGGTTTGACCGATAAAGATCTTCGTAGAATATGTAGGAGCCAATATGAGCATCCAGGTTCCGCTATTGGTTATTGACCGAAGATGAGTCTCGGTCATGTCTACATAGTTCTCGAACCTGTAGGGTCCGCACACTTAACGTTTGATGACGATCGGTATTATGAGTTTATGTGTTTTGTACCGAAGGTAGTTTGGAGTCCCAGATGAGATCGGGGACATGACGAGGAGTCTTTAAATGGTCGAGACGTAAAGATCAATATATTGGACGACTATATTCGGACATCGGAAAGGTTCCGAGTGATTCGGGTATTTTTCGGAGTACCGGAGAGTTACGGGAATTCGCCGGGGAGTATATGGGCCTTATTGGGCTTTAGGGGAAAGAGAAAGTGGAGGCTGCGCCCCCAAGGCTTAGTCCGAATTGGACTAGGGGGAGGGGCTGCACCCCCTCCTTCCTTCTCTTCTCTTTTCCCTTTCCTTCTCTCCTACTCCTACTACTTGGAAGGGCTCCTAGTTCTACTAGGAAAGGGGGAATCCTACTCCCGGTGGGAGTAGGACTCCCCTAGCACGCTGTTGGGGAACGTAGTATTTCAAAAATTTCCTACGATCTGTCGGTGTACAAAAAGAGGGGTACACTTTTTGTACCCCTATGACTGTGCACGGGCAGTCTGAGCCACGACGCCATCGCACCAAGCATGGCAAGGGAGGCAAGCCGGGGCAAGACTGAAGCTTGATGGAGACTGGAGCGACGCCAAGAACAAGACCACGAAGAGCAAAGGGACGAAGCGGCTTCCCCCGGCAAGATCCTTGCCGGGGCCGGCTCTGGCAGACCCAGCAAGACCCTTGCCGCGGCAGCTCGCCCCACGCCTACGGAGTGAATCACCCTTGAGTCCACCACCCCCATGGGGCGAGGATTCGGGAGATATCCCCGTGGTGGCATGTATATCTTTGTGAAGACCTTCAAGATCAGATGCAAGATAAGAAGACGACGACCCTTGGCGGGATCCCAGCCAAGGAGGTCCACAAGGCCCCCGGCAAGCACCTTGCCGGGGATGACAGCAGGTGCCGCGGCAAGACCCTTGCCGGGGCCCCGGCAAGGCCCTTGCCGAGGACACCCACGGGGCCACCATCAGGCCCGCACCAACTGGGTTTCCACCGACCCACGCAGCTGCCGACCCGACCAGCTGGACAGGCTCCTGCGTGGCAGCCCGTGGAGACCCGCCGTTGCGCCACCTCAGCTGCCTGTCTGCCTACATGGCACCTCAGGCACCGCTGGCCAGGGCGCGTGTCGACACGAGGAGGGGCGGCGACGGACAAGACGGGCGTCTCCCCTCGTCCTCGATAAAGCAAGGACACCTAAGCTGGGCGCATTAAATGCACCTTGTCCTGTAATGCGAGGGATAACCTCGCATCACTGTACCCTTTCCACCTCCTGTGTGCCACTGTGGCAACCCCTTATTCCTATAATAGGAGGCCCGAGGCGACCAGGAGGGGGGTTCGGCTTTTCGGAACCCCTCACGACTCTTTTGGAGCTCCTCGTTAGCTGAAGAACTCCAACATATAATCCACCAAAGCAGGAGTAGGGTTTTACGCATCTTTGCGGCCCAAACCTGAGTAAAGGAACCGTGTCCTGATCATTAGATCCGCTCTTCTCTCAACCCCGCGCCCCGCAACCATAGTAGGGATTCATGTGATCCCATAGGTGTCGATCCAAATACACCGACATCTTTGGCGCGCCAGGTAGGGGGCGCAGTTGTGAGAATCGGCTTTAGCGGTTAGTTCGATGTTTCTGCATCATCATGGCGCCCAAGAAGAAGATGACGGTGGCGGTTGTCCTGTCGGAAACCGGACAGCCCGTCCCGACGCGGGCGAGCAGTGGACCAGTCACGGAAAGGACTCGGGGCGCTGCTCGCGAACACCAACGCCATCCCGACAGCCGGAGTTTGGGAGGTGGCGATGCCTATGCGCCTGGTAATAGGCCGCGCATCGCCAATTCCAGAGATGGAACCCGGCCCTCCGCGGGTGGCGCGGGGCCCTCCAAGGCCGCGGCCACACCACCCGAGAGCGACGCGAGGCCCTCCAGAACTCCCATGCCGGCGCCAACAACGCGCTCTTCTCAAGCAGCGCGCGACGAACGGGGTCGTCGTCCCGAAGACCCCGGACGTCGCCATGGGAAGAGCCCCGAGCGCCGCTCCCGAGACATAGAAGGCCTGCCCGCTCGCCGAAGCGCTGGTGGAGACGATAGGCGACCGTGGGATCATGATGGGGCTCCCCCTGACGCGGTCAGGGGTTGAAGCACGTCACGATCCGTGCAGGTTTTGCTACCGCCGACACCAGCCGAAGCTTTGGCGCGCGCGCAGTTGCTCCTCGACTTTCCTCCCGTTACAGGGAAACTCGACGAATGGAGAGCCACCATCCGAAGCCTTGTCGCGGTCGCTAACAGGGACGACCTAAATCCAACGGAGCTCCCGGGCCGACGCTCCAATGGGGTCCCCCGCACCGTGGGCGGGAGAGCTGGCAGCGCCATGGCTACGGTGCATTCGCCTCCCCCTCGCCCAGTGCCGCGTGCGTCGACCCATCAAGACGTCGCGGGCGACACCATCTCCATAGCGTCGTCCGACCCACGGACCCGCGGCGACCAGCATCAAGTTCTTCACGAGCGAGCCCATGAAGACGCTCGAACCACCATCGAGCACCGACGCGAAACGCGCCACCAGTCAGTCAGGCAAGCAGGGCCTGCTGCGGACCGCCCAGCACCGGAAAGCCCTGGAGGTCTACCCTACGAGGTGGGCTGTCCGGCTTCCACCCGTGAGCTGCGGCAGTTCCAGTGGCCCTCTCATCGCACCTTCAAACCTGACGTTGGCGAGAAGTACAATGGCAAGACCCACCCGTCGGAGTTCCTCAGCATCTACACCATCGCGATGCAAGCTGCTGGGGCCCGCGACGATAATGTGCTTGCGAATTACTTTCCGTTAGCTCTTAAACCTAACGCCATGTCGTGGTTGATGCACTTGCCAGTAGACTCTATTTCCTCCTGGTCCGACTTGTGCCATGAGTTTGTTGGCGCCTTTACCGGAGGCCATCAAGCCCATGGCCAAGCGAGTGACCTGCATGTCATACCCCAGAAGGAAGGCGAGACTCTGCGCAAGTACGTACAGAGATTCAGCCGGGTACAGTACAATATCCCCGATGTTCACCCTGCTGCCATCATCAGCGCGTTGATACGTCTCAAACGAATCTACTTTTCCAAACACTTTTGATATTGTTTTGACCTCATTCTTGCATGATTTGGACTAAACTAACCCGGACTGACGCTGTTTTTAGCAGAGCTGCCTGTATGGTTTATTTGTGTGCAGGAAAATGGATTTTTAAATATCTCAGAAAAATCCACGAAAAATCAGAGAAAATCCACGCACCCGAAGGAACCAAATGCCAGAAGTGGGGCCAGAGGGGGGCCAGGGGGTGCCCAGGCGCCCTGTGGGCGCGCCCCCCCTGGGCCGCGCCGGGGGGGG
>LR738713.1:535409418-535509995 GCA_902687465.1 Secale cereale
GGGGGGGCGCCTGGGTGGGGCCCACACCCCTTGGTGCCCTACTTTACCCCGTATTTTTACTCCCGACGCAGAAAACCCATATCAGAAGTTCTTTCGCAGTTTTTCGTCGCGGAGCCGCCGCCACCCTCTGTTCTTCCTCGGGAGGGCCAATCTGGAGGCTGAATTGGCCTCCGGAGAGGGGAGATCGTCGCCATCGTCATCATCATCACCACTCCATCATCCCTCCATGACTTCCCCCTTCATGTGTGAGTAATTCCCCTGCTGTAGGCGAAGGGGATGGTAGGGATTGGATGAGTTAGATCATGTAATAGTTCGTCAGATTGTTGGGGGCATGTTGCCTATCATCTACTATGGTGTTTATCATCTTTGCTACAACTTGTTATTCTTAATGCTTGACACTTAGGGCCCGAGTGCCATGATTTCAGATCTGAACCATATGTGTTTATATGAATATATTTGTGTTCGTGATCCTATCTATGAGTTGTTTGCACCTGTTACGGTTCGGAACCGGCGATCCCAAAAGTGACAGCTTGGGACACCAAAGGGGATGGTCCGTAGTTTGAGGATTACATGTATCCATTGAGTTCATTGCTTTGTTCCGGTGCTCTTTGACAGGAGCACCTTAATATCCACAAGTTCCTTTTGGCCCCGTTCGTAGCGGGATGGTAGGACAAAAGATGTTGTGCAAGTTCTTATTGCAAGCACGTACAACTACCTACGGGATACATGCCTAATGTTTGATATTTGCCTAGATGATCATTACTTTTCCGTGTGCCGTGCCCCAAGTTAGAATCTATCTCATCCATGCAGCGCCCAACCATCCATCTCCCTAGCCTACAGTATTTTAAACCTTGCTTGTCACTAGTTGCTACTCTTGCCATTTACTACTGCTATTTACTTTTGCTGTTTACTTTTACTATTACTATCATCACTATCATATCACTGTTACCACTTATCTTTTGTTGCAAGTAAGTATATTTCAGGTGCGGTTGAATTGACAACTCAACTGTCAAAGCTTATAAATACCCTTTGGCTCCCCGTGTGTCGAATCAATAAATTGGGTTATTCTTACCCGCGAAGACTATCTCGATCCCTTACGGTTGAGGGTTATCAAGTACCGTTTTCTGGCACCGTTGCCGGGGAACGTAGCAATATTTACAAGTCTACTTGAGGTATCCTACCTGCTGCACTTCATCCACTATGGGTAAGAAAGGAGACCCCAAGGTTCCGATCTTACTATCCACTACAAGAAGAGGTACTGCTCTGAGCACTAGTGCTACACTTGATTCACCTTCCGTTATGAGTAAGTTTGCCTCACCACCACCACATGATGCTACTACTGAATCTGTTACTATGTCTGATACTCTTGATGATGCTTCTACTACTTTCGATGATATTAGTTCGCTTGGTTATGCTCTTGAGAAACAAATTGCTGCTGCTGCTAAAAAGTCTGGAATTGAACTTCCTGTTAGTCGCTACCCTATTGGTGAAACTTATGATTATCCTGATTTGAGTAAACTCAAGGAGAGTCTCCTTGATGATGATTATTATATTCTTGATGAAGATCTATGCAGGGAACTGACAAAGTTTTCCGGCTCTGACCCTGAAGCTATTAAGAAACTGTTTGAAAAACACTCTTTGAAGAACAAAACCGTTCCTAATCCTGAATTTGCTACATCTCCTATATGCATTGATGATCCTGATTTTGATTTCTCTGTTGATCTTTCACTTATACCTATGGTTGAAGCTGACCCCTTTTATGGCAGAGAAAATGATGATGCTATTGCACACCTAACTAAACTTGGTGAGCTAGGTAGCCTGTTTACCACAGATGAAAAGATACGTTACTTTTATGTGACCAAGCTTCTTCCTTTCTCCTTGAAGGAGGGTGCTAAAGCATGGTCTGATTCGCTCCCATGCGGTTCCATTAAGAGTCCTCAGGACTTAGCTCACTCTTTTGTTGATAAGTACTTTCCTGCTCACATGCAACATGCTGCTTTACAAAGAATTTATAACTTTAAACAGTTGCAGGATGAGTCCCTCCCTAAAGCTTGGGGGAGGTACTGCGGTCTGATTCGGGCTAGACCAGGACATGAAATCCCTAAGAATGAATTAATCGATATATTCTATGCTGGTCTAACTGATGAATCCAGGTCCTATTTGGACAGTTGTGCTGGTTGTGTTTTCAGGAAAAGAACACCGGACAATGCGGAAGAGTTAATGGGCAGGATTGCCAAAAACCATGAAGATTGGTCCGTCCCTAAACCACCTCCACCAACAAAGAAGAGGGGCATGTTTGTTCTGAGCCCCGAGGATATGCGAGAAGCAAAGAAGTCTATTAAAGAGAAAGGTATTAAAGCTGAAGACGTGAAGAATCTACCCCCTATTGAGAAGCTGTGTGAGCCTACCACTCATCCTCCTATGGTAGAGGTACACTCTCTTTTAGATTTAAACGCAAGTGACATCCCTCATGGTAAGCCTCCTGATCAATGTTTAGATGAGTTTGATAATTTTATTATGAAACAAAATCATTTTAATGAGAGGATAGAAAGTCAGTTGCATGATAATTCCCTTGCTACCAAAAGACTGCTTGATGTTTTAGATAGAACAGTTAATGATGTTCAATGTCTTGTGAAGCATTTTCATATGGTTCAAACTCAGCTTGATCAAATTTCTAATGTGCAAAGAGATTTGCTTGCTAACAATGCCAAACAAGATAATTTGCAGGCTTTTGGGATTAAGACCCGAGGAGGAACTAGTACACAAGATCCTCTCTATCCAGAGGGACATCCGAAGAGAATCGAGCAAGATTCTCAAATGCAGGAAGAAGAAATTGTTGTCTCTCCAAAGAAGAAGAAGAAACATAAAGAGACTGACAATTCTAATGATCCTATTGCAGATGAAGAGCCAGCTATTGATCCCAATAGTGTATCTATTTCCGATGCTGAGACTGAAGATGGTGCTGAACCTGAAGGTAATGATAATGAGAAGAATGATCCGCCTGAAGTTCGAGAAGAAGAAGCACCTGACAAACGTAAGAGGTACACTAAAGAAGACTTCATCGCAAGAAAACATGGGAAGGAAAGAGAACCATGGGTACAGAAACCCATGCCCTTTCCAGGTAAGTCCATCAAATCTAAAGAAGAAGAGCATTATAATAAGTTTTGTGAGTGGATTAAACCTCTTTTTCTTCACATCCCTTTGACTGATGCTATTAAGTTACTTCCATATTCAAAATATATGAAAGATATTGTCACTAATAAAAGAAAAGTTCCTAATGATGCAATATCTACTATGCTTGCTAACTATTCTTTCAGCGGAAAGATTCCTGAGAAGCTTGGTGATCCAGGTATACCTACCATTCCTTGCTCCATAAAGAATAATTATGTCAAAACTGCCTTATGTGATCTTGGAGCAGGAGTGAGTGTTATGCCTCTCTCTCTTTACGAGAGGCTTTGTTTAGAGAAACTAATTCCTACAGATATCTCCCTTCAGATGGCTGACAAGTCAACCGCTGTTCCGATAGGTATTTGTGAGGATGTTCCCGTAGAAGTTGCTAATTGTTTGATTCTTACTGATTTTGTTGTGCTTGACATGCCTGAGGATGGGAGCATGTCCATTATTCTTGGTAGACCTTTTCTTAACACCGCAGGTGCTATTATTGATTGCAATAAAGGGAAGGTTACCTTCCATGTGAATGATAAAGAACACACGGTATATTTTCCGAAGAAGACCGACAGGAGGCATGCCCTCAACTCTATAGAGAATATAGAGACCGTGAAAATTGGAGAATGGGACTGTCCACTACATGTACCTCACAAATACAAAACTATCATGGTGGGGACAATGTCCATCAAGGTAAAGGTTCAGTGACTACTTCGTAGGAGGTGAGACTTTTTGCTCTATATATCGCTTGTTTGTTGGTAAGACTTGATCAACCTCACCAATGAACATGTTTTATATGGATAAAAAGTTGAGCTTGTTATGTTTTCATTTGTTTTTAGTTTTGTCCTACTTGCTGTACCAAGTATCTATGTTTTTGAAGCTTCACAATACTACTAACTGCTTCAAGTTTTCAGAGAGTTTCACAGCTTTTTGAACTTCGAAAAAATTTCAATAGTGAAGTTTTCAGAAAAATTCCAGAAAAATTATAATAAAAATTTCCACGACGGGAGAGACCCGAAAAGTCCTGGGGCCAGCCAGGGGGGGCCACCAGTGGCCCAGGCGGCCAGCTGGCGCGGCCCAGCCCCTGGCCGCGCCCATAGGGCGCCTGGGGCCCACGAGACCCCCCTCCAGGTACTTCTTCTTCCTCTCTCTCTCTTTTTCTCCAGAAACCCGAGTTCTGGTCTTGTTCTTGTGTTCTTGCTGTTCTTGTAGGCGATTCTTCGATCTCTCTCTACAGCCCATCATTTGAGCTGAAATTTTGAGCAACTACTCCCTGGTATGTGACTCCTCCACCCCTCCAATTAGATTTTTGATTGGTGGCCTCATTTGTGAGTATTTAGTAGTTCTTGGTGCTGAAGAGATGAGCTTGCATGCATGTGTAGAAAGTTATTTTCCAAGTTTTGATGCAAGTTTATGCCTTGGGCAAGTGAGTTGAGTAGTTTGCCTTAGCTCACTTTGTTTTAATCCTCGTTTTTGTAAATTGTAAAAAAAAATCAGAAATGAGTTTGTTAGGAAGGGCAAAAGGATGGCTTGAGAGGAGGAGGCCCGCACACTCCGATCGAGTCACTAGAGCCGCAGCTTCACCATCGACTGCTAGGGTGAGCTATAATGAAGATCATGTGCCCCTAGAGTTGTTGGAAGACACAAGTCCAGCACGTGCGATGACATTTCCATGTGATGAATTCATGGAAGCTGCGGGAATCAAGGATGAGTTTTATAATCTTTGTGCTAATGCAGGTTTGACACGACTCGTCACGAGCCGTGTTACCCAGTATCAAAAACTCACCTCCAGTTTCATTAACAATTTTAGATATAATCCTGATTCAGGTGCTATTGAGTTTAAAATTTATAATGATCTTATCACCATGACTTTGGGAAATTTTTGTGAAGTAATAGGTGTGCCGAACGTTGGGAGGACGGCTAGGATGGCCACTCAGCCCTCCGAGCTGAAAACCGTCATCAACTCTCTCTGCAGCATGGGTACGAGGGATATTCATCGGTCGAAGATCTCCAACATCTTATTTCCTCACCTCAGGTATTTTGCATATTATATTGCCAGAGGGGTGTTAGCTCGTGACAACACGAGCAACATTTCTGCTCCGGATATTGCTATCCTGGCAGCAGCCCTCTCAGGGAGGTCTGATTATAACCTGGGTACCTTAATTGCTCGACGCCTTGCTATGAACGGTAACAAGGGGGACTTATATGGTGGCGTTTATGCCACACTTATCTTAGAGCATCTTGGAGGCACCCCACACCCTGATGATACTCCTTTTACTTATTTAAGCTTTGATCTTGCTGCTATGAAAAGGCATAAGTTTGTTACCATGGGTTCTGAGCTTGATAACCTTGTTTATATCTTGCGTTTCGGAACTACCGCGGAACGCGAGATCCGTCTACCTGCACCTCTTTTGTTTGATTTTTCTCGCAGGAACGGATGGTCCTTTGATGTTATCCAGTTCGATGAGTTCATGGTCCAGTATCAGTTCCATAACCCCATGGAGGGGGTTGTGCCCGACGGGGAGAGGCACGGTGAGATACCACATTTTCAGGAAGAGACCGCCACCGAGTTTGGTGAAGGGTCTTCCTCTATTTGGCGTTCAGAACCTTCCTCGTGGGAGACTCCGAGGAGTTCGGTGTACGCGCCAGCATCCTTCTACGACCTGTGGACTCACCACCATACCCCTGGAGCAGGAGGCTCCTGGGGGCAGTAGCTGCTAACCAACTTAGGCCAAAAGCCTATGCTTGGGGGAGTACGTGCCCTTCTCACTTTTCCATTGTATTATCCGTTTTATTCGCTTTGATCTTTTCGAAGTTTTTGCCCGTTCTTCTTTATTTCTCTCTTTGCAAAAACAACAAAAAGATTTTCTCTTTCTTTTGCTTTTATTCAACCTTTGAAAAAAAAACCAAAAAGATTTCCTTTCTCTCTTTAGTTTGCTTTGTTTTCAGAGAGCAGCTCGAGTCCGTGATGGCATTTGATTATATTTCCTACGTTCGATCGTGCAAGTGACAAGCAGTGATGACGAAGATCGACTGAAAGGAAGCAACAAGGAAGACCGGTATGAACTCTTATTGTTTCTACTTTTGTACATATGCCTGTACTTATGATCTAGAGACCAGCTTGTACCGACATAGTGCTATGTTTACAATGCTCTTCCAGTGGTTCATGCTTTCCTTGTGGCTAGTCCCGAATAACTAGAGTATATAATGTGTTATTGAAATGATCTACATGCATGGCACTGTTCATAGTCTGGTATACTAAGGTGGTATTTCCCTTTAGAGAATTTTTGGATTGACTTGGCACATGCTTACACATGTTTAAGACTAAAAAGTCTACTCTGCCTTGATGATCTTTGAGTTTTAGAATAGTCATATCACTTTCATGCCCGATTCAATGTTGCTTTGTCGCTCTGCATGATTATGACCGTTATTGCTCTCTAGTTGGTCGCTTCCCAGTCTTTTGCTAAACCTCCACCTGTACTAAGCGGAATGACTGCTTGTGCATCCAAAACCCTTTAAACCAGTTATGCCATATGAGTCCACCATACCTTCCTATACATGGTATTTACCTGCCATTCCTAACGAAGACTTTCATGTACCATCTCGAAATTAATCAAAAGCATTTCCCTTTTTGTGCCTATGTTTTAGCTCATGAGGAAGTAGTAGTTATTTCATAATCTTTTTAAGTTGGACAAGTTTCACCCCTGGATTGCATGTATAATGTGCAAACCCCTAATATGAAAAGGAACTGGCATTGAGTGCGCCCGGCTCAAAAAGATAATATAACAAACAAACCCTCCTTCACGCTTTGTTCATGAGAAATCAGAAAACTTTGGCAGTGATAAACAAAGGAGATTAAGAGGATGTGATCGTCCTCATGCGGGAGCCGTTCCTCGAGACTTGTCTAGCTTAAAAGGTGATTGAGTTATCTGCTAGCATTCTTTGACGAAATATGCACCTCTCAAAAACATATTTACTTCTGTTTTTAAAACCAAAAGCTCTGGTACATGTTTAGTTTTTGTTTCCGATCACGGGTTTTCAACTTTGCCAATAAAATCCACGGTTCGAGAGTCTCACCTTCTTTCTTCAAAGCACTGACTAGGAGAGCATAATTGTCATTCTGAGTGTAATGTGCATTGTCCCAAAGTATTACATTGTCTTCTGCATACTTGTAATATGATTTATTCTGAAATTCTTAGTTCTAATCTCCTTTAAAACTCTGGAGGAGTCTCTGCATTTATGTTTTGCTTCACTCATGGAGGCTAGCGAGATACCACCCTAATATGCTCAAGCTATGTGCAATGTGATCTTGTCTTGATTTTTAGTAATATATTATTTACTTTTAAGTATTTGTGACTGGTCACTTGAAAGAAGGATTGCTCCTTGTATTGTCCTCATAAGTACTGTTTCAATACTTGCTAAACTCTTTTCGTAGTACATGCTTATATACATCTAATGAAGCAAAAGAGTTTGTCAAAGTTTTCTTTGTCTCATCCAGTTCGTTGAACTGAATTGCTTGAGGACAAGCAATATGCTAAGCCTGGGGGAGTTCATACGTCTCAAACGTATCTACTTTTCCAAACACTTTTGATATTGTTTTGACCTCATTCTTGCATGATTTGGACTAAACTAACCCAGACTGACGCTGTTTTCAGCAGAGCTGCCTGTATGGTTTATTTGTGTGCAGGAAAATGGATTTTTAAGTATCTCAAAAAAATCCACGAAAAATCAGAGAAAATCCACGCACCCGAAGGAACCAAATGCCAGAAGTGGGGCCAGAGGGGGGCCAGGGGGTGCCCAGGCGCCCTGTGGGCGCGCCCCCCCTGGGCCGCGCCGGGGGGCGCCTGGGTGGGGCCCACACCCCCTGGTGCCCTAATTTACCCCGTATTTTTACTCCCGACGCAGAAACCCTAGATCAGAAGTTCTTTCATAGTTTTTCGTCGCGGAGCCGCCGCCACCCTCTGTTCTTCCTCGGGAGGGCTAATCTGGAGGCTGAATTGGCCTCCGGAGAGGGGAGATCGTCGCCATCGTCATCATCATCACCACTCCATCATCCCTCCATGACTTCCCCCTTCATGTGTGAGTAATTCCCCTGCTGTAGGCGAAGGGGATGGTAGGGATTGGATGAGTTAGATCATGTAATAGTTCGTCAGATTGTTGGGGGCATGTTGCCTATCATCTACTATGGTGTTTATCATCTTTGCTACAACTTGTTATTCTTAATGCTTGACACTTAGGGCCCGAGTGCCATGATTTCAGATCTGAACCATATGTGTTTGTATGAATATATTTGTGTTCGTGATCCTATCTATGAGTTGTTTGCACCTGTTACGGTTCGGAACCGGCGATCCCAAAAGTGACAGCTTGGGACGCCAAAGGGGATGGTCCGTAGTTTGAGGATTACATGTATCCATTGAGTTCATTGCTTTGTTCCGGTGCTCTTTGACAGGAGCACCTTAATATCCATAAGTTCCTTTTGGCCCCGTTCGTAGCGGGATGGTAGGACAAAAGATGTTGTGCAAGTTCTTATTGCAAGCACGTACAACTACCTACGGGATACATGCCTAATATTTGATATTTGCCTAGATGATCATTACTTTTCCGTGTGCCGTGCCCCAAGTTAGAATCTATCTCATCCATGCAGCGCCCAACCATCCATCTCCCTAGCCTACAGTATTTTAAACCTTGCTTGTCACTAGTTGCTACTCTTGCCATTTACTACTGCTATTTACTTTTGCTGTTTACTTTTACTATTACTATCATCACTATCATATCACTGTTACCACTTATCTTTTGTTGCAAGTAAGTATATTTCAGGTGCGGTTGAATTGACAACTCAACTGTCAAAGCTTATAAATACTCTTTGGCTCCCCGTGTGTCGAATCAATAAATTGGGTTATTCTTACCCGCGAAGACTATCTCGATCCCTTACGGTTGAGGGTTATCACACGTTCCACCAGAACGTGCGCAACCGCAAGATGCGCGAAGAGCTGGCGATGACCAAGGTGAAGGACGTGGCAGAACTTTACGTTCTTGCCGACAGATGTGCCCGGGCCGAAGAGGGAAGGAAGTACCCCGGCGAAACCGCCGGTGCGGAAACCGACTCCTCGGACGAACATACCGCTGTTCCAGCGAAGAAGGGCCGGAACCGTAACAGGAAGCGCAAGGGGAAGGCCGTGCTTGCCGTCGAGGGATCTGATGACACCGGCGCCGCCAAGAAAACCAAGGCGGGTGACCCTGGCAAGGAAATTGCCGGATGTGTCGCCTGCCGAGCCTTGGCGGCCGCCGAGAAGCCAGGAAACTCCGGCAAACGGTACTGCAAGATCCATCACACCAAGGGCCATGATCTCCAGGACTGCCACCAGGTTGAGCTCCTTGCTGAGAAGCAAAGAGCTGAATACGAGAGGTGGGACAAGGAGAAGGGCCAGGACGACGCTGAGGGATCCAGCAAGAAGCGTGACGGCCAAGCAGGCCGTCGCGGCAAGGAGAAACAACAAGAAAGGCCCGCCCGGGCCGCGATAGAAGACCTGAAGACGATGATCACTAAGAAGACGACGAGTCCAGCGGCCAAGAGTTTCAGAAGGCCACGGACGCCATGTGCGTCGATGGGGGCGCCTCGCTGCATGCTTCTCACCGCCAGCTTAAACAGTGGGCGCGAGAGATCATTGCGGCAGAGCCGTCGCCCGGTGCCCAAAAGCCGCTGAAATGGTCCAGCACACCTATCATCTTTGACGCCGAGGATCACCCTGATCGCATTACTGCGGTCGGGTGCTTGCCATTGTTGGTTTCACCAACAATACGCAACCTCAAGGTGACGAAGATGCTATTCGATGGCGGGGCCGGCCTAAACCTACTCTCGCCCACCGTGATCGAGAAGCTACAAGTTCCTGATGGAGACCTCGAGGAGACGGGCATGTTTCAAGGGGTCAGCCCAGGAAGGAGCCAACCAAAGGGGAAAGTTGTTGGGGAACGTAGTATTTTAAAATTTTTCCTACGATCACGCAAGATCTATCTACCAGATGCATAGCAACGAGAGGGAAGAGTGTGTCTACGTACCCTCGTAGACCGGAAGCGGAAGCGTCAAGTGACGCGGTTGATGTAGTCGAACTTCTTCGCGATTCAACCGATCAAGCACCGAACGTACGGCACCTACGCGTTCAGCACACGTTCAGCTTGATGACGTCCCACGAGCTCTTGATCCAGTTGAGCTTCACGGGAGAGTTTCGTCAGCACGACGGCGTGGTGACGGATATGATGTATTCACCGGCGCAGGGCTTCGCCTAAGCACTGCAACGGTATGACCGAGGTGTGTTTCTATGGAGGGGGGCACCGCACACGGCTGGAACAATTCAACTTGTGTGTCTTTGGGTGCCCCCCTGCCCCCGTATATAAAGGAGCAAGAGGGGAGGGCCGGCCGGCCTCCTATGGTGCGGCTAGGGCAATCCTACTAGGAACATGATTGCAATCCTATTCCTAGTAGGAGTCCACCAAGAAGGAAGAGAGGGAAAAAGAAAGAGAAGGAGAGGTGGCGCCCCCCAATCCTAGTCCAACTAGGATCCACTGGTGGGGCGCCGGCCAGCCTCTATGGGCTGCCTCTCTCCTTTCCTCAAGGCCCACTATGGACCATCCCCCCTCGTAGGGGGTTCCGGTAACCCCCTCCGGCAATCCAGTTAAATCCGAAACTTTTCCGGAACACTTCCGGTGTCCGAATATAGTCGTCCAATATATCAATCTTTATGTCTCGGACATTCCGAGACTCCTCGTCATGTCCGTGATCTCATCCGGGACTCCGAACTACCTTCGGTACATCAAAACTCATAAACTCATAATACCGATCGTCATCAAACGTTAAGCGTGCGGACCCTACGGGTTCGAGAACTATGTAGACATGACCGAGACTCATCTCCGGTCAATAACCAATAGCGGAACCTGGATGTTCATATTGGCTCCTACATATTCTACGAAGATCTTTATCGGTCAAACCGCATAACAACATACGTTGTTCCTTTTGTCATCGGTATGTTACTTGCCTGAGATTCGATCGTCGGTATCTCTATACCTACTTCAATCTCGTTACCGGCAAGTCTCTTTACTCGTTCCGTAACACATCATCTCGTGACTAACTCATTAGTATTTTGCTTGCAAGGCTTATTATGATGTGTGTTACCGAGAGGGCCCAGAGATACCTCTCCGACACTCGGAGTGACAAATCCTAATCTTGATCTATGCCAACACCACGAATACTTTTGGAGACACCTGTAGAGCATCTTTATGATCACCCAGTTACGTTGTGAAGTTTGATAGCACACAAGGTGTTCCTACGGTATTCGGGAGTTGCATAATCTCATAGTCATAGGAACATGTATAAGTCATGAAGAAAGCAATAGCAGTAAAACTAAACGATCATAGTGCTATGCTAACGGATGGGTCTTGTCCATCACATCATTCTCCTAATGGTGTGACCCCATTGATCAAATGACAACTCATGTCTATGGTTAGGAAACATAACCATCTTTGATCAATGAGCTAGTCTAGTAGAGGCATACTAGGGACACTCTGTTTTGTCTATGTATTCACACATGTACTAAGTTTCCGGTTAATACAATTCTAGCATGAATAATAAACATTTATCATGATATAAGGAAATATAAATAACAACTTTATTATTGCCTCTAGGGCATATTTCCTTCTGTCTCCCACTTGCACTAGAGTCAATAATCTAGCTCACATCGCCATGTGATTTAATACCGATAGTTCACATCGTTATGTGAATAACACCCATAGTTCACATCGCCATGTGACCAACACCCAAAGGGTTTACTAGAGTCAATAATCTAGTTCACATCGCTATGTGATTAATACCCAAGAGTAATAAGGTGTGATTATGTTTTTGCTTGTGAGAGAAGTTTAGTAAACGGGTCTGCCACATTCAGATCCGTATGTATTTCGCAAATTTCTATGTCCACAATGCTCTGCATGGAGCTACTCTAGCTAATTGCTCCCACTTTCAATACGCATCCAGATTGATAGTTAGAGTCATCTGGATTTAGTGTCAAAGCTTGCATCGGCGTAACCCTTTACGACGAACTCTTTATCACCTCCATAATCGAGAAACATTTCCTTAGTCATCCAGTAACTAAGAATAATTTTGACCGCTGTACAGTGATCTACTCCTGGATCACTATTGTACCTCCTTGTCAAACTCATGGCAAGGTACACAACATGTTTGATACACAGCATGGCATACTTTATAGAACCTATGGCTGAGGCATAGGGAATGACTTTCATTCTCTCTATATTTTTCTGCTGTGGTCTGGCTTTGAGTCTTACTCAACTTCACACCTTACAAGTCAGGAAAGCACCCCTTCTTTGACTGATCCATTTTGAACTACTTCAAAATCTTATCAAGGTATGTACTCATCGAAAGTCTTATCAAGCGTCTTGATCTATCTCTATAGATCTTGATGCCCAATATGTAAGCAGCTTCACTGAAGTCTTTCTTTGAAAAACTCCTTTCAAACACTCCTTTATGCTTTCCAGAAAATTCTAAATCATTTTTGATCGACAATATGTCATTCACATATATTCATCAGAAAGGTTGTAGTGCTCCCACTCACTTCTTGTAAATACAGGCTTCACCACAAGTCTGTATAAATCTATATGCTTTGATCAACTTATCAAAGCGTATATTCCAACTCCGAGATGCTTGCACCAGTCCATAGATGGATCGCTGGAGCTTGCACATTTTGTTAGCACCTTTAGGATTGACAAAACCTTCTGGTTGCATCATATACAATTCTTCTTTAATAAATCCATTAAAGAATGCAGTTTTGTTATCCATTTGCCAGATTTCATAAAATGCGGCAATTGCTAACATGATTCGGACAGATTTAAGCATCGCTACGGCTGAGAAAGTCTCATCGTAGTCAACTCCTTGAACTTGTCGAAAACCTTTCGCAACAAGTCGAGCTTTGTAAACAGTAACATTACCGTCAGTGTCAGTCTTCATCTTGAAGATCCATTTATTTTCGATGGCTTGCCGATCATCAGGCTAGTTAACCAAAGTCCACACTTTGTTCTCATACATGGATCCCATCTGAGATTTCATGGCCTCAAGCCATTTTGCGGAATCTGGGCTCATCATCGCTTCCTCATAGTTCGTAGGTTCATCATGTTCTAGTAACATGACTTCCAGAACTAGGTTGCCGTACCACTCTGGTGCGGAACGTACTCTGGTTGATCTATGACGTTCAGCAGAAACTTGATCTGAAGTTTCATGATCATCATCATTAGCTTCCTCACTAATTGGTGTAGGAATCACTGGAACTAGTTTCTGTGATGTTCCACTTTCCAATTCGGGAGAAGGTACAATTACCTCATCAAGTTCTACTTTCCTCCCACTCACTTCTTTCGAGAGAAACTCCTTCTCTAGAAAGGATCCACTCTTAGCAACAAAGACCTTGCCTTCGGATCTGTGATAGAAGGTGTACCCAATAGTTTCTTTTGGGTATCCTATGAAGATTTACTTTTCTGATTTGGGTTCGAGCTTATCATGTTGAAACTTTTTCACATAAGCATCGCAGTCCCAAACTTAAAGAAATGACAGCTTAGGTTTCTCATCAAACCACAGTTCATACGGTGTCATCTCCACGGATTTAGATGGTGCCCTATTTAACGTGAATGTAGCTATCTCTAATGCATAACCCCAAAAGCGATAGTGGTAGATCGGTAAGAGACATCATCGATCGCACCATATCTAATAATTACGGTTATGATGTTCGGACACACCATTACACTATGGTGTTCCAGGTGGCGTGAGTAGTGAAACTATTTCACATTGTTTTTACTGAAGGCCAAACTCGCTAACTCATATATTTTACCTCTACGATCATATCGTAGAAACTCTTATTTTCTTGTTACGATGATTCTCCACTTCACTCTGAAATTTCTTTGAACTTTTCAAATGTTTCAGACTTGTGCTTCATTAAGTAGATATATCCATATCTTCTTAAATCATCAGTGAAGGTCAGAAAATAACGATACCCGCCGCGAGCTTCAACACTCATTGGTCCGCATACATCAGTATGTATGATTTCCAACAACTCTGTTGCTCGCTCCACAGTTCCGGAGAACGGAGTTTTAGTCATCTTTCCCATGAGGCATGGTTCACAAGCACCAAGTGATTCATAATCAAGTGATTCCAGAAGTCCATCACTATGGAGTTTCTTCATGCGCTTTACACCAATATGACCTAAACGGCAGTGCCACAAATAAGTTGCACTATCATTATTAACCTTGCATCTTTTGGCTTCAATATTATGAATATGTGTATCACACGATCGAGATCCAACAAACCATTTTCATTGGGTGTATGACCATAGAAGGTTTTATTCATGTAAACAGAACAATAATTATTCTCTAACTTACATGAATAACCGTATTGCAATAAACATGATCAAATCATATTCATGCTCAACACAAACACCAAATAACATTTATTTAGGTTCAACACTAATCCCGAAAGTATAGGGAGTGTGCGATGATGATCATATCAATCTTGGAACTACTTCCAATACACATCGTCACTTCATCCTTTAACTAGTTTCTGTTCATTATGCAACTCCCATTTCGAGTTACTACTCTTTAGCAACTGAACCAATATCAAATACCGAGGGGTTGCTATGAACACTAGTAAAATACACATCAATAATCTGTACATCAAATATACCTTTGTTCACTTTGCCATCCTTCTTATCCGCCAAATATCTAGGGCAGTTCCACTTCTAGTGACCATTTCCTTTGCAGTAGAAGCACTTAGTTTCAGGCTTGAGTTTAGCTTTGGGTTTCTTCACGGGAGTGACAACTTGCTTGTCATTCTTCTTGAAGTTCCCCTTCTATCCCTTTGCCCTTTACTTGAAACAAGTGGTCTTGTTAACCATCAACACTTGATGCTCCTTTTTGATTTCTACCTTCGCCGATTTCAGCATCGCGAAGAGCTCGGGAATTACTTTCGTCATCCCTTGCATATTATAGTTCATCACGGAGTTCTACTAACTTGGTGATAGTGACTAGAGAACTTTGTCAATTACTATCTTATCTGGAAGATTAACTCCCACTTGATTCAAGTAATTGTAGTACCCAGACAATCTGAGCACATGCTCACTGGTTGAGCTATTCTCCTCCATCTTGTAGGCAAAGTACTGTCAAAGGTCTTATACCTCTCGACACGGGCATTAGTATGAAATACTAATTTCAACTCTTGGAACATCTTATATGCTCCGTGGCGTTCAAAACCTTTTTGAAGTCCCGGTTCTAAGCCGTAAAGAATGGTGCACTTAAACTATCAAGTAGTCATCATACCGAGCTTTTGTCAAAACGTTCATAATGTCTATATCTGCTCCTGCAATAGGTCTGTCACCTAGCGGTGCATCAAGGACATAATTCTTCTGTGCAGCAATGAGGATAATCCTCAGGTCACGGAACAATTCCGCATCATTGCTACTAACATCTTTCAACTTGGTTTTCTCTAGGAACATATAAAAAATAAACGTGGAGCAACATCGCGAGCTATTGATCTACAACATAGATATGCTAATACTACCAGGACTAAGTTCATGATAAATTAAAGTTCAATTAATCATATTACTTAAGAACTCCCACTTAGATAGAAATCCCTCTAGTCATCTAAATGATCACATGATCCAAATCAACTAAACCATGTCCGATCATCACGTGAGATGGAGTAATTTCAATGGTGAACATCTTATGTTGATCATATCTACTATATGATTCACGCTCGACCTTTCGGTCTCCAGTGTTCCGAGGCCATATCTGCATATGCTAGGCTCGTCAAGTTTAACCCGAGTATTCTGCGTGTGCAAAACTGGCTTACACCCGTTGTATTTGAACGTAGAGCTTATCACACCCGATCATCACGTGGTGTCTCGGCACGACGAACTTTCGCAACGGTGCATACTCAGGGAGAACACTTATACCTTGAAATTTAGTAAGGGATCATCTTATAATGCTACCGTCGTTCTAAGCAAAATAAGAAGCATAATAAGATAAACATCACATGCAATCAAAATATGTGACATGATATGGCCATCATCATCTTGTGCTTTTGATCTCCATCTCCAAAGCACCGTCATGATCACCTTCGTCACCGGCGCGACACCTTGATCTCCATCGTAGCATCGTTGTCGTCTCGCCAACTATTGCTTCTACGACTATCGCTACCGCTTAGTGATAAAGTAAAGCAATTACATGGCGATTGCATTTCATACAATAAAGCGACAACCATATGGCTCCTGCCAGTTGCCGATAACTTTACAAAACATGATCATCTCATACAAAACCGTATAACTCATCATGTCTTGACCATATCACATCACAACATGCCCTCCAAAAACAAGTTAGACGTCCTCTACTTTGTTGTTGCAAGTTTTACATGGCTGCTACGGGCTTAGCAAGAACCGTTCTTACCTACGCATACAAAACCACAACGATGTTTCGTCAAGTATGTGATGTTTTAACCTTCACAAGGACCGGGCGTAGCCACACTTGATTCAGCTAAAGTGAGAGAGACAGACACCCGCCAGTCACCTTTAAGCAACGAGTGCTCGTAACGGTGAAACCAGTCTCGCATAAGCGTACGCGTAATGTCGGTCCGGGCCGCTTCATCTCACAATACCGCCGAAGGAAAGTATGACATGCTGGTAAGTAGTATGACTAGTATCGCCCACAACTCATTGTGTTCTACTCATGCATATCATCTACGCATAGACCTGGCTCTGATGCCACTGTTGGGGAACGTAGTATTTTAAAATTTTCCTACGATCACGCAAGATCTATCTACCAGATGCATAGCAACGAGAGGGAAGAGTGTGTCTACATACCCTCGTAGACCGGAAGCGGAAGCGTCAAGTGACGCGGTTGATGTAGTCGAACTTCTTTGCGATTCAACCGATCAAGCACCGAACGTACGGCACCTCCGCGTTCAGCACACGTTCAGCTTGATGATGTCCCACGAGCTCTTGATCCAGTTGAGCTTCACGGGAGAGTTTCGTCAACACGACGGCATGGTGACGGATATGATGTATTCACCGGCGCAGGGCTTCGCCTAAGCACTGCAACGGTATGACCGAGGTGTGTTTCTGTGGAGGGGGGCACCGCACACGGCTGGAACAATTCAACTTGTGTGTCTTTGGGTGCCCCCTGCCCCCGAATATAAAGGAGCAAGAGGGGAGGGCCGGCCGGCCTCCTATGGTGCGGCTAGGGCAATCCTACTAGGAATAGGATTGCAATCCTATTCCTAGTAGGAGTCCACCAAGAAGGAAGAGAGGGATAAAGAAAGAGAAGGAGAGGTGGCGCCCCCCAATCCTAGTCCAACTAGGATCCCCTGGTGGGGCGCCGGCCAGCCTCTATGGGCTGCCTCTCTCCTTTCCTCAAGGCCCACTATGGACCATCCCCCCTTGTAGGGGGTTCCGGTAACCCCCTCCGGCAATCCAGTTAAATCCGAAACTTTTCCGGAACACTTCCGGTGTCCGAATATAGTCGTCCAATATATCAATCTTTATGTCTCGGACATTCCGAGACTCCTCTTCATGTCTGTGATCTCATCCGGGACTCCGAACTACCTTCGGTACATCAAAACTCATAAACTCATAATACCGATCGTCATCAAACGTTAAGCGTGCGGACCCTACGGGTTCGAGAACTATGTAGACATGACCGAGACTCATCTCCGGTCAATAACCAATAGCGGAACCTGGATGTTCATATTGGCTCCTACATATTCTACGAAGATCTTTATCGGGCAAACCGCATAACAACATACGTTGTTCCTTTTGTCATCGGTATGTTACTTGCCTGAGATTTGATCGTCGGTATCTCTATACCTATTTCAATCTCATTACCTGCAAGTCTCTTTACTCGTTCCGTAACACATCATCTCGTGACTAACTCATTAGTCTTTTGCTTGCAAGGCTTATTATGATGTGTGCTACCGAGAGGGCCCAGAGATACCTCTCCGACACTCGGAGTGACAAATCCTAATCTTGATCTATGCCAACACCACGAATACTTTTGGAGACACCTGTAGAGCATCTTTATGATCACCCAGTTACGTTGTGACGTT
The DNA here is from genome assembly GCA_902687465.1 of Secale cereale. NCBI lineage: Eukaryota > Viridiplantae > Streptophyta > Magnoliopsida > Poales > Poaceae > Secale > Secale cereale. Next base: position 535,427,723 of record LR738713.1, read on the forward strand.
TGATAGCACACAAGGTGTTCCTACGGTATTCGGGAGTTGCATAATCTCATAGTCATAGGAACATGTATAAGTCATGAAGAAAGCAATAGCAGTAAAACTAAATGATCATAGTGCTATGCTAACGGATGGGTCTTGTCCATCACATCATTCTCCTAATGGTGTGACCCCATTGATCAAATGACAACTCATGTCTATGGTTAGGAAACATAACCATCTTTGATCAATGAGCTAGTCTAGTAGAGGCATACTAGGGACACTCTGTTTTGTCTATGTATTCACACATGTACTAAGTTTCCGGTTAATACAATTCTAGCATGAATAATAAACATTTATCATGATATAAGGAAATATAAATAACAACTTTATTATTGCCTCTAGGGCATATTTCCTTCAAAAGTCACACTGCCCGTGACTTTTGGAAGTGATCTGAACTACAGGACGGAGAGGATCGTGTTCGACGTCGCCAGGATCCCCCTGCCTTACAACGGGATCCTTGGCCGCCCAGCGCTGGCCAAGTTCATGGCGGCATCGCACTATGCCTACAACACCCTGAAGATGCCAGGGCCCGTGACGATCATCACCATCCCCTCCGACAAGAAAGATGCGCTGATTTGCACCGACCAATTGTACCAGCAAGCAGTTGCAGCAACTGCCGCTACGGGGGCATTTGCTCCTGCCACTGGAGCCCCGGGAGGGAAGAAGAAGAAGACCGGCGAGACCTCGGGCGCCCACTCCGGCAAGCGCACCTCTTCGGAGTGTTGTGCTCCCGTCGAGGACGTGCCTGAGAGCTCCACCAGAAAGGAGAAGATCGGCGAGACCTCAGACACCCACTCCGGCAAGGACACCTCTTCGGAGTGTCGCGCTCCCGCCGAGGACGTGCCAGAGAGCTCTGCCGGCAGAAACAAGAGATCAAGGGCTACGCCGCCAGGAACCAAGAAGGTTTCTGTCAAGGAGGACGGCACGGGATAGGCTTTTACCATAAGCTCCGCCCTTGACAACAAATAGGAGGACGCACTCGTCACCTTCCTGCGGGCGAATGTCGACGTGTTTGCCTGGCAAGCATCCGACATCCCCGGCGTTCCCAGGGAGGTGATTGAGCACCACCTTGATGTCTGCCCTCATGCGCGGCCCGTCAAGCAAAAGGTCAGGAAGAAAGCTTTGGAACGGCATGAGTTCATCACCGAGGAGATCCGAAAACTGGAAGTTGTGGGCTTGGTGAGAAGAGTGCTCCACCCAACGTGGTTGGCCAATCCAGTGGTAGTGCGCAAGGCAAATGGGAAGTGGAGGCTGTGTATTGATTACACAGATATCAATAAAGCTTGTCCCAAGGACCCCTTCCCATTGCCGCGCATAGACCAGATTGTCGACTCCACGGCAGGGTGTGACCTGCTATCATTCCTCGACGCCTACTCCGGCTACCACCAGATCTTCATGGCGAGAGAAGACGAAGAGAAGACATCATTCATCACCCCATGTAGTACGTACTGTTTCGTACGAATGCCTTTCGGGTTGAACAGTGCTGGCTCGACATTTGCGAGGGCAGTCCAGATTGGTTTTGAACCCCAGCTCCATAGAATATGGAGGCTTATATGGATGATATAGTGGTCAAAACCAAGGACATGGCAACCCTCGTACCGGATTTACAAGAAACATTTGTGAACCTGCGCAAGATCAAGCTCAAGCTGAACCCTGAGAAGTGCGTCTTCGGCGTTCCGTCTGGCAAGCTTCTCGGGTTCTTTGTGTCACAGTGTGGGATAGAAGCCAATCCGGACAAGATCAAAGGTATAGAGCAGACTGAAGCACCCAAACGGGTCAAGGATGTGCGTCGGCTTGCTGGCTGCGTTGCCGCCATGAGCAGATTCATTTCCAAGTCTGTCGAGCGCGCCCTACCCTTTTCAAGATTTTGAAAAAGGCGGGCCCAATGGAGTGGACGCCGGAAGCCGAAGCAGCATTACAGGATCTGAAGAAGTATCTTTCCTCCACGCCAATATTGGTTGCGCCTCGACCACGGGAACCATTGCTGCTGTACCTAGCGGCAACGAACCAGGTGGTCAGTGCTGCACTGGTGGCGCAGAGAGAAATCGATGATGAGGTGATAGCAGCAACGGAGCCTGGTGCCACTGGCGTAGAGACGACACAACCGATTGGAGTGCAGCCGAAGAAGAAGATGATGCAGCACCCGGTCTACTTCGTTAGCTCCCTCTTGCAGGGGGCTAGGGCAAGGTACTCCGGTGTGCAGAAACTGCTCTTCGGCCTTCTTATGGCCTCGAGGAAGTTGCGTCACTACTTCCAGGCGCACGAGATCACTGTCATCGCCCGCCTCCCTCTGCAACGGATATTGCACAATCCAGATGCAACGGGAAGGATTGTAGAGTGGGCACTGGAGTTGTCCAGCTTTGGCCTCAAGTTTTAAAGCACCTCGACAATTCAGAGTCGAGTCCTGGCAGAGTTCGTCGCAGAATGGACCGCAACGCCTGATGAAGAAGTCCAAGAAACTGCTCTCCCCGGCAAAGAGGCAAGTTGCAACTGGGTCATGTACTTTGATGGCGCTTTCTCTTTGCAGGGCGCCGGGGCTGGCGTACTGCTGGTCGCGCCCACCGGAGAGCACCTCAAGTACGTGGTCCAGATGCACTTCCCTAGGGAGGTATCAACGAACAACATTGCCGAGTACGAGGGGCTGCTTGCCGCTCTTAGGATCGCGGTGGACCTCGGAATCAAGAAGCTCATTGTGAGAGGCGACTCACAGCTTGTCGTCAAACAAGTCAACAAGGATTACCAGAGCCCGTTGATGAAGGCCTACGTCGATGAAGTGAGGAAGTTGGAAGAGCGCTTTGACGGTATACAGGCGGAGCACGTTCCCCGAGCGGAGAACGACATCGCCGATTACCTGTCAAAGGACGCTGCTCTCAAATTACCTGTGGAACCAGGTACCTTTGTGCTTCAGCTTTCTCAGCCATCCGTTGATCCATCAACAGAGCAGAACAAGAGGAGGAAGTCAGGGCCCGGCAAGTACTTTCCCGCCGAGCTCCCCGGAGCCGCCGACAAGGATGTTGCCGGGGACACTGAGCCCGCCACCGGAGGGCTAACTCCAGCGGAGCATCAAGCTTTTGCCGTCGAGATAGCCACTCCCTTGGCGGAGGAAATGCCTTTAGTCCTCGCCGTCGAGCCCCAGGCTCCAGCGTGGGCGCAGCATACCGTCCGATTCCTTCAGACTGGGGAACTTCCTGAGGAGCAGGAAGAAGCGGAGAAAGTAGCCCGTCGGTCCGCCATGTATCAGTTCGTCGATGATGTCCTGTACAGGAGAAGACCGAACAGTGTGAAATTGAAGTGCATCCCTCGAGAGGAAGGACTGGAGCTGTTGGCGGAAATACATGGAGGCATATGTGGATCCCACATAGGGTCAAGAGCCCTTGCCGGCAAGGCATTCCGGCAAGGCTTCTTCTGGCCCACTGCCCTCCAGGATGCGGCGACGCTGGTCACCAAGTGTGAAGCGTGCCAATCCCATTCAAAGAAACTTCATCAACCAGCTCAAGCCCTTAAAACCATTCCTCTCTCCTGGCCCTTCTCGGTCTGGGGGCTCGACATACTGGGCCCTTTCCCCCCCGCGCCGTCGGGGGCTTTGAGTACTTGTACGTTGCAATCGACAAGTTCACAAAGTGGCCAGAAGTGGAGGCGGTGAGGAAGGTCACAGCTAAGTCAGCCGTCAAGTTCTTCAAGGGGCTAGTGTGCCGTTTTGGTGTACCCAACAGGATTATCACCGACAACGGCACGCAGTTTACAAGCCGCACCTTCATGCAATATACCCAAGACCTCGGCAGCAAGGTCTGTTTCGCTTCCGTTGCTCACCCCCGAAGCAATGGTCAAGCTGAAAGGGCAAATGCTGAAGTGCTGCGAGGATTAAGGACAAAGACCTTTGACAGGCTGCACAAGAGTGGGAGGTGCTGGATTGATGAATTGCTAGCGGTTCTTTGGTCGATCAGGACGACGCCAAATCGAGCCACCGGCCAGACGCCCTTTGCCCTGATATACGGGGCAGAAGCAGTTCTCCCCACGGAACTCATGTACAGGTCACCTCGAGTGCTCGCTTATGATGAGCTTGAGCAAGAGCAATTGCGGCAAGATGACACGATGCTCCTTGAGGAAGATCGTCTTCGGGCGGCTGTGAGAGCAACGCGCTACCAGCAAGCCTTGTGCCGCTACCATAGCCGCAAGGTTCATGCCCGAAGCTTTGAGGAAGGTGACCTTGTTCTCCAGCGCGTTCAATCGGCCAGGAATACGAACAAGTTGACACCGAAGTGGGAGGGCCCTTATCGGGTAATACGAGTCACCAGGCCTGGCGCAGTCCACCTGGAGACCGAGGATGCCGTTTCGGTGAGTAACTCCTGGAACATCGAGCATCTTCGCAAGTTTTACCCATAAGGCGCGGCTTGCCGGGCCTCCCGGCAAGCCACCCTTTTGTACAAGCTTTGCCGGCAAGGCATGTAACCCTTTGTACAAAGCCAGGCGCAGACCCTGAGCATAAATAAATGAAGCGCTGACGCCCTGAGTTTTAGCATGCATGTTGAGTCGAGTCTCGTCCTTGGTTAGGGTTGATAGTGCTTAGCAGCGGCTAACCCCTAGCTTAGAGGTTGAGTCTTTGTCTTTCCTCTGTCTTCCTTGGTTTACAGGACGCACAGGCATCCTTGCCGAGGCCACTTGGAGGGAGGAGAGAAGAACAAATCAGTACTTAGGCCCCGGCAAGCCAGCGTTGCCGGGGGCTACAAGAGCAAGAATTCGCCCGCGGCAGACCAAGGTTGCCGGGGGCTGCAATTTTAGATAAGTCCTTTTCCCCTTGTCATGCATTCCATTATGGACTGAGGTATGTGAAACCTCGTTCTTTTCCTTAAGCTACCGTGCTCCCATAACTCTAGGTCCTAAGGCTCGCCCCTGGGACCAAGTTTGGTCGTAGTCGCGGCAGCAAAAGGATAAAACGAGGAGCCTAGGCCCGCTTCATCCCTGCCTCCGCCAAGGGCGTGAGAAAGGTCGAGCAAAGTAGGGAAACGACAGGGCCTGTTGCCGGGCGAGAAAATGTTTATCTTAAGGATATCAGGAATTTATTCCCTGTTGTGGGTTTTTACCTACGAACAAAGGACCCGGCAAACATTCGTTTTTCATTAAAAACATTACATTCAGGTATAGTCCATAGGGAATGAAAAACATGAATAAGAGGGATTACAAGTTTTAAACTCAACAGATGCCCGAAGGCTTACAGACTAAAAAGAGATAAGATGCCCGTAATGCCTTTCTTGTCCCTCTCCTCAGGAGGTAGGTCAAGGAGGCGAGAAGGGCAAGAAGGGCGCCTAGGCGAGCTACGGGTGGCAGAAGACACCGAGGAGGCATCTCGGCGGCCTCCCCAGGGCTGGACGGTGATGACGGTGCCGGAGGCTGAGCTCGAAGACGAGGCGGCAGGACGTCAGTAGGAGACGAAGGCGTCGATGCCCGCGTACTCCGACATGATGACCTTGCTGCCCACCTTCTTCCTCTTCCTCTTCCGCAGCCTCCCTACGCCAGTCGTCAAGGAGACGACCCCGAGAAGTTCAAGGAGCCGGTGACGCGGATGATGGGTTCGCCGGTGACACCAGGAGCGGCGCCCGACACCTAGTCGGACCCGTCATCCCGCTGTCCTCCGCCCTCGTCGTCGCTGTCGCTGTCCTCCTCGTCACCCTCGTTCGAGGAGGAGTCTTCATCATCAGAGGAGCTCTCCATGCAGCACCTCGCGCGAGCTCCGAGGTGCCCCAAGACCTTGACGGAGAGGTGGCCATCCCCCATCAGCTTGAAGTGGAGGGTGAGCCCGTCCGTCAGGCTGTGGATGCGAGCGAACCTCTTCCATCCTTGGCGAAGATACATCACGTGAGGGGCGGGAAAATCGACGCGGGCTCGCGTTCCACTGATCCCACAACCCCTCATGTGCAGCCGCAGCGACTCCGGCGGGTTCGCCTCCATCTCCCGCGCAAACGGGGTCGGGAGACGAAGACGACGGCGCGGCGACCCCCGCATCCTAATGAAGAATTCGCAGGGGTCATCTCCAACATGACCTTCCACTGGGGGAGGAGCTGCTGGCGGGGGCGAAGCCGGTGAGCCGCCCAGTCTTCCTCTTCCCCGAGCACCCCGGCCTCGCCCACGGCCCCGCCCCCTCACTCTTCCCCTCGTGACTGGTTCGGCCACTGCGGGTGCCGGAGAAGGAGGGACGCGCTGTCGAGCAGCGACCCTCGCCGCCACCGTTGAGGAGCCGGGGTTTTCCTTCTTCATGGCGGATAGAAGAAAGGAGCAGAAGCTGAAAGAGAAAGAAGATGGAGGAGTGCGAAGCGCCGTCCCCTCCCTCCGACCTTTATAAAGGGGCGGGGCTGGAGCTCGACCGCCCCGCTCGACCAATCAAGACGCAGAAGGCGAGAGGGGCTGGGACCGACCCGCCGCCCCAACCAACGACGGCTCGGTTTCCCGCCTCCATCGCTCGCCACCTCGAACGCATGGGAGGCACGTGGTGAACGGGCAGGACCGAAGGGACGGGTGAGGCGACCTCTCCCCACCCCGTGATCGTGGGGAGTGGACGCCTAGCAGACCGCGCCTCGGCCCCATCCAGTCAGCAGGCCACGCCCCCACACATCCCCCCATTTATGGGGAAGACGCGGGCTGCCTCCTTTCGCATTTACTGCGACGTGATGCATGCGTGCGGAAACCGCCCCACACATGCCGCCCACGTCACGCACGCCCCTCCACACCGCGCCGCGCGCGCGGGCCGTGGGAGGCGCAGCGCGCGGAAATTTTACCACGGTGAGAACCACCCCGGCTGCCCACGCACCGTTCTGGGCCTGGACCAACAACGTGTCGCGCTTATGTGTGCCCAGGCCCGGGGGCTCCTGTCGGTGTACAAAAAGAGGGGTACACTTTTTGTACCCCTATGACTATGCACGGGCAGTCTGAGCCACGGCGCCATCGCACCAATCATGGCAAGGGAGGCAAGCCGGGGCAAGACTGAAGCTTGATGGAGACTGGAGCGACGCCAAGAACAAGACCACGAAGAGCAAAGGGACGAAGCGGCTTCCCCCGGCAAGATCCTAGTCGGGGCCGGCTCTGGCAGCCCCGGCAAGACCCTGAAGGAAATATGCCCTAGAGGCAATAATAAAGATGTTATTTGTATTTCCTTATATCATGATAAATGTCTTTTATTCATGCTAGAATTGTATTAACCGGAAACTTAGTACATGTGTGGACACATAGACAAAACAGTATGTCCCTAGTATGCCTCTACTAGACTAGCTCATTGATCAAAGATGGTTATGTTTCCTAGCCATAGACATGAGTTGTCATTTGATCAACGGGATCACATCATTAGGAGAATGATGTGATGGACAAGACCCATCCGTTAGCATAGCACTATGATCGTTTAGTTTTACTGCTATTGGTTTCTTCATGACTTATACATGTTCCTATGACTGAGATTATGCAACTCCCGAATACCGTAGGAACACCTTGTGTGCTATCAAACGTCACAACGTAACTGGGTGATCATAAAGATTCTCTAAAGGTGTCTCCGAAAGTATTCGTGGTGTTGGCATAGATCAAGATTAGGATTTGTCACTCCGAGTGTCGGAGAGGTATCTCTGGGCCCTCTCGGTAACACAGATCACAATAAGCCTTGCAAGCAAAAGACTAATGAGTTAGTCACGATATGATGTGTTACGGAACGAGTAAAGAGACTTGCCGGTAACGAGATTGAACTAGGTATGGAGATACCGACGATCGAATCTCGGACAAGTAACATACCGATGACAAAAGGAACAACGTATGTTGTTATGCGGTTCTGACCGATAAAAGATCTTCGTAGAATATGTAGGAGCCAATATGAACATCCAGGTTCCGCTATTGGTTATTGACCAGAGATGAGTCTCGGTCATGTCTACATAGTTCTCGAACCCGAAGGGTCCGCACGCTTAACGTTTGATGACGATCGGTATTATGAGTTTATGAGTTTTGATGTACCGAAGGTAGTTCGGAGTCCCGGATGAGATCACGGACATGACGAGGAGTCTCGGAATGTCCGAGACATAAAGATTGATATATTGGACGACTATATTCGGACACCGGAAGTGTTCCGGAAAAGTTTCGGATTTAACTGGATTGCCGGAGGGGGTTACCGGAACCCCCTACGAGGGGGGATGGTCCATAGTGGGCCTTGAGGAAAGGAGAGAGGCAGCCCATAGAGGTTGTCCGGCGCCCCACCAGTGGATCCTAGTTGGACTAGGATTGGGGGGCGCCACCTCTCCTTCTCTTTCTTTTTCCCTCTCTTCCTTCTTGGTGGACTCCTACTAGGAATAGGATTGCAATCATATTCCTAGTAGGATTGCCCTAGCCGCACCATAGGAGGCCGGCCGGCCCTCCCCTCTTGCTCCTTTATATACGGGGGCAGGGGGCACCCAAAGACACACAAGTTGAATTGTTCCAGCCGTGTGCGGTGCCCCCCTCCACAGAAACACACCTCGGTCATACCGTCGCGGTGCTTAGGCGAAGCCCTACGCCGGTGAATACATCATATCCGTCACCACGCCGTCGTGCTGACGAAACTCTCTCGTGAAGCTCAACTGGATCAAGAGCTCGTGGGACGTCATCAAGCTGAACGTGTGCTGAACGCGGAGGTGCCTTACGTTCGGTGCTTGATCGGTTGAATCGCGAAGAAGTTCGATTACATCAACCGCGTCACTTGAAGCTTCCGCTTCCGGTCTACGAGGGTACGTAGACACACTCTTCCCTCTCGTTGCTATGCATCTGGTAGATAGATCTTGCGTGATCGTAGGAAATTTTTAAAATACTACGTTCCCCAACAGTGGCATCATGAGCCAGGTCTATGCGTAGATGATATGCACGAGTAGAACACAATGAGTTGTGGGCGATACTAGTCATACTGCTTACCAGCATGTCATACTTTGCTTCGGCGGTATTGTGAGATGAAGCGGCCCGGACCGACATTACGCGTATGCTTACGCGAGACTGGTTTCACCGTTACGAGCACTCGTTGCTTAAAGGTGACTGGCGGGTGTCTGTCTCTCTCACTTTAGCTGAATCAAGTGTGGCTATGCCAGGTCCTTGTGAAGGTTAAAACAGCACATACTTGACGAAACATCGTTGTGGTTTTGTATGCGTAGGTAAGAACGGTTCTTGCTAAGCCCGTAGCAGCCACGTAAAACTTGCAACAACAAAGTAGAGGACGTCTAACTTGTTTTTGCAGGGCATGTTGTGATGTGATATGGTCAAGACATGATGAGTTATACGGTTTTGTATGAGATTATCATGTTTTGTAAAGTTATCGGCAACTGGCAGGAGCCATATGGTTGTCGCTTTATTGTATGAAATGCAATCGCCATGTAATTGCTTTACTTTATCACTAAGCGGTAGCGATAGTCGTAGAAGCGATAGTTGGCGAGACGACAACGATACTACGATGGAGATCAAGGTGTCACGCCGGTGACGAAGGTGATCATGAAGGTGCTTTGAAGATGGAGATCAAAAGCACAAGATGATGATGGCCATATCATGTCACATATTTTGATTGCATGTGATGTTTATCTTATTATGATTCTTATTTTGCTTAGAACGACGGTAGCATTATAAGATGATCCCTTACTAAATTTCAAGGTATAAGTGTTCTCCCTGAGTATGCACCGTTGCGAAAGTTCATCGTGCCGAGACACCACGTGATGATCGGGTGTGATAAGCTCTACGTTCAAATACAACGGGTGTAAGCCAGTTTTGCACACGCAGAATACTCGGGTTAAACTTGACGAGCCTAGCATATGCAGATATGGCCTCGGAACACTGGAGACCGAAAGGTCGAGCGTGAATCATATAGTAGATATGATCAACATAAGATGTTCACCATTGAAACTACTCCATCTCACGTGATGATCGGACATGGTTTAGTTGATTTGGATCACGTGATCATTTAGATGACCGGAGGGATGTCTATCTAAGTGGGAGTTCTTTAATTAATATGATTAAATTGAACTTTAACTTATCATGAACTTAGTCCTGATAGTTTTTGCATATCTTTGTTGTTGTAGATCAATGGCCCGTGCTACCGTTCCTTTGAATTTTAATGCATTCCTAGAGAAAGCTAAGTTGAAAGATGATGGTAGCAATTACACGGACTGGGTCCGTAACCTGAGGATTATCCTCATTGCTGCACAGAAGAATTATGTCCTTGAAGCACCGCTAGGTGACAAGCCCCCTCCCGCTAATGTGGACGCTTTGAACGTCTGGCAATCGCGGTCTGATGACTACACGATAGTTCAGTGTGCCATGCTTTACGGCTTAGAACCGGGACTTCAATGACGTTTTGAACGTCATGGACCATATGAGATGTTCCAGGAGTTGAAGTTAATATTTCAAGCAAATGCCCGGATTGAGAAATATGAGATTTCCAATAAGTTCTACAGCTGCAAGATGGAGGAGAATAGTTCTATCAATGAACACTTTCTCAGAATGTCTGGGTACTACAATCATATGACTCAACTTGGTTGCAAAGTTGACGAGGATAGTGTTATTGATAGAGTTCTTCAATCACTGCCACCAAGCTATAAAGGCTTTGTGATGAACTATAATATGCAAGGGATGCAAAAGACAATTCCCGAGCTCTTCGCCATGCTCAAGGCTGCGGAGGTAGAAATCAAGAAGGAGCATCAAGTGTTGATGGTTAACAAGACCACTAGTTTCAAGAACAAGGGCAAGGGAAAGAAGGGGAACTTCAAGAAGAATAGCAAGACAGTTGCTACTTCCATGAAGAAACCCAAGTCTGGAGCCAAGCCTGAAACTGAGTGCTTCTACTGCAAGGGGACTGGACACTGGAAGCGGAACTGCCCCAAGTATTTGGTGGATAAGAAGGATGGCAAGGTGAACAAAGGTATATGTGATATACATGTTATTGACGTGTACCTTACTAATGCTCGTAGTAGTACCTGGGTATTTTATACCGGTTCGGTTGCTAATATTTGTAACTCGAAACAGGGACTATGGATTAAACGAAGATTGGCTAAGGACGAGGTGACGATGCGCGTGGGAAACGGTTCCAAAGTCGATGTGATCGCCGTCGGCACGCTACCTCTACATCTACCTTCGGGATTAGTTTTAGACCTAAATAATTGTTATTTGGTGCCAGCGTTGAGCATGAACATTATATCTGGATCTTGTTTGTTGCGAGACGGTTATTCATTTAAATCAGAGAATAATGGTTGTTCTATTTTTATGAATAATATCTTTTATGGTCATGCACCCTTAAAGAGTGGTCTATTCTTATTGGATCTCGATTGTAGTCATACACATATTCATAATATTGAAACCAAAAGATGCAAGGTTAATAATGATAGTGCAACTTATTTGTGGCACTGCCGTTTAGGTCATATTGGTGTAAAACGCATGAAGAAACTCCATAGTAATGGACTTTTGGAATCACTTGATTATGAATCACTTGGTGCTTGCGAACCATGCCTCATGGGCAAGATGACTAAAACTCCGTTCTCCGGAACTATGGAGCGAGCAACAGATTTGTTGGAAATCATACATACTGATGTATGTGGGCCAATGAGTGTTGAAGCTCGCGGCGGGTATCGTTATTTTCTGACCTTCACTGATGATTTGAGCAGATATGGGTATATCTACTTAATGAAGCACAAGTCTAAAACATTTGAAAAGTTCAAAGAATTTCAGAGTGAAGTAGAGAATCATCGTAACAAGAAAATAAAGTTTCTACGATCTGATCGTGGAGGAGAATATTTGAGTTACGAGTTTGGTCTTCATTTGAAACAATGTGGAATAGTTTCACAACTCACGCCACCCGGAACACCACAGCGTAATGGTGTGTCTGAACGTCGTAACCGTACTTTATTGGATATGGTACGATCTATGATGTCTCTTACCGATTTACCACTATCGTTTTGGGGTTATGCTTTAGAGACAGCTGCATTCACGTTAAAAAGGGCACCATCTAAATCCGTTGATACAACACCTTATGAACTATGGTTTGGCAAGAAACCAAAGTTGTCGTTTCTTAAAGTTTGGGGCTGCGATGCTTATTGAAAAAGCTTCAACCTGATAAGCTCGAACCCAAGTCGGAGAAATGTGTCTTCATAGGATACCCAAAAGAGACTATTGGGTACACCTTCTATCACAGATCCGAAGGCAAGATATTCGTTGCTAAGAATGGATCCTTTCTAGAGAAGGAGTTTCTCTCGAAAGAAGTGAGTGGGAGGAAAGTAGAACTTGATGAGGTAATTGTACCTTCTCCCGGATTGGAAAGTAGTACATCACAGAAAATTGTTCCAGTGATTCCTACACCAATCAGTGAGGAAGTTAATGATGATAATCATGAAACTTCGGATCAAGTTTCTGCTGAACGTCGTAGATCAACCAGAGTACGTTCCGCACCAGAGTGGTACGGCAACCCAGTTCTGGAAATCATGTTACTAGACCATGATGAACCTACGAACTATGAGGAAGCGATGATGAGCCCAGATTCCGCAAGATGGCTTGAGGCCATGAAAGCTGAGATGGGATCCATGTATGAGAACAAAGTGTGGACTTTGGTTGACTTGCCCGATGATCGGCATGCCATCGAAAATAAATGGATCTTCAAGAGGAAGACCGACGCAGACGGTAATGTTACTGTTTACAAAGCTCGACTTGTTGCGAAAGGGTTTCGACAAGTTCAAGGAGTTGACTACGATGAGACTTTCTCACCAGTAGCGATGCTTAAGTCTTTTGGAGAAGCCTGTATTTACAAGAAAGTGAGTGCGAGCTCTGTAGCATTTCTAATATTATATGTGGATGACATATTGTTGATTGGAAATGATATAGAATTTCTGGATAGCATAAAAGGATACTTGAATAAGAGTTTTTCAATGAAAGACCTCGGTGAAGCTGCTTATATATTAGGCATCAAGATCTATAGAGATAGATCGAGACGCTTAACTGGACTTTCACAAAGCACATACCTTGATAAGATTTTGAAGAAGTTCAAAATGGATCAGTCAAAGAAAGGGTTCTTGCCTGTATTACAAGGTATGAAGTTGAGTAAGACTTAATGCCCGACCACTGCAGAAGATAGAGAGAAAAAGAAAGTCATTCCCTATGCCTCTGCCATAGGATCTATCATGTATGCAATGCTATGTACCAGACCTGATGTGTGCCTTGCTATAAGTTTAGCAGGGAGGTACCAAAGTAATCCAGGAGTGGATCACTGGACAGCGGTCAAGAACATCTTGAAGTATCTGAAAAGGACAAAGGATATGTTTCTCGTGTATGGAGGTGACAAAGAGCTCATCGTAAACGGTTACGTCGATTCTAGCTTTGACACTGATCCGGATGACTCTAAGTCACAAACCGGATATGTATTTTTATTGAACGGTGGAGCTGTCAGTTGGTGCAGTTCCGAGCAGAGCGTCATGGAGGGATCTACGTGTGAAGAGGAATACATAGCTGCTTCGGAAGCAGCAAATGAAGGAGTCTGGATGAAGGAGTTCATATCCGATCTAGGTGTAATACCTAGTGCATCGGGTCCAATGAAAATCTTTTGTGACAACACTGGAGCAATAGCCTTGGCGAAGGAATCCAGGTTTCACAAGAGAACAAAGCACATCAAAAGACGCTTCAATTCCATCCGTGATCTAGTCAAGGAGGGAGACATAGAGATTTGCAAAATACATACGGATCTGAATGTTGCAGACCCGTTGACTAAGCCTCATCCAAGGGCAAAACATGATCAGCACCAGGACTCCATGGGTGTGAGGATCATCACTTTGTAATCTAGATTATTGACTCTAGTTCAAGTGGGAGACTGAAGGAAATATGCCCTAGAGGCAATAATAAAGATGTTATTTGTATTTCCTTATATCATGATAAATGTCTTTTATTCATGCTAGAATTGTATTAACCGGAAACTTAGTACATGTGTGGATACATAGACAAAACAGTATGTCCCTAGTATGCCTCTACTAGACTAGCTCATTGATCAAAGATGGTTATGTTTCCTAGCCATAGACATGAGTTGTCATTTGATCAACGGGATCACATCATTAGGAGAATGATGTGATGGACAAGACCCATCCGTTAACATAACACTATGATCGTTTAGTTTTACTGCTATTGCTTTCTTCATGACTTATACATGTTCCTATGACTATGAGATTATGCAACTCCCGAATACCGTAGGAACACCTTGTGTGCTATCAAACGTCACAACGTAACTGGGTGATCATAAAGATGCTCTACAGGTGTCTCCGAAAGTATTCGTGGTGTTGGCATAGATCAAGATTAGGATTTGTCACTCCGAGTGTCGGAGAGGTATCTCTGGGCCCTCTCGGTAACACACATCACAATAAGCCTTGCAAGCAAAAGACTAATGAGTTAGTCACGAGATGATGTGTTACGGAACGAGTAAAGAGACTTGCCGGTAACGAGATTGAACTAGGTATGGAGATACCGACGATCGAATCTCGGACAAGTAACATACCGATGACAAAAGGAACAACGTATGTTGTTATGCGGTTCTGACCGATAAAAGATCTTCGTAGAATATGTAGGAGCCAATATGAACATCTAGGTTCCGCTATTGGTTATTGACCAGAGATGAGTCTCGGTCATGTCTACATAGTTCTCGAACCCGAAGGGCCCGCACGCTTAACGTTTGATGACGATCGGTATTATGAGTTTATGAGTTTTAATGTACCGAAGGTAGTTCGGAGTCCCGTATGAGATCACGGACATGACGAGGAGTCTCGGAATGTCCGAGACATAAAGATTGATATATTGGACGACTATATTCGGACACCGGAAGTGTTCCGGAAAAGTTTCGGATTTAACGGGATTGCCGGAGGGGGTTACCGGAACCCCCTACGAAGGGGGATGGTCCATAGTGGGCCTTATGGAAAAGAGAGAGGCAGCCCATAGGGGCTGGCCGGCGCCCCACCTAGGGTTCCTAGTTGGACTAGGATTGGGGGGCGCCACCTCTCCCTCTTTTCCTTTCCCTCTCTTCCTTCTTTGGTGGTTCCTACTAGGAATAGGATTGCAATCCTATTCCTAGTAGGATTGCACCCCTAGCCGCACCATACAAGGGCAGGCCGGCCTCCCCCCTTGCTCCTTTATATACGGGGGCAGGGGGCACCCAAAGACACACAAGTTGAATTGTTCCAGCCGTGTGCGGTGCCCCCCTCCACAGAAACACACCTCGGTCATACCGTCGCGGTGCTTAGGCGAAGCCCTGCGCCGGTGAATACATCATATCCGTCACCACGCCGTCGTGCTGACGAAACTCTCCCGTGAAGCTCAACTGGATCAAGAGCTCGTGGGACGTCATCAAGCTGAACGTGTGCTAAACGCGGAGGTGCCGTACGTTCGGTGCTTGATCGGTTGAATCGCGAAGAAGTTCGACTACATCAACCGCGTCACTTGACGCTTCCGCTTCCGGTCTACGAGGGTTCGTAGACACACTCTTCCCTCTCGTTGCTATGCATCTGGTAGATAGATCTTGTGTGATCGTAGGAAAATTTTAAAATACTACGTTCCCCAACAGACCCTTGCCGCGGCAGCTCGCCCCGCGCCTACGGAGCGAATCACCCTTGAGTCCACCACCCCCATGGGGCGAGGATTCGGGAGATATCCCCATGGTGGCATGCAGATCTTTGTGAAGACCTTCAAGATTAGATGCAAGATAAGAAGACGACGACCCTTGGCGGGATCCCAGCCAAGGAGGTCCACAAGGCCCCCGGCAAGCACCTTGCCGGGGATGACAGCAGGCGCCGCGGCAAGACCCTTGCCGGGGCCCCGGCAAGGCCCTTGCCGAGGACACCCACGGGGCCACCATCAGGCCCGCACCAACTGGGTTTCCACCGACCCACGCAGCTGCCGACCCGACCAGCTTGACAGGCTCCTGCGTGGCAACCCACAGATCTTCATGGAGACCCGCCGTTGCGCCACGTCAGCTGCCTGTCTGCCTGCATGGCACCTCAGGCACCACTGGCCAGGGCGCGTGTCGACACGAGGAGGGGCGGTGACGGACAAGACGGGCGTCTCCCCTCGTCCCCGATAAAGCAAGGACACCTAAGCTGGGCGCATTAAATGCACCTTCTCCTGTAATGCGAGGGATAACCTCGCATCACTGTATCCTTTCCACCTCCTGTGTGCCACTATGCCAATCCCTTTTTCCTATAAAAGGAGGGCCGAGGCGACCAGGAGGGGGATTCGGCTTTTCGGAACCCCTCACGACTCTTTTGGAGCTCCTCGTTAGCTGAAGAACTCCAACATATAATCCACCAAAGCAGGAGTAGGGTTTTACGCATCTTTGCGGCCCGAACCTGGGTAAAGGAACCGTGTCCTGATCGTTAGATCCGCTCTTCTCTCAACCCCGGGCCCCGCAACCATAGTAGGGATTCTTTTGATCCCATAGGTGTCGATCCAAATACACCGACACGATCACACAAGATCTATCTACTAGATGCATAGCAACGAGAGGGGAGAGTGTGTCTACGTACCCTCGTAGACCGGGAGCGGAAGCGTCTATTGACGTGGTTGATGTAGTCGAACTTTCTTCGCGATCCAACCGATCAAGCACCGAACGTAAGGAGCCTCCGCGTTCAGCACACGTTCAGCTTGATGACGTCCCACGAGCTCTTGATCCAGTAGAGCCTCATGGGAGAGTTTCGTCAGCACAACGGCGTGGTGACGGAGATGATGAAGCTATCGGCATAGGGCTTCGCCTAAGCACTGCAACGGTATGACCGAGGTGTGTTTCTGTGGAGAGGGGCACCACACACGGTTGGGAGAGATCAACTGATCAACTGGTGTGTCTATGGGGTGCCTCTACCCCCGTATATAAAGGAGTGGAGGAGGGGGAGGGCTGGCCCTCTTTATGGCGCACCCTTGGGGAGTCCTACTCCCACCGGGAGTTGGATTCCCCCTTTTCCTAGTAGAATTAGGAGCCCTTCCAAGTAGTAGGAGTAGGAGAGAAGGAAAGGAAAAAGAGAAGAGAAGGAAGGAGGGGGCGCATCCCCTCCCCTTAGTCCAATTCGTACTAGGCCTTGGGGGGCGCAGCCTTCCTCTTCTCACTTTCCCCTAAAGCCCAATAAGGCCCATATACTCCCCGGCGAATTCCCGTAACTCTCTGGTACTCCGAAAAATACCCGAATCACTCGGAACCTTTCCGATGTCCGAATGTAGTCGTCCAATATATTGATCTTTACGTCTCAACCATTTCGAGACTCCTCGTCATGTCCCCGATCTCATCCGGGACTTCGAACTACCTTCGGTACATCAAAACACATAAACTCATAATACCGATCGTCATCAAACGTTAAGCGTGCGGACCCTACATTTCGAGAACTATGTAGACATGACCGAGACTCATCTCCGGTCAATAACCAATAGCGGAACCTGGATGCTCATATTGGCTCCTACATATTCTACGAAGATCTTTATCGGTCAAACCGCATAACAACATACGTTGTTCCCTTTGTCATCGATATGTTACTTTCCCGAGATTCGATCGTCGGTATCACCATACCTAGTTAATCTCGTTACCGACAAGTCTCTTTACTCATTCCGTAATACATCATCTCGTGACTAACTCATTAGTCATTTGCTTGCAAGGCTTATTTTGATGTGTATTACCGAGACGGCCGAGAGATACCTCTCCGACACTAGGAGTGACAAATCCTATTCTTGATCTATGCCAACACCACGAACACCTTCGAAGACACCTGTAGAGCATCTTTATAATCACCCAGTTACATTGTGACGTTTGATAGCACACAAGGTGTTCCTCCGGTATAAGGGAGTTGCATAATCTCATAGTCATATGAACATGTATAAGTCATGAAGAAAGCAATATCAGTAAAACTAAACGATCATAGTGCTAAGCTAACGGATGGGTCTAGTCCATCACATCATTCTCCTAATGATGTGACCCCGTTGATCAAATGACAAGTCATGTCTATGGTTAGGAAACATAACCATCTTTGATCAATGAGCTATTCTAGTAGAGGCATACTAGGGACACTTTGTTTTGTCTATGTATTCACACATGTACTAAGTTTTCGGTTAATACAATTCTATCATGAATAATAAACATTTATCATGATATAAGTAAATAAATGATAACTTTATTATTGCCTCTAGGGCATATTTCCTTCAGTCTCCCACTTGCACTTGAGTCAATAATCTAGTTCACATATCCATGTGATTTAATACCGATAGTTCACATCGTTATGTGAATAACACCCATAGTTCACATTGCCATGTGACCAACACCCAAAGGGTTTATTAGAGTCAATAATCTAGTACACATCGCTATGTGATTAACACCCAAGAGTAGTAAGGTGTGATCATGTTTTGCTTGTGAGAGAAGTTTAGTCAACGGGTCTGACACATTCAGATCCGTATGTATTTCGCAAATTTCTATGTCTACAATGCTCTGCATGGAGCTACTCCAGCTAATTGCTCCCACTTTCAATATGCATCCAGATTGATACTTAGAGTCATCTGGATTAGTATAAAGCTTGCATCGGTGTAACTCTTTACGACGAACTCTTTATCACCTCCATAATCGAGAAACATTTCCTTAGTCATCCAGTAACTAAGGATAATTTTGACTGCTGTCCAGTGATCTACTCCTAGATCACTTTTGTACCTCCTTGCCAAACTCATGGTAAGGTACACACCAGGTTTGGTACACAGCATGGCATACTTTATACAACCTATGGCTGAGGCATAGGGAATGTCTTTCATTATTTCTCTATCTTCTGCCAATGTCGGGCTTTGAGTCTTACTCAACTTCATACCTTACAACTCAGGCAAGAACTCCTTCTCTGACTGATCCATTTTGAACTACTTCAAAAACTTGTCAAGGTATGTACTCATTGAAAAAACTTATCAAGCGTCTCGATCTATCTCTATAGATCTTGAGGCTCAATATGTAAGCAGCTTTACCGAGGTTTTTTCTTTGGAAAAAAACTCCTTTTAAACACTCCTTTATGCTTTACAGAAAATTCTACATCATTTCCGATCGACAATATGTCATTCACATATACTTATCAGAAAGGTTGTAGTGCTCCCACTCACTTTCTTGTAAATACAGGCTTCACCCCAAGTCTGTATAAAACTATATGCTTTGATCAACTTATCAAAGCGTATATTCCAACTCTGACATGCTTGCACCAGTCCATAGATGGATCGCTGGAGCTTGCACACTTTGTTAGCACCTTTAGGATCGACAAAACCTTCTGGTTGCATCATATACAACTCTTCTTTAAGATATCCATTCAGGAATGCAGTTTTGACAACCATTTGCCAGATTTCATAATCATAAAATGCGGCAATTGCTAACATGATTCGGACAGACTTAAGCATCGCTACGGGTGAGAAAGTCTCATCGTAGTCAACTCCTTGAACTTGTCGAAAACCTTTCGCAACAAGTCGAGCTTTGTAAACAGTAACATTACCGTCAGCGTCGGTCTTCCTCTTGAAGATCCATTTATTTTCGATGGCTTGATGATCATCGGGCAAGTCAACCAAAGTGCACACTTTGTTCTCATACATGGATCCCATCTCAGATTTCATGGCCTCAAGCCATTTTGCGAAATCTGGGCTCATCATCGCTTCCTCGTAGTTCGTAGGTTCATCATGGTCTAGTAACATGATTTCCAGAACCGGGTTGCCGTACCACTTTGACGCGGAACGTACTCTGGTTGATCTACGAAGTTCAGTAGTAACTTGATCCGAAATTTCATGATCATCATCATTAGCTTCCTCACTAATTGGAGGAGGAATCACTGGAACTAGTTTCTGTGATGTAGTACTTTCCAATTCGGGAGAAGGTACAATTACCTCATCAAGTTCCACTTTCCTCCCGCTCACTTCTTTTGAGAGAAACCCCTTCTCTAGAAAGGATCCATTCTTAGCAACGAATATCTTGCCTTCGGATCTATGATAGAAGGTGTACCCAACAGTCTCTTTTGGGTATCCCATGAAGACACATTTCTCCGACTTGGGTTCGAGCTTATCAGGTTGAAGCTTTTTCACATAAGCATCGCAGCCCCAAACTTTAAGAAACGACAACTTTGGTTTCTTGCCAAACCACAGTTCATAATGCGTCGTCTCAACGGATTTTTAGATGGTGCCCTTATTAAACGTGAATGCAGTTGTCTCTAATGCACAACCCTAAACGATAGTGGTAAATCGGTAAGAGACATCATTGATCGCACCATATCTAATAAAGCACGGTTACAACGTTCGGACACACCATTACGCTATGGTGTTCCGGGTGGCGTGAGTTGTGAAACTATTCCACATTGTTTCAAATGAAGACCAAACTCGTAACTCAAATATTCACCTCCACGATCAGATCGTAGGAACTTTATTTTCTTGTTACGATGATTCTCTACTTCACTATGAAATTCTTTGAACTTTTCAAATGTTTCAGACTTGTGTTTCATTAAGTAGATATACCCATGTCTTCTCAAATCATCAGTGAAGGCCAGAAAATAACGATACTCTCCGCGAGCCTTAACACTCATCCATCCACATACATCAGTATGTATGATTTCCAATAAATCAGTTGCTCGCTCCATTGTTCCGGAGAACGGAGTTATAGTCATCTTGCCCATGAGGCATGGTTTGCAAGCACCAAGTGATTCATAATCAAGTGATTCCAAAATTCCATCATAATGGAGTTTCTTCATGCGCTTTACACCAATATGACCTAAACGACAGTGCCAAAAATAAGTTGCACTATCATTATTAACTTTGCATCTTTTGGCTTCAATATTATGAATATGTGTATCACTACGATTGAGATCCAATAAACTATTTTCATTGGGTGTATGGCCATCGAAGGCTTTATTCGTGTAAACAGAATAGCAATTATTCTATGGCTTTAAATGAACAACCGTATTGCAACAAACATGATCAAATCATATTCATGCTCAACGCAAATGCCAAATAACATTTATTTAGGTTCTACACTAATCCTGGAAGTATAGGGAGTGTGCGATGATGATCATATCAATCTTGGAACCACTTCACACACACATTGTCACTTCACCTTTAACTAGTCTCTGTTCATTCCGCAACTCTCGTTTCGAGTTACTAATTTTAGCAACTGAACCAATATCTAATACCCACGGGTTGCAATGAGCACTAGTAAAGTACATATCAATAATTTGTATATCAAATATACCTTTGTTCACTTTGCCATCCTTCTTATCCGCCAAATATCTAGGGCAGTTCCACTTCAAGTGACCATTTCCTTTGCAGTAGAAGCACTTAGTTTCAGGCTTGAGTTCAGCTTTGGGTTTCTTCACGGGAGTGACAACTTGCTTGTCATTCTTTTTGAAGTTCCCTTTCTATCCTTTTGCCCTTTACTTGAAACAAGTGGTCTTGTTAACCATCAACACTTGATGCTCTTTCTTGATTTCTACCTTCGCAAATTTCAGCATCGCGAAGAGCCCGGGAATTACTTTCGTCATCCCTTGCATATTATAGTTCATCACGAAGTTCTACTAACTTGGTGATAGTGACTAGAGAACTTTGTCAATTACTCTCTTATCTGGAAGATTAACTCCCACTTCGTTCAAGCAATTGTAGTACCCAGACAATCTGAGCACATGCTCACTGGTTGAGCTATTCTCCTCCATCTTGTAGGCAATGTACTGTCAGAGGTCTTATACCTCTCGACACGGGCATGAGTACGAAATACTAATTTCAACTCTTGGAAAATCTCATATGCTCCGTGGCGTTCAAAATGTTTTTGAAGTCCCGTTTATAAGCCGTAAAGTATGGCGCACTAAACTATCAAGTAGTCATCATACCGAGCTTGTCAAACGTTCATAACGTCTACATCTGCTCCTGCAATAGATATGTCACCTAGCGGTGCATCAAGGACATAATACTTCTATGCAGCAATGAGGAAAATCCTTAGATCACGGAACAAGTCCGCATCTTTGCTACTAACATCTTTCAACTTAGTTTTCTCTAGGAACATATCAAAAACATAGGGGAGCTATAACGCGAGCTATTAATCTACAACGTAATTTGCAAATACTATCATGACTAAGTTCATGATAAATTAAAGTTCAATTTAATCATATTACTAAAGAACTCCCACTTTAGATAGACATCCCTCTAGTCATCTAAATGATCACGTGATCCAAATCAACTAAACCATGTCCGATCATCACGTGAGATGGAGTAGTTTTCAATGGTGAACATCTTATGTTGATCATATCTACTATATGATTCACGCTCGACCTTTCGGTCTCCAGTGTTCCGAGGCCATATCTGCATTTGCTAGGCTCGTCAAGTTTAACCCGAGTATTCTGCATGTGCAAAACTGTCTTACACCCGTTGTATTTGAACGTAGAGCTTATCACACCCGATCATCACGTGGTGTCTCGGCACGACGAACTTTCGCAGTGGTGCATACTCAGGGAGAACACTTATACCTTGAAATTTAGTAAGGGATCATCTTATAATGCTACCGCCGTACTAAGCAAAATAAGAAGCATAATAAGATAAACATCACATGCAATCAAAATATGTGACATGATATGGCCATCGTCATCTTGTGCTTTTGATCTCCATCTCCAAAGCACCGTCAAGATCTCCTTCATCACCGGCGCGACACCTTGATCTCCATCGTAGCATCGTTGTCGTCTCGCCAACTATGGCTTCCACGACTATCGATACCGCTTAGTGATAAAGTAAGGCAATGACATGGCGACTGTATTTCATACAATAAAGCGACAACTATATGGCTCGTGCCAGTTGCCGATAACTTTACAAAACATGATCATCTCATACAATAACGTATAACTCATCATGTCTTGACCATATCACATCACAACATGCCCTGCAAAAATAAGTTAGACGTCCTCTACTTTGTTATTGCAAGTTTTACGTGGCTGCTACGGGCTTAGCAAGAACCATTCTTACCTACGCATACGAAAACCACAACGATTTTTCGTCAAGTATGTGATGTTTTAACCTTCACAAGGACCGGGCGTAGTCACACTCGATTCAGCTAATGTGAGAGAGACAGACACCCGCCAGTCACCTTTAAGCAACGAGTGCTCATAATGGTGAAACCAGTCTCGCGTAAGCGTACGCGTAATGTCGGTCCGGGCCGCTTCATCTCACGATACCGCTGAACCAAAGTATGACATGCTGGTAAGCAGTATGACTAGTATCGTGCACAACTCACTTTTGTTCTACTCGTGCATATCATCTACGCATAGACCTGGCTCTGATTCCACTGTTGGGGAACGTAGTATTTCAAAAATTTCCTACGATCAAGCAAGATCTATCTACTATATGCATAGTAACGAGAGGGGAGAGTGTGTCTACGTACCCTCGTAGACCGGGAGCGGAAGCGTCTAGTGACGCGGTTGATGTAGTCGAACTTTCTTCGCGATCCAACCAATCAAGCATCGAACGTACGGAGCCTCCACGTTCACCAC
The DNA here is from genome assembly GCA_902687465.1 of Secale cereale. Taxonomy (NCBI): domain Eukaryota; kingdom Viridiplantae; phylum Streptophyta; class Magnoliopsida; order Poales; family Poaceae; genus Secale; species Secale cereale. The sequence continues at coordinate 535,451,254 of LR738713.1, forward strand.
ACGTTCAGCTTGATGACGTCCCACGAGCTCTTGATCCAGTAGAGCCTCACGAGAGAGTTTCGTCAGCACAACGGCGTGGTGACGGAGATGATGAAGCTATCGGTGCAGGGCTTCGCCTAAGCCCTGCAACGGTATATGACCGAGGTGTGTTTCTGTGGAGAGGGGCACCACACACCGTTGGGAGAGATCAACTGATCAACTTGTGTGTCTATGGGTGCCTCTACCTCTATATATAAAGGAGTGGAGGAGGGGGAGGGTTGGCCCTCTCTATGGCGCGCCCTTGGGGAGTCCTACTCCCACCGGGGGTAGGATTCCCCCTTTTCCTAGTAGAACTAGGAGCCCGTCCAAGTAGTAGGAGTAGGTGGGGATGTCAACCGGGTCCCATTTAATCCCGTTTAAACCCACTATATAATCAAACAGTTCAAAAGTTTGTTTTTTTTTCTAGAAAAATGAACTATGGAGCTAGGAAAAGCTAACTAAACGGGACTTGTGGACACCATTTATTTGCCACTTACATCCCTAGGAGTAGGAGAGAAGGAAAGGAAAAAGAGAAGAGAAGGAAGGAAGGGGCGCATCCCCTCCCCTTTGTCCAATTCGGACTAGGCCTTGGGGGGCGCAACCTTCCTCTTCTCTCTTTCCCCTAAAGCCCAATAAGGCCCATATACTCCCCGGCGAATTCCCATAACTCTCCGGTACTCCGAAAAATACCCGAATCACTCGGAACCTTTCCGATGTCCGAATATAGTCGTCCAATATATCGATCTTTATGTCTCGACCATTTCGAGACTCCTTGTCAGCTCCCCGATCTCATCGTGGACTCCGAACTACCTTCGGTACATCAAAACACATAAACTCATAATACCGATCGTCATCAAACGTTAAGCGTGCGGACCCTACGAGTTCGACAACTATGTAGACATGATCGAGACTCATCTCCGGTCAATAACCAATAGTGAAACCTGGATGCTCATATTGGCTCCTACATATTCTACGAAGATCTTTATCGGTCAAACCGCATAACAACATACGTTGTTCCCTTTGTCATCGGTATGTTACTTTCCCGAGATTCGATCATCGGTATCACCATACCTAGTTAATCTCGTTACCGGCAAATCTCTTTACTCGTTCCGTAATACATCATCTCGTGACTAAATCATTAGTCATTTGCTTGCAAGGCTTATTATGATGTGTATTACCGAGAGGGCCCAGAGATACCTCTCCGAACTCGGAGTGACAAATCATATTCTTGATCTATGCCAACACCATGAACACCTTCGGAGACACCTATAGAGCATCTTTATAATCACCCAGTTACGTTGTGACGTTTGATAGCACACAAGGTGTTCCTCCGGTATACGGGAGTTGCATAATCTCATAGTCATAGGAACATGTATAAGTCATGAAGAAAGCAATATCAGTAAAACTAAACGATCATAGTGCTAAGCTAACGGATGGGTCAAGTCGATCACATCATTCTCCTAATGATGTGACCCCACTGATCAAATGACAACTCATGTCTATGGTTAGGAAACATAACCATCTTGATCAATGAGCTAGTCTAGTAGAGGCATACTAGGGACACTTTGTTTTGTCTATGTATTCACACATGTACTAAGTTCCCGGTTAATACAATTCTAGCATGAATAATAAACATTTATCATGATATAAGAAAATAAATAATAACTTTATTATTGCCTCTAGGGCATATTTCCTTCACACGCGCCATAGAGAGGGCCGGCCCTCCCCTCCTCCACTCCTTTATATACGAGGGTAGAGGCACCCCATAGACACACAAGTTGATCAGTTGATCTCTCCAACCGTGTGCGGTGCCCCTCTCCACAGAAACACACCTCGGTCATATCGTTGTAGTGCTTAGGCGAAGCCCTGCACCGATAGCTTCATCATCTCCATCACCACGCCGTCGTGCTGACAAAACTCTCCCGTGAAGTTCTACTGGATCAAGAGCTCGTGGGACGTCATCAAGCTGAACGTGTGCTGAACGAGAAGGCTCCGTACGTTCGGTGCTTGCTCGGTTGGATCGCGAAGAAGTTCGACTACATCAACCGCGTCACTAGACGCTTCCGCTCCCGGTCTACGAGGGTACGTAGACACACTTTCCCCTCTCGTAGCTATGCATCTAGTAGATAGATCTTGTGTGATCGTAGGAAATTTTTGAAATACTACATTCCCCAACAGTGGTATCAGAGCCAGGTCTGTGCGTAGATGATATGCACGAGTAGAACACAAGTGAGTTGTGGACGATACTAGTCATACTGCTTACCAGCATGTCATACTTTGATTCGGCGGTATTGTTGGATGAAGCGGCCCGGATCGACATTACGCGTACGCTTACGCGAGACTGGTTCTACCGATGTGCTTCGACACAGGTGGGCTGGCGGGTGTCAGTTTCTCCATCTTTAATTGAATCAAGTGTGGCTACGCACAGTCCTTGTGAAGGTTAAAACAACACATACTTGACGAAATATCGTTGTGGTTTTGTATGCGTAGGTAAGAACGGTTCTTGCTAAGCCCGTAGCAGCCACGTAAAACTTGCAACAACAAAGTAGAGGACGTCTAACTTGTTTTTGCAGGGCATGTTGTGATGAGATATGGTCTAGACATGATGAGTTATACGTTATTGTATGAGATGATCATGTTTTGTAAAGTTATCGGCAACTGGCAGGAGCCATATGATTGTCGCTTTATTGTATGAAATACAATCGCCATGTAATTGTTTTACTTTATCACTAAGCGGTAGCGATAGTCGTGGAAGCAATAGTTGGCAAGACGACAACGATGCTACGATGGAGATCATGGTGTCGCGCCGGTGACGATGGTGATCATGATAGTGCCTTGGAGATGGAGATCAAAAGCACAAGATGATGATGGCCAAATCATGTCACATATTTTGATTGCATGTGATGTTTATCTTATTATGCTTCTTATTTTTCTTAGTACGGCGGTAGCATTATAAGATGTTCCCTTACAAAATTTCAAGGTACAAGTGTTCTCGCTGAGTATGCACCGTTGCAAAAGTTCGTCGTGCCGAGACACCACGTGATGATCGGGTGAGATAAGTGAAGGAAATATGCCCTAGAGGCAATAATAAAGTTATTATTTATTTCCTTATATCATGATAAATGTTTATTATTCATGCTAGAATTGTATTAACCGGAAACTTAATACATGTGTGAATACATAGACAAAACAGAGTGTCCCTAGTATGCCTCTACTAGACTAGCTCATTGATCAAAGATGGTTATGTTTCCTAGCCATAGACATGAGTTGTCATTTGATCAATGGGATCACATCATTAGGAGAATGATCTGATGGACAAGACCCATCCGTTAGCTTAGCACTATGATCGTTTAAGTTTTACTGCTATTGCTTTCTTCATGACTTATACATGTTCCTATGACTATGAGATTATGCAACTCCCGAATACCGGAGGAACACTTTGTGTGCTACCAAACGTCACAACGTAACTGGGTGATTATAAAGGTACTCTACAGGTGTCTCCGAAGGTACTTGTTGGGTTGGCGTATTTCGAGATTAGGATTTGTCACTCCGATTGTCGGAGAGGTATCTCTGGGCCCACTCGGTAATGCACATCACTATAAGCCTTGCAAGCATTGCAGCTAATGAGTTAGTTGCGGGATGATGTATTATGGAACGAGTAAAGAGACTTGTTGGTAACGAGATTCAACTAGGTATTGAGATACCGACGATCGAATCTCGGGCATGTAACATACCGATGACAAAGGGAACAATTTATGTTGTTATGCGGTTTGACCGATAAAGATCTTCGTAGAATATGTGGGAGCCAATATGAGCATTCAGGTTCCGCTATTGGTTATTGACCGGAGACGTGTCTCGGTCATGTCTACATAGTTCTCGAACCCGTAGGGTCCGCACACTTAAGGTTTCGATGATAGTTTTATTATGAGTTTATGAGTTTTGATGTACCGAAGGAGTTCGGAGTCCCGGATGAGATCGGGGACATGACGAGGAGTCTCAAAATGGTCGAGACGTAAAAATCGATATATTGGACGACTATATTCGGACATCGGAAAGGTTCCGAGTGATTCGGGTATTTTCGGAGTACCGGGGAGTTACGGGAATAGAGGAGAGAGGCCAAAAGGAAGGAGGCGTGCACCCCCCTTCTGGTCCGAATTGGACAAGGGGTGCAGCCCCCTTTTCCTTCTCCCTCTCCCCCTCTTTCCTTCTCTCCTACTCCGGAAAGGAAAGGGGAATCCTACTAGGACTTGGGAGTCCTAGTAGGACTCCCCACACTTTGTGCGCCCCCTCTAGGGCCGGCCTCTCCCTCCCTCCTTTATATACGGGGGCAGGGGGGAACCTCTAGACACAACAATTGATCTCTTGATCTCTTAGCCGTGTGCGGTGCCCCCCTCCACCATAGTTCTCCTCGATAAATATTGTAGCGGTGCTTAGGCGAAGTCCTGCGACGGTAGAACATCAAGATCGTCACCACGCCGTCGTGCTGACGGAACTCTCCCTCGACACTCGGCTGGATCGGAGTTCGAGGGACGTCATCGAGCTGAACGTGTGCTAGAACTCGGAGATGCCGTAGTTTTGGTGCTTGATCGGTCGGGCCGTGAAGACGTGCGACTACATCAACCGCGTTGTTCTAACGCTTCCGCTTTCGGTCTACGAGGGTACGTAGACTCACTCTCCCCTCTCGTTGCTATGCATCTGGTAGATAGATCTTGCGTGATCGTAGGAAAAATTTAAAATACTACGTTCCCCAACAGTGGCATCATGAGCCAGGTCTATGCGTAGATTATATGCACGAGTAGAACACAAGTGAGTTGTGGACGATACTAGTCATACTGCTTACCAGCATGTCATACTTTGATTCGGCGGTATTGTTGGATGAAGCGGCCCGGACCGACATTACGCGTACGCTTACGCGAGACTGGTTCTACCGACGTGCTTCGCACACAGGTGGCTGGCAGGTGTCAGTTTCTCCAACTTTAGTTGAATCAAGTGTGGCTACGCCCGGTCCTTGTGAAGGTTAAAACAGCACATACTTGACGAAATATCGTTGTGGTTTTGTATGCGTAGGTAAGAACGGTTCTTGCTAAGCCCGTAGCAGCCACGTAAAACTTGCAACAACAAAGTAGAGGACGTCTAACTTGTTTTTGCAGGGCATGTTGTGAAGTGATATGGTCAAGACATGATGAGTTATACGGTTTTGTATGAAATGATCATGTTTTGTAAAGTTATCGGCAACTGGCAGGAGCCATATGGTTGTCGCTTTATTGTATAAAATGCAATCGCCATGTAATTGCTTTACTTTATCACTAAGCGGTGGCGATAGTCGTAGAAGCAATAGTTGGCGAGACGACAACGATGCTACGATGGAGATCAAGGTGTCACGCCGGTGACGAAGGTGATCATGACGGTGCTTTGGAGATGGAGATCAAAAGCACAAGATGATGATGGCCATATCATGTCACATATTTTGATTGCATGTGATGTTTATCTTATTATGCTTCTTATTTGCTTAGTTCGACGGTAGCATTTTAAGATGATCCCTTACTAAATTTCAAGGTATAAGTGTTCTCCCTGAGTATGCACCATTGCGAAAGTTCGTCGTGCCGAGACACCACGTGATGATCGGGTGTGATAAGCTCTACGTTCAAATACAACGGGTGTAAGCCAGTTTTGCACACGCAGAATACTCGGGTTAAACTTGACGAGCCTAGCATATGCAGATATGGCCTCGGAACACTGGAGACCGAAAGGTCGAGCGTGAATCATATAGTAGATATGATCAACATAAGATGTTCACCATTGAAACTACTCCATCTCACGTGATGATCGGACATGGTTTAGTTGATTTGGATCACGTGATCATTTAGATGACTACAGGGATGTCTATCTAAGTGGGAGTTCTTAAGTAATATGATTAAATTGAACTTTAATTTATCATGAACTTAGTCCTCGTAGTATTAGCATATCTATGTTGTAGATCAATAGCTCGTGATGTTGCTCCCCGTTTATTTTTTATATGTTCCTAGAGAAAACTAAGTTGAAAGACGTTAGTAGCAATGATGCGGAATTGTTCCGTGATCTGAGGATTATCCTCATTGCTGCCCAGAGAATTATGTCCTCGATGCACCGCTAGGTGACATACCTATTGCAGGAGCAGATGTAGACGTTATGAACGTTCTGACAAAAGCTCGGTATGATGACTACTTGATAGTTTAAGTGCACCATGCTTTATGGCTTAGAACCGGGACTTCAAAAACGTTTTGAACGCCACGGACCATATAAGATGTTCCAAGAGTTGAAATTAGTATTTCATACTCATGCCCGTGTCGAGAGGTATAAGACTTCTGACAGTACTTTGCCTAAAAGATGGAGGAGAATAGCTCAACCAGTGAGCATGTGCTCAGATTGTCTGGGTACTATAATTACTTGAATCAAGTGGGAGTTAATCTTCCAGATAAGATAGTAATTGACAAAGTTCTCTAGTCACTATCACCAAGTTAGTAGAACTTCGTGATGAACTATAATATGCAAGGGATGACGAAAGGAATTCCCGAGCTATTCGCAATGCTGAAGTCGGCGAAGGTAGAAATCATGAAAAAGCATCAAGTGTTGATGGTTAACAAGACCACTTGTTTCAAGTAAAGGGCAAAGGGATAGAAGGGGAACTTCAAGAAGAATGACAAGCAAGTTGTCACTCCCGTGAAGAAACCCAAAGCTAAAACTCAAGCCTGAAACTAAGTGCTTCTACTGCAAAGGAAATGGTCACTGGAAGTGGAACTGCTCTAGATACTTGGCGGATAAGAAGGATGGCAAAGTGAACAAAGGTATATTTTGATATACAGATTATTGATGTGTACTTTACTAGTGTTCATAGCAACCCCTGGGTATTTGATACCGGTTTAGTTGCTAAAATTAGTAACTCGAAACGAGAATTGCAGAATGAACAGAGACTAGTTAAAGGTGAAGTGACGATGTGTGTTGGAAGTGGTTCCAAGATTGATATGATCATCATCGCACACTCCCTATACTTTCGGGATTAGTGTAAAACCTAAATAAATGTTATTTGGCATTTGCATTGAGCATGAATATGATTTGATCATATTTGTTGCAATATGGTTATTCATTTAAAGTCATAGAATAATTGTTATTCTGTTTACATGAATAAAACCTTCGATGGTCATACACCCAATGAAAATAGTTTGTTGGATCTCGATCGTGGTGATACACATATTCATAATATTGAAGCCAAAAGATGCAAGGTTAATAATGATAGTGCAACTTATTTGTGGCACTGCTGTTTAGGTCATAATGGTGTAAAGCGCATGAAGAAACTCCATAGTAATGGACTTTTCGAATCACTTGATTATGAATCACTTGGTGCTTGCGAACCATGCCTCATGGGCAAGATGACTAAAACTCCGTTCTCCGGAACAATGGAGCGAGCAACAGATTTGTTGGAGATCATACATACAGATGTATGTGGACCAATGAGTGTTGAAGCTAGCGGCGGGTATCGTTATTTTCTGACCTTCACTGATGATTTGAGCAGATATGGGTATATCTACTTAATGAAGCACAAGTCTAAAACATTTGAAAAGTTCAAAGAATTTCAGAGTGAAGTGGAGAATCATCGTAACAAAAAAAATAAGAGTTTCTATGATATGATCGTAGAGGTAAAATATTTGAGTTAGCGAGTTTGGCCTTCAGTAAAAACAATGTGAAATAGTTTCACTACTCACGCCACCTGGAACACCATAGTGTAATGGTGTGTCCGAACGTCATAACCGTACTTTATTAGATATGGTGCGATCGATGATGTCTCTTACCGATCTACCACTATCGCTTTTGGGGTTATGCATTAGAGACAGATACATTCACGTTAAATAGGGCACCATCTAAATCCGTGGAGATGACACCGTATGAACTGTGGTTTGACAAGAAACCTAAGCTGTCATTTCTTTAAGTTTGGGACTGCGATGCTTATGTGAAAAAGTTTCAACATGATAAGCTCGAACCCAAATCGGAGAAGTAAATCTTCATAGGATACCCAAAAGAAACTGTTGGGTACACCTTCTATCACAGATCCGAAGGCAAGGTCTTTGTTGCTAAGAGTGGATCCTTTCTAGAGAAGGAGTTTCTCTCGAAAGAAGTGAGTGGGAGGAAAGTGGAACTTGATGAGGTAATTGTACCTTCTCCCGAATTGGATAGTAGTACATCACAGAAACTGGTTCTAGTGATTCCTACACCAATTAGTGAGGAAGCTAATGATGATGATCATGAAACTTCGGATCAAGTTACTGCTGAACTTCGTAGATCAACCAGAGTACGTTCCGCACCAGAGTGGTACGGCAACCCGGTTCTGGAAGTCATGTTACTGGACCATGATGAACCTACGAACTATAAGGAAGCGATGATGAGCCCAGATTCCGCAAAATGGCTAGAGACCATGAAATCTGAGATGGGATCCATGTATGAGAACAAAGTGTGGACTTTGGTTGACTTGCCCGATGGTCGGCAAGCCATCGAAAATAAATGGATCTTCAAGTGGAAGACTGACGCTGACAGTAATGTTACTGTTTACAAAGCTCGACTTGTTGCGAAAGTTTTTCAACAAGTTCAAGGAGTTGACTACGATGAGACTTTCTCACCCGTAGCGATGCTTAAGTCTATCCGAATCATGTTAGAAATTGCCGCATTTTATGAAATCTGGCAAATGGATAACAAAACTGCATTCTTTAATGGATTTATTAAAGAAGACTTGTATATGATGCAACCAGAAGGTTTTGTCAATCCTAAAGGTGCTAACAATATGTGCAAGCTCCAGCGATCCATCTATGGACTGGTGCAAGCATCTCGGAGTTGGAATATACGCTTTGATAAGTTGATCAAAGCATATAGATTTATACAGACTTGCGGTGAAGCCTGTATTTACAAGAAGTGAGTGGGAGCACTACAACCTTTCTGATAAGTATATGTGAATGACATATTGTCGATCGGAAATGATGTAGAATTTTCTGGAAAGCATAAATGAGTGTTTGAAAGGAGTTTTTCAAAGAAAGACCTTGGTGAAGCTGCTTACATATTGGGCATCAAGATCTATAGAGATAGATCAAGACGCTTGATAAGACTTTCGATGAGTACATACCTTGATATGATTTTGAAGTAGTTCAAAATGGATCAGTCAAAGAAGGAGTTCTTACCTGACTTGTAAGGTGTGAAGTTGAGTAAGACTCAAAGCCAGACCACGGCAGAAAAATATAGAGAGAATGAAAGTCATTCCCTATGCCTCAGCCATAGGTTCTATAAAGTATGCCATGCTATGTACCAAACATGTTGTGTACCTTGCCATGAGTTTGTCAAGAGGGTACAATAGTGATCCAGGAGTAGATCACTGTACAGCGGTCAAAATTATCCTTAGTAACTGGATGACTAAGGAAATGTTTCTCGATTACGGAGGTGATAAAGAGTTCGTCGTAAAGGGTTACGCCGATGAAAGCTTTGACACTAAATCCAGCTGACTCTAAGTATCAATCTGGATGCGTATTGAAAGTAGGAGCAATTAGCTAGAGTAGCTCCATGCAGAGCATTGTAGACACATAGACATTTGCGAAATACATATGGATCTGAATGTGACAGACCCGTTGACTAAACTTCTCTCACGAAGCAAAACATGATCACACCTTAGTACTCTTTGGGTATTAATCACATAGCGATGTGAACTAGATTATTGACTCTAGTAAACCCTTTGGGTGTTAATCACATGACGATGTGAACTATCGGTGTTAAATCACATGGCGATGTGAACTAGATTATTGACTCTAGTGCAAGTGGGAGACTGAAGGAAATATGCCCTAGAGGCAATAATAAAGTTATTATTTATTTCCTTATATCATGCTAAATGTTTATTATTCATGCTAGAATTGTATTAACCAGAAACTTAATACATGTGTGAATACATAGACAAAACAGAGTGTCCCTAGTATGCCTCTACTAGACTAGCTCATTGATCAAAGATGGTTATGTTTCCTAGCCATAGACATGAGTTGTCATTTGATCAACAGGATCACATCATTAGGAGAATGATCTGATGGACAAGACCCATCCGTTAGCTTAGCACTATGATCGTTTAAGTTTTACTGCTATTGCTTTCTTCATGACTTATACATGTTCCTATGACTATGAGATTATGCAACTCCCGAATACCGGAGGAACATTTTGTGTGCTACCAAACGTCACAACGTAACTGGGTGATTATAAAGGTACTCTACAGGTGTCTCCGAAGGTACTTGTTGGGTTGGCGTATTTCGAGATTAGTATTTGTCACTCCGATTGTCGGAGAGGTATCTCTGGGCCCACTCGGTAATGCACATCACTATAAGCCTTGCAAGCATTGCAGCTAATGAGTTAGTTGCGGGATGATGTATTACGGAACGAGTAAAGAGACTTGTTGGTAACGAGATTCAACTAGGTATTGAGATACCGACGATCGAATCTCGGGCATGTAACATACCGATGACAAAGGGAACAATTTATGTTGTTATGCAGTTTGACCGATAAAGATCTTCGTAGAATATGTGGGAGCCAATATGAGCATCCAGGTTCCGCTATTGGTTATTGACCGGAGACGTGTCTCGGTCATGTCTACATAGTTCTCGAACCCGTAGGGTCCGCACGCTTAAGGTTTCGATGATAGTTTTATTATGAGTTTATGAGTTTTGATGTACCGAAGGAGTTCGGAGTCCCGGATGAGATCGGGGACATGACGAGGAGTCTCAAAATGGTCGAGACGTAAAAATCGATATATTGGACGACTATATTCGGACATCGGAAAGGTTCCGAGTGATTCGGGTATTTTCGGAGTACCGGGGAGTTACGGGAATAGAGGAGAGAGGCCAAAAGGAAGGAGGCGTGCACCCCCCTTCTGGTCCGAATTGGACAAGGGGTGCAGCCCCCTTTTCCTTCTCCCTCTCCCCCTCTTTCCTTCTCTCCTACTCCAGAAAGGAAAGGGGAATCCTACTAGGACTTGGGAGTCCTAGTAGGACTCCCCACACTTGGTGCGCCCCCTCTAGGGCCGGCCTCTCCCTCCCTCCTTTATATACGGGGGCAGGGGGGCACCTCTAGACACAACAATTGATCTCTTGATCTCTTAGCCGTGTGCGGTGCCCCCCTCCACCATAGTTCTCCTCGATAAATATTGTAGCGGTGCTTAGGCGAAGTCCTGCGACGGTAGAACATCAAGATCGTCACCACGCCGTCGTGCTGACGGAACTCTCCCTCGACACTCGGCTGGATCGGAGTTCGAGGGACGTCATCGAGCTGAACGTGTGCTAGAACTGGAGGTGCCGTAGTTTCGGTGCTTGATCGGTCGGGCCGTGAAGACGTACGACTACATCAACCGCGTTGTTCTAACGCTTCCGCTTTCGGTCTACGAGGGTACGTAGACTCACTCTCCCCCCTCGTTGCTATGCATCTGGTAGATAGATCTTGCGTGATCGTAGGAAAAATTTAAAATACTACGTTCCCCAACAATAAGCTCTACGTTCAAATACAACGGGTGTAAGACAGTTTTGCACATGCAGAATACTCGGGTTAAACTTGACGAGCCTAGCATGTACAGACATGGTCTCGGAACACTGGAGACCGAAATGTCGAGCGTGAATCATATAGTAGATATGATCAACATAAGATGTTCACCATTGAAAACTACTCCATCTCACGTGATGATCGGACATGGTTTAGTTGATTTGGATCACGTGATCCTTTAGATGACTAGAGGGATGTCTATCTAAGTGGGAGTTCTTTAGTAATATGATTAAATTGAACTTTAATTTATCATGACCTTAGTCCTGATAGTATTTGCAAATTATGTTGTAGATCAATAGCTCGCGTTATAGCTCCCCTATGTTTTTTTTGATATGTTCCTAGAGAAAACTAAGTTGAAAGGTGTTAGTAGCAATGATGCGGACTTGTTCCATGATCTGAGGTTTTTCCTCATTGCTGCACAGAAGTATTATGTCCTTGATGCTCCGCTAGGTGACATATCCATTGCAGGAGCGGATGTAGACGTTATGAACGTTTGACAAGCTCGGTATGATGACTACTTGATAGTTTAGTGCGCCATGCTTTAGGGCTTATAACCGGGACTTCAAAAACGCTTTGAACGCCACGGAGCATATGAGATGTTCCAAGAGTTGAAATTAGTATTTCATACTCATGTCCGTGTCGAGAGGTATAAGACCTCTGACAGTACTTTGCCTACAAGATGGAGGAGAATAGCTCAACCAGTGAGCATGTGCTCGGATTGTCTGGGTACTACAATTACTTGAATGAAGTGGGAATTAATCTTCTAGATAAGATAGTAATTGACCAAGTTATCTAGTCACTATCACCAAGTTAGTAGAACTCTGTGATGAACAATAATATGCAAGGGATGACGAAAGTAATTCCCGAGCTCTTCACGATGCTGAAATCGGCGAAGGTAGAAATCAAGAAAGAGCATCAAGTGTTGATGGTTAACAAGACCACTTGTTTCAAGTAAAGGGCAAAGGGATAGAAGGGGAACTTCAAGAAGAATGACAAGGAAGTTGTCACTCCCGTGAAGAAACCCAAAGCTAAACTCAAGCCTGAAACTAAGTGCTTCTACTGCAAAGGAAATGGTCACTGGAAGTGGAACTGTCCTAGATACTTGGCGGATAATAAGGATGACAAAGTGAACAAAGGTATATTTGATATACAGATTATTGATGTGTATTTTACTAGTGTTCAGAGCAACCCCTGGGTATTTGATACCAGTTCAATTGCTAAAATTAGTAACTAAAATCGAGAATTGCAGAATGAACAGAGACTAGTTAAAGGTGAAGTGACGATGTGTGTTGGAATTGGTTCCAAGATTGATATGATCATCATCGCACACTCCCTATACTTTCGGGATTAGTGTAGAACCTAAATAAATGTTATTTGGCATTTGCGTTGAGCATAAATATGATTTGATCATGTTTGTTGCAATACGGTTATTCATTTAAAGTCATAGAATAATTGGTATTCTGTTTACATGAATAAAGCCTTCGATGGTCATACACCCAATGAAAATAGTTTGTTGAATCTCGATCGTAGTGATACACATATTCATAATATTGAAGCCAAAAGATGCGAGGTTAATAATGATAGTGCAAGTTATTTGTGGCACTGCCGTTTAGGTCATATTGGTGTAAGACGCATGAAGAAACTCCATAGTGATGGACTTTTGGAATCACTTGATTATGATTCGCTTGGTGCTTGCGAACCATGCCTCATGGGCAAGATGACTAAAACTCCGTTCTCCGGAACAATGGAGCGAGAAACAGATTTGTTGGAAATCATACATACTGATGTATGTGGACCGATGAGTGTTGAAACTCGTGGCGGATATCGTTATTTTCTGACCTTCACTGATGATTTGAGTAGATATGGGTATATCTACTTGATGAAGCACAAGTCTGAAACATTTGAGAAGTTCAAATAATTTCAGAGTGAAGTAGAGAATCATCGTAACAAGAAAATAAAGTTTCTACGATCTGATCGTGGAAGTGAATATTTGAGTTATGAGTTTGGTCTTCATTTAAAACAATGTGGAATAGTTTCACAGCCCACGCCACCCGGAACACCACAGCGTAATGGTGTGTCCGAACGTCGTAACCGTACTTTATTAGATATGGTGCGATCTATGATGTCTCTTACCGGTTTACCACTATCATTTTGGGTTATGCATTAGAGACAGCTGCATTCACGTTTAATAAGGGCACCATCTAAATCCGTTGAGACGATGCCTTATGAATTGTGGTTTGGCCAGAAACCAAAGTTGTCGTTTCTTAAAGTTTGGGTCTGCGATGTGATGACCCACAAGTGTAGGGGATCTATCGTAGTCCTTTCGATAAGTAAGAGTGTCGAACCCAACGAGGAGCAGAAGGAAATGATAGGCAGTTTTCAGTAAGGTATTTTCTGCAAGCACTGAATTTATAGGTAACAAATAGTTTTGTGATAAGATAATTTGTAGCAAGTGACAAACGGTAAAAGGAAATAAGGTGCAGCAAGGTTGCCCAATCCTTTGTGTAGCAAAGGACAATCCTGGACAAACTCTTATGCAAGGTAAAGCGCTCCCGAGGACATATGGGAATTATCGTCAAGCTAGTTTTCATCACGATCATCTGATTCACGTTCGGTACTTTGATAATTTGGTATGTGGGTGGACCGGTGCTTGGGTGCTGCCCTTACTTGGACAAGCCTCCCACTTATGATTAACCTCTAATGCAAGCATCCGCAACTACAAAAGAAGTATTAAGGTAAACCTAACCATAGCCTGAGACATATGGAACCAAATCAGCCCGTTACGGAGCAACACATAAACTAGGGTTTAAGCTTCTTCCACTCTAGCAACCCATCATCTACTTATTACTTCCCAATGCCTTCCTCTAGGCCCAAATAATGGTGAAGTGTCATGTAGTCGACGTTCAAATGACACCACTAGAGGAAAGACAACATACATATCATCAAAATATCAAACGCAGACCAAATTCACATGACTACTAATAGCAAGACTTTTCCCATGTCCTCAGGTACAAAAGCAACTACTCACAAGACATAATATTGTTCATGATCAGAGGGGTATTAATATGCATAATGGATCTGAACATATAATATTCCACCAAATAAACCAACTAGCATCAACTACAAGGAGTAATCAACACTACTAGCAACCCATAGGTACCAATCTGAGGTTTGGATACAAAGATTGGATACAAGAGATGAACTAGGGTTTGAGAGGAGATGGTGCTAGTGAAGATGTTGATGAAGATAGCTCTCCCCAAGATGGGAGAGTTGTTGGTGATGACGGCGGTGACGATTTCCCCCTCCCGGAGGGAAGTATCCCCGGCAGAACGGCTCTGCCGGAGCCCTAGATTGGTTTCCGCCTTGGTTCCGCCTCGAGACTGCGGCGTCTGGTCCCGAAAGCCTCCTTCTGATTTTTTCCAGGTCAAAACGCTTCATATAGGAGAAGATGGGCACCTGGGGCCCACCGACTGGCCCTTGAGGCAGGGGGCGCGCCCTGGGAAGGGGGCGCGCCCCCCACCCTCAAGGCCAGCCAGTGGCCCCTCATGTGGGTTTCTTCCGCCGGGTATTATTTATATTTTCCGAAAAAATGTTCTTTGGAGTTTCAGGGCTTTTGGAGTTGTGCAGAATAGGTTTCCAGAGTTTGCTCCTTTTCCAGCCCAGAATTCCAGCTGCCGGCATTCCCCCTTCTTCATGTAAACCTTGCAAAATAAGAGGGAAAAGGCATAAGTATTGTGACAAAACATGTATGAACAACCCATAATGCAATAAATATCAACTTATAAGCATGATGCAAAATGGACATATCAACTCCCCCAAGCTTAGACCTCGCTTGTCCTCAAGCGAAAGCCGATATCGAAAAATATGCCCACATGTTATGAGATAGAGGTGTCGATAAAAACAAAATACAGACATGAGGACATCATGATCATTCTCATAGCAGCAACTTATATAAATATAGTCATATGATCATTATGCAAAAGTAACAATTCATCCACAATATCAAGTATGCATCATAAACTTTATTGGAAACTAACAAACTTTGGTCTCGGTCATTGAAGCAATTGCAATTTATCGTAACATCGAAAAGAGTCAATATAAGAGCTTTTCAGCAAGCTCACATACTCAACTATCATATAGTCTTCCACAATTTCTCACACTCACGCAATACTTATGTTTATGGAGTTTTAATCGGACACAGAGAAAGATAGGGGCTTATAGTGTTGCCACCCATCCTTTTACCTCAAGGGTAATGTCAACAGTAATAGATCATGAAAACTTACATCCAAGTGGGTATATATATATCAGGATCTTTCCAACACAGTTTGCTTGCCAAAGGATAAAATGAAAAAGGAAAGGTGGATCTCACCTTGACACTTATAAGACAAAAATTAAAGATAGGCCCTTCGTAGAGGGAAGCAGAGGTTGTCATGTGTTTTTATGGTTGGATACACAAAGTCTTAGCATAAAAGAACATCGCTTTATATTGCCACTTGTGATAAGGACCTTTATTATGCAGTACGTCGCTTTTATTACTTGCATATCACAAGCTCGTATAAATCTAATTTCTCCCACACTAATAAATCATACATATTTAGCGGGTTTACAACATGACAACTTACTTGGAAGGATATTTCTCAATCCATAGGTAGGTATGGTGGACTCTCATGGCAAAACTGGGTTTAAGGATATATGGAAGCACAAGTAGTATCTCTACTTAGTGCGGGGAGTTTTGGCTAGCATGAGGGAGAAAGGCAAGCTCAACATGTTGGAAGATCCATGACAATATACTTTATTTCGGATATAAGAAGACATAACCCATTATGTTGTCTTCCTTGTCCAACATCAACTCTTTAGCATGTCATATTTTAATGAGTGCTCACAATCATAAAAGATGTCCAAGATAGTATATTTGTATGTGAAGCCTCTCTTCTTTTATCACTTCCTATTAATTGCAACGATGACCAAAACTATGTTTGTCACCTCCCAACAACTTTTATTTATTATACTCTTGTATGTGAAGTCGTTACTTCCCATAAGATCGATATGATCTCTTTGATACTCTTTTTGTTTTGTTTCTTTTTATCGTGACCCAAGTGAGGAAATCAAGCCCTTGACTCAACACTAATCTTTATTATATAGCTCACGGACCCGATTACAAAGGATAAAGCTCGCAAAGCAAAAGCTCACGACTAGATCATGCTAACTTTATTCTAATAGATCAAGATACTACCAAAAGAATCGTACTAAGTAAAACAGTAAAGATAGGGGTGATGGTGATACGATACCGGGGTCACTCCCCCAAGCTTGGCAGTTGCCAAGGGGAGTGCCCATACCCATATGATTATGTCTCCTTCTGCGGGGTTGGTGATGATGTCTTCTTCCCCAGCTTACGCTTAAGGACAGAATTTTGCACCTTTAGATCATTGATCTCCTGCTCAAGATTCAATATCCTCTTGCATAATGCCTGCTTGTTTTCCTGCAAGAGGTTAAAAGGGATAAATTCGATCTTAGATTTCTATACTCTGTTCGGGAGGCTTGACTTTTTAAACTCCACGTGCATGTCTCCAGGTTGAGGTAGTGGGACTTCGTCTTCGTCTGAGCTAGTCCAATCTTTCCTCTTTGAATCCTGATCCTCGTCTTCTTCCGTGGTCCAACCATAATGCTCCAAATCACCATAGACCTTAGGGTCAGCAAGGGAATCAGCCACATAGCTTTTCCCCCTCTGAATCCTGGGACGACATGTCGCTTTTATCTGTGATAGAAGAGGCTTGAAATGAAAACAGAGGAGTTCTGCATGATACAGAGGTCAAAACCTTCGGGAGTATATATAATGAATTTTTCCCGAACATAAGAAGTAACCCACAAGAAAACGGAGTCCAGGGGACACATGGGGCGCCCTCGAGGCAGGGGGCGCGCCCTGGGGAGGGGGGCGCGCCCCCCTCACCTCGAGGCCACCTCGTGTCTCCTCCGGACTGCGGTTTATTTTTCTATTCTTCTAAATATTCCAAAACGGAGAAAAATTACCTTTAGAACTGTTTTGGAGTCGGTTTACTTACTGTATCACGTACCTCTTCCTTTCCGGAGGCTGAATCGTTTTGGAAAGTGTCCCTTATGTATTCCTCCGGGGTTATGGTTTCAATAACATTAGTTTCAACATTAATAGGATTACCTGAGATATAATGTTTGATTCTTTGACCATTCACCACCTTCGGATTTGTGCCTTCGAAGTTGTTGATTTTTATGGCACCGGAATGATAGACCTCCTCGATAACGTAAGGTCCTTCCCACTTAGAGAGAAGTTTTCCTGCAAAAAATCTTAAACGAGAGTTGAATAGCATAACATAATCACCTACGTTGAACTCACGCTTTTGTATCCTTTTATCATGCCATCTTTTAACCTTTTCTTTAAATAACATGGCGTTCTCGTAGGACTGGGTTCTCCATTCATCGAGACAGCTAATATCAAATAGCCTCTTTTCACCGGCAAGTTTGAAATCATAATTGAGCTCTTTGATAGCCCAATATGCCTTATGTTCTATCTCAAGAGGTAAATGATAAGCTTTTCCATATACCATCTTATATGGAGACATACCCATAGGATTTTTGTATGCAGTTCTATAGGCCCATAATGCATCGTCTAGTTTCTTGGACCAATTCTTCCTAGACCTATTAACTATCTTTTGCAAGATTAATTTCAACTCCCTATTACTTAGTTCCACTTGACCATGAGTCTGCGGGTGATAAGGTGATGCAATTCTATGGTTGACATCATACTTAGCACGCATCTTACGGAAAGCACCATGAATAAAGTGTGAACCACCATCAGTCATTAGATATCTAGGGACTCCAAACCTTGGAAATATAACTTCTTTAAGCATCTTAATAGAGGTGTTATGATCAGCACTACTAGTTGGAATAGCTTCTACCCACTTAGTAACGTAATCAACAACAACTAGGATATGTGTGTACCCATTAGAGGCTGGAAAAGGTCCCATATAATCAAAACCCCAGACATCAAATGGTTCAATAACAAGTGAATAATTCATAGGCATTTCTTGACGTCTACTAATATTACCAATTCTTTGACATTCATCACATGATAAGACAAACTTATGGGTATCTTTGAAGAGAGTAGGCCAATAAAAACCGGACTCCAGTACCTTGTGTGCAGTTCGGTCTCCCGCATGGTGTCCTCCGTAAGCTTCGGAGTGGCACTTGCGAAAGATCTATTCCTGTTCATGCTCAGGTACACAACGTCTAATAATACAATCTACTCCTTCTTTATAAAGATGTGGATCATGCCAAAAGTGATGTCTCAAAACATAGAAGAATTTTTTCTTTTGCTGCTATGTGAAGCTAGGAGGTATAAACTTAGCAACAATGTAATTAGCATAATCAGCATACCAGGGAGCAGTACGAGAAGTACTTATGACAGCTAACTGTTCATCAGGAAAGCTATCATTAATAGGTTGTGGGTCATCAAGTATATTCTCTAACCTAGACAAGTTATCTGCTATGGGGTTCTCAGCTCCCTTTCTATCAATAATATGCAAGTCAAATTCTTGCAGCAAGAGAACCCATCTAACGAGTCTAGGTTTAGCATCTTTCTTTTCCATAAGGTATTTGATAGCAGCATGATCAGTGTGAATAGTTACTTTAGAATCAATGATATAGGGTCTAAACTTATCACATGCAAACACAACTGCTAAAAATTCTTTCTCAGTGGTAGCATAATTTCTTTGAGCACTATTTAGAGTTTTACTAGCATACTGAATAACATTCAACTTCTTATCAACTCTGGGCCCTAAAACATCTCCTAGAACATAATCACTAGCATCGCACATAATCTCAAAGGGTAAATTCCAGTCAGGAGGCTGGACAATAGGTGCAGATATCAATGCTTTCTTAAGTATTTCAAATGCTTCTAGACAATCATCATCAAATCCAAAAGGAATATCTTTCTGTAAAAGATTAGTCAGAGGCCTGGAGATTTTGGAGAAGTCCTTAATGAACCTCCTATAAAACCCGGCATGACCAAGGAAACTTCATATACCTTTGATATCCTTAGGGCATGGCATCTTTTCAATAGCATCAACTTTAGCCTTGTCAACTTCAATACCTCTTTGAGAAATTTTATGTCCCAAGACAATGCCTTCATTAACCATAAAGTGGCACTTCTCCCAATTCAAGACAAGGTTAGTGTCTTCACATCTCTGCAAAACTCGATCAAGGTTGCTTAAGCAATCATCAAAAGAAGTTCCGTAAACGGAAAAATCATCCATGAACACTTCAACAATCTTTTCACAAAAGTCAGAGAATATAGCCATCATGCATCTTTGAAAGGTAGCAGGTGCATTACATAAACCAAAAGGCATACATCTATAAGCAAAGGTACCGAAAGGACAAGTAAAGGTGGTCTTTTCTTGATTCCCCTTTGAAACAGGTATTTGAGAGAAACCAGAATAACCATCTAGAAAGCAGAAATGAGTATGTTTGGATAATCTTTCTAGCATTTGATCAATAAATGGCAAGGGTAATGATCTTTCTTAGTAGCTTTATTTAACTTATGGAAATCAATTACCATCCTATAACCTGTAACTATTCTTTGCGGGATCAATTCATCTTTATCATTAGGGACAACGGTCATACCTCCTTTCTTAGGAACACAATGGACATGACTTACCCACTGGCTATCAGCAATGGGATAGATAATACCTGCCTCTAGAAGCTTTAGAATTTCCTTCCTTACCACTTCTTTCATCTTAGGATTTAACCGTCGCTGATGATCAATAACTGGTTTAGCATTTTCTTCCAATTTTATCTTGTGTTGACATATAGTGGGACTAATGCCCTTAAGATCATCCAGAGTATATCCAATGGCAGCTCGGTTCTTCTTCAGAGTTTTCAATAATCTTTCTTCCCCATGCTCTGAAAGGTTAGCACTAATAATGACAGGATATATCTTCTTTTCATCAAGATAAACATACTTAAGATTATCAGGCAAAGGTTTAAGTTCAAACACGGGATCACCCTTGGGTGGAGGAGGATCTCCTAGGATTTCAACAAGCAAGTTGTTTTTTCAATACGGGTCCCTGTGTAAGAAATATTTCATCTATCTTCCTTCTCTCATTCATATGCATATCATTTTCATGGTCTAGCAAGTATTGTTCTAAAGGATCATTAGGTGACACGGCAATAGAAGCAAGACCAATAAGTTCATCTTTACTAGGTGGTGCCTTTTCAAGGGATTGTCTACGAAATTTAGCAAAGTTAAAATCATGAGACGTGTCCCCTAATCCGACAGTGACAATATCTTTCACACAGTCTATCTTGGCATTAATAGTATTAAAGAAGGGTCTACCAAATATAATGGTACATAAAGCATCTTATGGGGAGCTAAGAACAAGAAAATCAGCAGGGTATTTAACCTTCCCACACAAGACTTCAATATCTCTAACAATCCCTACTGGTGAAATAGTATCTCTATTAGCAAGTTTAATAGTAACATCAATCCCTTCTAACTCAACCGATGCAATATCATGCATAATTTCGTTATACAGATCAAAAGGGATAATGCTCGCACTAGCACCTATGTCACATAAACCATGATAGCAATGATCTCCTATCTTGACAGAGATAACTGGCAAGCCTACGACAGGTTTATGTTTATTCCTATCATTGGGTTTGGCTATTCTAGCAGAATTTTCTTGGAGGTAAATAACATGTCCATTTAAATCTTCTACCAAGAGATCTTTAACCATAGCAGCACTAGGTTCAACGTTAATTTGCTCAGAGGGTGTAAGTGTTCTAGTATTAATCTTACGGACTATAGCTGAAGCTTGAGCATGATCCTTTATCCTATCAGGGAAAGGTGGTTTCTCGATATAAGCGGTAGGAATAACGGGATCAACATTATAAGTGATAGTCTTTTCTTCAACTTTAATAGGTTCAACTACCTTAACTTCAATAGGGGGATGGTATTTAAGCCACTTCTCCTTGGGGAGATCAACATGAGTACCAAAGGATTCACAGAAAGAAGCTACTATCTCAGAGTCAAGTCCATATTTAGTGCTAAACTCATGGAAAACATCGGTATCCATAAAAGCTTTAACACAATCAAACTTGGGGGTCATACCTGACTCCTTACCTTCATCGAGGTCCCAATCTTCGGAGTTGCGTTTAATTCTCTCCAATAAATCCCATTTGAAGTCAATAGTATTCATCATATAAGAGCCAGAACAAGAAGTATCGAGCATGGAACGATTATCATGAGAAAGCCGAGCTTAAAAATTTTGAATGATCATTTCTCTTGAGAGCTCATGATTGGGGCATGAATATAACATTGACTTAAGCCTCTCCCAAGCTTGAGCGATGCTTTCTCCTTCGCGAGGCCAGAAATTATAAATATAATTACGATCACGATGAACCTGGTGCATTGGGTAGAACTTCTGATGAAATTCCAACTTCATACGATTATAGTTCCAAGATCCCATGTCATCGCATAGCCTAAACCATGTCAATGCATCTCCCTTCAAAGATAAAGGGAAGACCTTCTTCTTGATAACATCCTCGGGCATACCTGCAAGCTTAAACAATCCACAAACTTCATCCACATAGATTAGCTGTAAATCAGGGTGAAGTATTCCATCTCCTGTATAGGGATTTTCAAGCAGTTTTTCTATCATACCCGAAGAAATCTCAAAGAAAACATTTTCAATAGGTGCAGTAGGTTGAGGAGCAACTCTTTGCTCTTCTGATCGGGGTGAAGATACCCCGAACAAGCCCCTTAAAGGATTTTGAGCCATAGTAACAAGTGACAACAAATTTCAGCACACTATATAAATTTTTCCTTACCAAATTCCACTTACCAAAGGCGCTTCACTCCCCGGCAACGACGCCAGAAAAGAGTCTTGATGACCCACAATTGTAGGGGATCTATCGTAGTCCTTTTAATAAGTAAGAGTGTCAAACCCAACGAGGAGCAGAAGGAAATCATAGGCAGTTTTCAGTAAGGTATTTTCTGCAAGCACTGAATTTATAGGTAACAGATAGTTTTGTGATAAGATAATTGGTAGCAAGTGACAAACGGTAAAAGTAAATAAGGTGCAGCAAGGTGTCCCAATCCTTTGTGTATCAAAGGACAAGCCTGGACAAACTCTTATGCAAGGTAAAGCGCTCCCGAGGACATATGGGAATTATCGTCAAGCTAGTTTTCATCACGATCATCTGATTCGCGTTCGGTACTTTGATAATTTGGTATGTGGGTGGACCGGTGCTTGGGTGCTGCCCTTACTTGGACATGCCTCCCACTTATGATTAACCTCTAATGCAAGCATCCGCAACTACAAAAGAAGTATTAAGGTAAACCTAACCATAGCCTGAGGCATATGGATCCAAATCAGCCCCTTACGAAGCAACGCATAAACTAGGGTTTAAGATTCTGTCACTCTAGCAACCCATCATCTACTTTATTACTTCCCAATGCCTTCCTCTAGGCCCAAATAATGGTGAAGTGTCATGTAGTCGACGTTCAAATGACACCACTAGAGAAAAGACAACATACATCTCATCAAAATATCGAACGAATACCAAATTCACATGACTGCTAATAGCAAGACTTTTCCCATGTCCCCAGGAACAAAAGCAACTACTCACAAGACATAATATTGTTCATGATCAGAGGGGTATTAATATGCATAATGGATCTGAACATATAATCTTCCAGCAAATAAACCAACTAGCATCAACTACAAGGAGTAATCAACACTACTAGCAACCTACAGGTACCAATCTGAGGTTTGGATACAAAGATTTGGTACAAGAGATGAACTAGGGTTTGAGAGGAGATGGTGCTGGTGAAGATGTTGATGAAGATAGCTCTTCCCAAGATGGGAGAGTTGTTGGTGATGACGGCGGTGACGATTTCCCCCTCCCGGAGGGAAGTATCCCCGGCAGAACGGCTCTGTCGGAGCCCTAGATTGGTTTCCGCCTCGGTTCCGCCTCGAGACGGCGGCGTCTGGTCCCGAAAGCCTCCTTCTGATTTTTTTCCAGGTCAAAATGCTTCATATAGTTGAAGATGGGCACCTGGGGCCCATCGGCTGGCCCTCGAGGCAGGAAGGGCGCGCCTTGGGAAGGGGGCGCGCCCCCACCCTCGAGGCCAGCCTGTGGCCCCTCTCGTGGGTTTCTTCCGCCAGGTATTTTTTTATATTTTCCAAAAAAATGTTCTGTGGAGTTTCGGGGCTTTTGGAGTTGTGTAGAATAGGTTTATAGAGTTTGCTCATTTTCCAGCCCAAAATTCCAGCCGCCGGCATCCCCCTTCTTCATGTAAACCTTGCAAAATAAGAGGGAAAAGGCATAAGTATTGTGACAAAACATGTATGAACAGCCCATAATGCAATAAATATCAACTTATAAGCATGATGCAAAATGGACGTATCACGATGCTTATGTGAAAAAGCTTCAACCTGATAAGCTCGAACCCAAGTCGGAGAAATGTGTCTTCATAGGATACCCAAAGAAGACTGTTGGGTACATCTTCTATCACAGATCCGAAGGCAAGATATTCGTTGCTAAGAATGGATCCTTTCTAGAGAAGGAGTTTCTCTCGAAAGAAGTGAGTGGGAGGAAAGTGGAACTTGATGAGGTAATTGTACCTTCTCCCGAATTGGAAAGTAGTACATCACAGAAACTAGTTCCAGTGATTCCTACACTAATTAGTGAGGAAGCTAATGATGATGATCATGGAACTTCGGATCAAGTTACTACTGAAGTTCGTAGATCAACCAGAGTACATTCCGCACCAGAGTGGTATGGCAACCCGGTTCTGGAAGTCATGTTACTAGACCATGATGAACCTACAAACTATGAGGAAGCGATGATGAGCCCAGATTCCGCAAAATGGCTTGAGGCCATGAAATCTGAGATGGGATCCATGTATGAGAACAAAGTGTGGAAATTGGTTGACTTGCTCGATGATCGGCAAGCCATCGAAAATAAATGGATTTTCAAAGGAAGACCGACGCTGACGGTAATGTTACTGTTTACAAAGCTCGACTTGTTGTGAAAGGTTTTCGACAAGTTCAAGGAGTTGACTACGATGAGACTTTCTCACCCGTAGCGATGCTTAAGTCTATCCGAATCATGTTTGCAATTGCCGCATTTTATGATCATGAAATCTGGCAAATGGATGTCGAAACTGCATTCCTGAATGGATATCTTAAAGAAGAGTTGTATATGATGCAACCAGATGGTTTTGTCGATCCTAAAGGTGCTAACAAAGTGTGCAAGCTCCAGCGATCCATCTATGGACTGGTGCAAGCATCTCAGAGTTGGAATATACGCTTTGATAAGTTAATCAAAGCATATAGTTTTATACAGACTTGCGGTGAAGCCTGCATTTAAAAGAAAGTGAGTGGGAGCACGAAAGCCTTTCTGATAAGTATATGTGAATGACATATTGTCGATCAGAAATGATGTAGAATTTTCTGGAAAGCATAAAGGAGTGTTTGAAAGGAGTTTTTTCAAAGAAAAACCTCGGTAAAGCTGCTTACATATTGAGCCCCAAGATCTATAGAGATAGATTGAGACGCTTGATAAGTTTTTTCAATGAGTACATACCTTGACAAGTTTTTGAAGTAGTTCAAAATGGATCATTCAGGGAAGGAGTTCTTGCCTGAGTTGTAAGGTATGAAGTTGAGTAAGACTCAAAGCCCGACCTCGGCAGAAGATAGAGAAAGAATGAAAGTCATTCCATATGCCTCAGTCATAGGTTCTATATAGTATGACATGTTGTGTACCAAACCTGTTGTGTACCTTACCATGAGTTTGGCAAGGAGGTACAAAAGTGATCCAGGAGTAGATCACTGGACAACGGTCAAAATTATCCTTAGTTACTGGATGACTAAGGAAATGTTTTCTCGATTATGGAGGTGATAAAGAGTTCGTCGTAAAGAGTTACACCGATGCAAGATTTACACTAATCCAGATGACTCTAAGTATCAATCTGGATGCATATTGGAAGTGGGAGCAATTAGCTAGAGTAGCTCCATGCAGAGCATTGTAGACACAGAATCTGCGAAATACATACGGATCTATATGTAACAGACCCATTGACTAAACTTCTCTCACAAGCAAAACATGATCACACCTTATTACTCTTGGGTGTTAATCACATAGCGATGTGAACTAGATTATTGACTCTAGTAAACCCTTTGGGTGTTGGTCACATGGCGATGTGAACAATGGATGTTATTCACATAACGATGTGAACTATTGGTATTAAATCACATGGAGATGTGAACTAGATTATTGACTCTAGTGCAAGTGGGAGACTGAAGGAAATATGCCCTAGAGGCAATAATAAAGTTATTATTTATTTCCTTATGTCATGATAAATGTTTATTATTCATGCTAGAATTGTATTAACCGGAAACTTAGTACATGCGTGAATACATAGACAAAACAGAGTGTCCCTAGTATGCCTCTACTAGACTAGCTCATTGATCAAAGATGGTTATGTTTCCTAACCATAGACATGAGTTGTCATTTGATCAACGGGATCACATCATTAGGAGAATGATGTGATGGACTAGACCCATCCATTAGCTTAGCACTATGATCGTTTAGTTTTACTGCTATTGCTTTCTTCATGACTTATACATGTTCCTATGACTATGAGATTATGCAACTCCCGAATACCGTAGGAACACCTTATGTGCTATCAAACGTCACAACGTAACTGGGTGATTATAAAGATGCTCTACAGGTGTCTCCGAAGGTGTTCGTGGTGTTGGCATAGATCAAGAATATGATTTGTCAGTCCGAGTGTCGGAGAGGTATCTCTGGGCCCTCTCGGTAATACACATCATAATAAGCCTTGCAAGCAAATGACTAATGAGTTAGTCACGAGATGATGTATTACAAAACGAGTAAAGAGACTTGCCGGTAATGAGATTAACTAGGTATGGTGATACCGACGATCGAATCTCGGGCAAGTAACATACCGATGACAAAGGGAACAACGTATGTTGTTGTGCGGTTTGACTGATAAATATCTTCGTAGAATATGTAGGAGCCAGTATGAGCATCCAGGTTCCGCTATTGGTTATTGACCGGAGATGAGTCTTGGTCATGTCTACATAGTTCTCGAACCCGTAGGGTCCGCACGCTTAACGTTTGATGACGATCGGTATTATGAGTTTATGTGTTTTGATGTAGCGAAGGTAGTTCGGAGTCCCAGATGAGATCGGTGACATGACGAGGAGTCTCGAAATGGTCGAGATGTAAAGATCGATATATGGACAACTATATTCGGATATCGGAAAGGTTCCGAGTGATTCGGGTATTTTTCGGAGTACCGGAGAGTTACGGGAATTCGCCGGGGAGTATATGGGCCTTATTGGGCTTTAGGGGAAAGAGAGAGAGAGGAGGCTGCGCCCCCCAAGGCTTAGTACGAATTGGGCTAGGGGGAGGGGCTGCGCCCCCTCCTTCCTTCTCTTCTCTTTTCCCTTTCCTTCTCTCCTACTCCTACTACTTGGAAGGGCTCCTAGTTCTACTAGGAAAGGGGGAATCCTACTCCCGGTGGGAGTAGGACTCCCCTAGCGCGCGCCTTAGAGAGGGCCGGCCCTCCCCCTCCTCCACTCCTTTATATACGGGGGTAGAGGCACCCCATAGACACACAAGTTGATCAGTTGATCTCTCCAACCGTGTGCGGTGCCCCTCTCCACAGAAACACAGCTCGATCATATCGTTGTAGTGCTTAGGCAAATCCCTGCACCGGTAGCTTCATCATCTCCGTCACCATGCAGTCGTGCTGACGAAACTCTCCCGCGAAGTTCTACTTGATCAAGAGCTCGTGGGACGTCATCAAGCTGAACGTGTGCTGAACGCGGAGGCTCCGTATGTTCGGTGCTTGACCGGTTGGATCGCGAAGAAGTTCGACTACATCAACCGCGTCACTAGACGATTCCGCTCCCAGTCTACGAGGGTACGTAGACACACTCTCCCCTCTCATAGCTATGCATCTAGTAGATAGATCTTGCTTGATCATAGGATATTTCTGAAATACTACGTTCCCCAACAGCTTCATCATCATCGTCACCACGCCGTCGTGCTAACGAAACTCTCCCATGACGCTCAACTAGATCAAGAGCTCGTGGGACGTCATCGAGCAGAATGTGTGCTGAACACGGAGGTGTCGTACGGTGCTTGGATCGGTTGGATCACGAAGACGTTCGACTACATCAACCGTGTCACTAGACGCTTCCGCTTTAGGTCTACGAGGGTACGTAGACACACTCTCCCCTCTCGTTGCTATGCTTCTAGTAGATAGATCTTGCGTGATCGTAGGAAATTTTTGAAATACTACGTTCCCCAACAGCCTTCACCTCCTCGATGCAGCGAGCAATGGTGAAGTAGTAGCTCGAGTCCTCCGGCAGCACGACGGTGTGATGGCGGTGGTGGTGGGGAAATCTTAGCAAAGCTTCACTAAGCTACACGAAGAGAAGATGGACTATGAGGGAGAGGGAGGGTAGCGCCGTGGCATGGATGGGTGTGGCCGCCCTCCCTCTACCCCTCTATTTATAGGGGGACGGGAGGAGGAGGGGGCGCCCTAGGATTTCCCCTAGGGGGCGGCGGCCACCACGGATGGGGGCGCCCCTAGGGAAACCCTAGGGTGGCTTGCCCCCCAAGCCAGGTGGGGCGCCTGCCTGAGGTGGGATCCCCATCCTTGGATGCATGGGATGGGGTGGGGGTGGCCATCCCCTTATGGGCTGGTGTGCCCCCTTCCGGAGAGGGGAATGTCCGCTCTTCGTCATCACCAACCCTCCTTCATCGCCAATTCCATGATGCTCTCCATTGGGAGTGGGTGATTTTTTTGTAGCCTCGCTGGTCGGTGAGGAGTTGGATGAGATTCATCATGTAATCGAGTTAGTTTTGTTAGGGTATGATCCCTAGTATCCACTATATTCTAAGATTGATGTTGTTTATGACTTTGCTATGCTTAATGCTTGACACTTTGGGCCTGGGTGCCATGATTCCACATCTGAACCGTTTATGTTATCACCATTATATCTATGTTCTAGATCCAATCTTGCAAGTCATAGTCACCTATTACGTGTTATGATCCGTAAACCTTGTAGTGACAATATGCGGGATACTTTCCGGTGATGACCGTGATTTGAGGAGTTCATGTATTCATTGTGTGCTAATGCTTTGTTCCAGTACTCTATTAAAAGGAGGCCTTAATATCCCTTAGTTTCCTTATGGACCCCGCTGCCACGGGAGGGTAGGACAAAAGATGTCATACAAGTTCTTTCCATAGGCACGTATGACTATTTACGGAATGTGTGCCTACCTTATATTTATGAACTAGAGCTAGTGTCGTATCACCCTAGGTTGTAACTGTCACATGATGAATATCATCCAACAAATTGCCGATCCAATGCCTATGATTTTCCTACATATTGATCTTGCTAAGTTACTACTATTGCTATTACCATTGCTACTGCTACAAAACTATTACTATCACTGTTACCGTCACTGTTGCTGCTGCCACTACTATCAAGCTATCATATTATTGTGCTACTAATCACTTTGTTGCAAATAATTCTCCAGGTGTGATTGAATTGACAACTCAGTTGCTAATACTTGCAAATATTATTTGGCTCCCCTTGTGTCGAATCTATAAATTTGGGTTGAATACTCAACCCTCGAAAACTGTTGCGATCACATATACTTGTGGGTTATCAAGACCTTTTTCGGGCGCCGTTGCCGGGGAGCATAGCTATACTTATTGAGTCACTTGGGATTATTATCTATCTATCACTATGAATAATCTGAGGGATGATCGAACTAAGATATTTCCCTCAACTACGAGGGGAGGTAAGGAATTTCCATCACACTCTGCCCTTGATTCTCCTTTAGTTATAAGTAAGTTTGCTACACCACACTCTGCTATTAATCCTGATATGTCGCAAGTAATTGATGATGCTACTTCTTCTATGAATGATGCTTATGATGATGCTAGTACCTTGCTTGATAAGACTGTGCCATTGGGTGAATTGCTTGATGAACAACTTGCTGGACTTAATGATATTGAGAATGTTACTATTGATGAGACCATTGAAACTAATGAAGTGCTTGACACTGAAAACTGTGAAACACCTATTAAATCTAGCCATCCTAGATATGAATTTCCAAAAGTAGCCGAAGGTTATGTTATGGATGAGCAGACAACTAGAGACTTTGTTGCTTGCAATCATAGAGATGACCTTAAGAAATTATTAAGCAAACTGAAAGAGAAATCTTTGAATGCTAAAATGAAATGTGATCCTAAGTTTGCTACCTCACCTATCTTTGTTAATGATAAGGATTATGAGTTCTTGTCGACCCAGAGTTAATTACTTTGGTAGAGTCTGATCCCTTCCATGGCTATGAAACTGAAATCGTAGTGGCACATCTTACTAAGTTGAATGATATAGCCACCCTATTTGCTCGTGATGAGAAAATTCGCTATTATTATATCCTCAAGTTATTTCCATTCTCATTAAAGGGTGATGCTAAAGCTTGGTGCAATACTGAAAGATCGTGGATGTCGCCTAGAGGGGGGGTGAATAGGCACTTTAAAATAATTACGGTTTCGGCTTGAACAAATGCGGAATAAACCTAGCGGTTAATTTGTCAAGCACAAAACCTACAACAACTAGGCTCACCTATGCACACCAACAACTTATGCTAAGCAAGATAAACAACTAGGAGATAGCAAGAAATATGACAAGAAACAATATGGCTATCACAAAGTATAGTGCATAAGTAAAGGGCTCGGGTAAGAGATAACCGAGGAACGCGGAGACGACGATGTATCCCGAAGTTCACACCCTTGCGGATGCTAATCTCCGTTTGGAGCGGTGTGGAGGCACAATGCTCCCCAAGAAGCCACTAGGGCCACCGTAATCTCCTCATGCCCTCGCACAATGCAAGATGCCGTGATTCCACTAAGGGACCCTTGAGGGCGGTCACCGAACCCGTACAAATGGCAACCCTTGGGGGCGGTCACCGAACCCGTACAAAATGCTCGGGGCGATCTCCACAACCTAATTGGAGAC
Source organism: Secale cereale (assembly GCA_902687465.1). Lineage (NCBI taxonomy): Eukaryota > Viridiplantae > Streptophyta > Magnoliopsida > Poales > Poaceae > Secale > Secale cereale. The sequence goes on from LR738713.1 coordinate 535,481,961, forward strand.
CCCGACGCTTGCCCGGAGCTTTGCACCACAATGATTGAGCTCCGAACACCACAAGGTTGGGGCTATCTCCCCAACGACACCACGAAGCTTCACCACAATGGAATATGGCTCCGAGGTGACCACAACCGTCTAGGGCACCCAAGCACCCAAGAGGAACAAGCTCAAGGGTACCAAGCACCCAAGAGTAATAAGCTTCTCAACTTGTAACTTCCACGTATCACCGTGGAGAAATCAAACCGATGCACCAAATGCAATGGCAAGGGCACACGGAGTGCCCAAGTCCTTCTCTCCCAAATCCCACCGAAGCAACTAATGCTAGGGAGGGAAATGAGAGGAAGAACAAGAAGGAGAACACTAAGAACTCCAAGATCAAGATCCAAGGGGTTCCCCTCACCTAGAGGAGAAAGTGATTGGTGGAAACGTGGATCAAGATCTCCTCTCTCTTTCCCCCCAAAACTAGCAAGAATCCATGGAGGGATTGAGAGATATCAAGCTCGAAGAAGGTCAACAATGGGGGAAGAACACGAGCTCAAAAGATTAGGTTCATTGGGGAAGAAGACCCCCTTTTATAGGTGGGGGAAAATCCAACCGTTATGCTCACAACCCGCACAGAGCGGTACTACCGCTCCAGGAGCGGTACTACCGCTTAGGGCGGTAGTACCCCTTTGAAAAACAACAGCGAGGAGGCAAAAAGGCCAGAAGAACCGTCGGAGTGGTAGTACCGCTTGACATCACGGTACTACCGCTACGGGTAGCGGTACTACTGGTAAGGGTAGCGGTACTACTGCTTGCGAGCGGTACTAAAAAATTACATCTGTGCCTACCACCGCTGGACTTGTGACGAGTTTTTGGTCCCGAGCGGAAGTAGCCACGGAAGTAGCCACGGTAGTACTGCTCCAAGCGGTAGTACCGCTCCCGAAAGCGGTAGTAAAAAATTACTTCCGCTCCAACCCGCGGTAGTACCGCTGCAGCCTTTTTAGTACACCAAAACGATAATAACTTTTGCATACGGACTCCGAATTCGATGAAACCAAGTTTGTTGGAAAGCTAGCGACAAGGGCTAACACAATATTGATAGAAATATCAATAAGAAGCAAATTAGAAAAGTCCCAAAAGAAAATGGTGAGAACCCTTCCTCGGATAAGGCCGGTAAAACATCCAACACCGAAAACATCATAGAAGACGCATGTGAACTCCGTTTTCGATGAACTCAAGCTTGTCATCAAGATGACCATAAGCTCTAAGACTCACAAAGAGAACCAAACAAGAACCAAGAAACATGATGCAAAGATGCAATGGTTTGAGCTCTCTACTAATGATACGATCAAGCTACCAACTTGAGAGCCCCCCTTGATAGTACGGCAAACGATCCTATAACCCGGTCTCCCAACTGTTGGGGAACGTAGTATTTTAAAATTTTCCTACGATCACGCAAGATCTATCTACCAGATGCATAGCAACGAGAGGGAAGAGTGTGTCTACGTACCCTCGTAGACCGGGAGCGGAAGCGTCAAGTGACGCGGTTGATGTTGTCGAACTTCTTCGCGATCCAACCGATCAAGCACCGAACGTACGGCACCTCCGCGTTCAGCACACGTTCAGCTTGATGACGTCCCACGAGCTCTTGATCCAGTTGAGCTTCACGGGAGAGTTTCGTCAGCACGACGGCGTGGTGACGGATATGATGTGTTCACCGGCGCAGGGCTTCGCCTAAGCTCCGCGACGGTATGACCGAGGTGTGATTCTGTGGAGGGGGGCACCGCACACGGCTAAAACAATTCAACTTGTGTGTCTTTGGGTTCCCCCTGCCCCCGTATATAAAGGAGCAAGGGAGGGAGGCCGGCCGGCCCTTCCTGGTGCGGCTAGGGAAGGAGTCCTACTAGGAATAGGATTGCAATCCTATTCCTAGTAGGATTCACCAAAAGGAAGAAGGGGGAAAGGAATAGGAGAGGTGCCCCCCCCCCAATCCTAGTCCAACTAGGAACCCTAGGTGGGGGCGCCGGCCAGCCCTATGGGCTGCCTCTCTCTTTCCCTTTAGGCCCATTATGGACCATCCCCTCTCGTAGGGGGTTCCGGTAACCCCCTCCGGCATTCCCGATAAATCCGAAACTTTTCCGGTATACTTCCGGTGTCCGAATATAGCCGTCCAATATATCAATCTTTATCTCTCGGACATTCCGAGACTCCTCGTCATGTCCGTGATCTCATCCGGGACTCCGAACTACCTTCGGTACATCAATACTCATAAACTCATAATACCGATCGTCATCAAACGTTAAGCGTGCGGACCCTACGGGTTCGAGAACTATGTAGACATGACCGAGACTCATCTCCGGTCAATAACCAATAGCGGAACCTAGATGTTCATATTGGCTCCTACATATTCTACGAAGATCTTTTATCGGTCAGAACCGCATAACAACATACGTTGTTCCTTTTGTCAAACGGTATGTTACTTGCCCAAGATTCGATCGTCGGTATCTCTATACCTAGTTCAATCTCGTTACCGGCAAGTCTCTTTACTCGTTCCGTAACACATCATCTCGTGACTAACTCATTAGTCTTTTGCTTGCAAGGCTTATTGTGATGTGTGTTACCGAGAGGGCCCAGAGATACCTCTCCGACACTCGGAGTGACAAATCCTAATCTTGATCTATGCCAACACCACGAATACTTTCGGAGACACCTGTAGAGCATCTTTATGATCACCCAGTTACGTTGTGACGTTTGATAGCACACAAGGTGTTCCTACGGTATTCGGGAGTTGCATAATCTCATAGTCATAGGAACATATATAAGTCATGAAGAAAGCAATAGCAGTAAAACTAAACGATCATAGTGCTATGCTAACGGATGGGTCTTGTCCATCACATCATTCTCCTAATGATGTGATCCCGTTGATCAAATGACAACTCATGTCTATGGTTAGGAAACATAACCATCTTTGATCAATGAGCTAGTCTAGTAGAGGCATACTAGGGACATACTGTTTTGTCTATGTATCCACACATGTACTAAGTTTCCGGTTAATACAATTCTAGCATGAATAAAAGACATTTATCATGATATAAGGAAATACAAATAACATCTTTATTATTGCCTCTAGGGCATATTTCCTTCAGTCTCCCACTTCAACTAGAGTCAATAATCTAGATTACAAAGTGATGATCCTCACACCCATGGAGTCCTGGTGTTGATCATGTTTTGCCCGTGGAAGAGGCTTAGTCAACGGGTCTGCAACATTCAGATCCGTATGTATTTTGCAAATCTCTATGTCTCCCTCCTTGACTAGATCGCGGATGGAATTGAAGCGTCTTTTGATGTGCTTTGTTCTCTTGTGAAACCTGGATTCCTTCGCCAAGGCTATGGCTCTAGTGTTGTCACAAAAGATTTTCATTGGACCCGATGCACTAGGTATTACACCTAGATCGGATATGAACTCCTTCATCCAGACTCCTTCATTTGTTGCTTCCGAAGCAGCTATGTATTCCGCTTCACACGTAGATCCTGCCACGACGCTCTGCTTGGAACTGCACCAACTGACAGCTCCACCGTTCAATAAAAATACATATCCGGTTTGTGACTTTGAGTCATCCGGATCAGTGTCAAAGCTAGAATCGACGTAACCGTTTACGACGAGCTCTTTGTCACCTCCATATACGAGAAACATATCCTTTGTTCTTTTCAGATACTTTAGGATGTTTTTTGACCGCTGTCCAGTGATCCATTCCTGGATTACTTTGGTACCTCCCTTCTAGACTTATAGCAAGGCACACATCAGGTCTGGTACACAGCAGTGCATACATGATAGATCCTATGGCTGAGGCATAGGGAATGACTTTCATTTTCTCTCTATCTTCTGCAGTGGTCGGGCATTGAGTCTTATTCAACTTCATACCTTGTAAAACAGGCAAGAACCCTTTCTTTGACTGATCCATTTTGAACTTCTTCAAAATCTTATCAAGGTATGTGCTTTGTGAAAGTCCAATTAAGCGTCTTGATCTATCTCTATAGATCTTGATACCTAATATATAAGCAGCTTCACCGAGGTCTTTCATTGAAAAACTTTTATTCAAGTATCCTTTTATGCTATCCAGAAATTCTATATCATTTCCAATCAACAATATGTCATCTACATATAATATTAGAAATGCTACAGAGCTTCCACTCACTTTCTTGTAAATACAGGCTTCTCCAAAAGTCTGTATAAAACCAAATGCTTTGATCACCTCATCAAAGCGTATATTCCAACTCCGAGATGCTTGCACCAGTCCATAGATGGATCGCTGGAGCTTGCATACTTTGTTAGCACCTTTTGGATCGACAAAACCTTCTGGTTGCATCATATACAACTCTTCTTTGAGATATCCATTTAGGAATGCAGTTTTGACATCCATTTGCCAGATTTCATAATCATAAAATGCGGCAATTGCTAACATGATTCGGACAGACTTAAGCATCGCTACTGGTGAGAAAGTCTCATCGTAGTCAACTCCTTGAACTTGTCGAAAACCTTTCGCAACAAGTCGAGCTTTGTAAACAGTAATATTACCGTCTGCGTCGGTCTTCCTCTTGAAGATCCATTTATTTTCGATGGCTTGCCGATCATCGGGCAAGTCAACCAAAGTCCATACTTTGTTCTCATACATGGATCCCATCTCAGAGTTCATGGCTTCAAGCCATTTTACGGAATCTGGGCTCATCATCGCTTCCTCATAGTTCGTAGGTTCATCATGGTCTAGTAACATGATTTCCAGAACTGGGTTGCCGTACCACTCTGGTGCGGAACGTACTCTGGTTGATCTACGACGTTCAGCAGAAACTTGATCTGAAGTTTCATGATCATTATCATTAACTTCCTCACTAATTGGTGTAGGAATCACTGGAACAATTTCCTGTGATGTACTACTTTCCAATCCGGGAGAAGGTACAATTACCTCATCAAGTTCTACTTTCCTCCCACTCACTTCTTTCGAGAGAAACTCTTTTTCCAGAAAGGATCCGTTCTTAGCAACTAATATTTTGCCTTCGGATCTGTGATAGAAGGTGTACCCAACAGTCTCTTTTGGGTATCCTATGAAGACACATTTTTCCGACTTGGGATCAAGCTTATCAGGTTGAAGTGTTTTCACATAAGCATCGCAGCCCCAAATTTTAAGAAACGACAACTTTGGTTTCTTGCCAAACCATAGTTCATAAGGTGTCGTATCAACGGATTTAGATGGTGCCCTATTTAACGTGAATGCAGCTGTCTCTAAAGCATAACCCCAAAACGATAGTGGTAAATTGGTAAGAGACATCATAGATCGTACCATATCCAATAAAGTACGGTTACGACGTTCGGACACACCATTACACTGTGGTGTTCCAGGTGGCGTGAGTTGTGAAACTATTCCACATTGTTTCAAATGAAGACCAAACTCGTAACTCAAATATTCTCCTCCACGATCTGATCGTAGAAACTTTATTTTCTTGTTACGATGATTCTCTACTTCACTCTGAAATTCTTTGAACTTTTCAAATGTTTCAGACTTGTGCTTCATTAAGTAGATATACCCATATCTGCTCAAATCATCAGTGAAGGTTAGAAAATAACGATACCCGCCGCGAGCATCAACACTCATTGGTCCACATACATCAGTATGTATGATTTCCAACAAATCCGTTGCTCGCTCCATAGTTCCGGAGAACGGAGTTTTAGTCATCTTGCCCATGAGGCATGGTTCGCAAGCACCAAGTGATTCATAATCAAGTGATTCCAAAAGTCCATCTTTATGGAGTTTCTTCATGCGTTTTACACCAATATGACCTAAACGGCAGTGCCACAAATAAGTTGCACTATCATTATTAACCTTGCATCTTTTGGTTTCAATATTATGAATATGTGTATCACTACAATCGAGATCCAATAAGAATAGACCACTCTTTAAGGGTGCATGACCATAAAAGATATTATTCATTAAAATAGAACAACCATTATTCTCTGATTTAAATGAATAACCGTCTCGCAATAAACAAGATCCAGATATAATGTTCATGCTCAACGCTCGCACCAAATAACAATTATTTAGGTCTAAAACTAATCCCGAAGGTAGATGTAGAGGTAGCGTGCCGACGGCGATCACATCGACTTTGGAACCATTTCCCACGTGCATCGTCATCTCATCCTTAGCTAATCTTCGTTTAATCCGTAGTCCCTGTTTCGAGTTACAAATATTAGCAACCGAACCGGTATCAAATACCGAGGTACTACTACGAGCATTAGTAAGGTACACATCAATAACATGTATATCACATATACCTTTGTTCATCTTGCCATCCTTCTTATCCGCCAAATACTTGGGGCAGTTCCGCTTCCAGTGTCCAGTCCCCTTGCAGTAGAAGCACTCAGTTTCAGGCTTGGCTCCAGATTTGGGTTTCTTCGTGGAAGTAGCAACTGACTTGCTATTCTTTCTGAAGTTCCCTTTCTTTCCCTTGCCCTTTTTCTTGAAACTAGTGGTCTTGCTAACCATCAACACTTGATGCTCCTTTTTGATTTCTACCTCCGCAGCTTTGAGCATAGCGAAGAGCTCGGGAATTGTCTTTTGCATCCCTTGCATGTTATAGTTCATCACGAAGCCTTTATAGCTTGGTGGCAGTGATTGAAGAACTCTATCAATAACACTATCCTCGTCAACTTTGCAACCAAGTTGAGTTATATGATTGTAGTACCCAGACATTCTGAGCAAGTGTTCACTGATATAACTATTCTCCTCCATTTTGCAGCTGTAGAACTTATTGGAAATCTCATATTTCTCAATTCGGGCATTTGCTTGAAATATTAACTTCAACTCCTGGAACATCTCATATGGTCCATGACGTTCAAAACGTCGTTGAAGTCCTGGTTCTAAGCCGTAAAGCATGGCACACTGAACTATCGTGTAGTCATCAGACCGCGACTGCCAGACGTTCAAAGCGTCTGCATTAGCGGAAGTGGGCTTGTCACCTAGCGGTGCTTCAAGGACATAATTCTTCTGTGCAGCAATGAGGATAATCCTCAGGTTACGGACCCAGTCCGTGTAATTGCTACCATCATCTTTCAACTTAGCTTTCTCTAGGAATGCATTAAAATTCAAAGGAACGGTAGCACGGGCCATTGATCTACAACGACATAGATATGCAAAACTATCAGGACTAAGTTCATGATAAATTAAAGTTCAATTTAATCATTTTAATTTAAAGAACTCCCACTTAGATAGACATCCCTCTGGTCATCTAAATGATCACGTGATCCAAATCAACTAAACCATGTCCGATCATCACGTGAGATGGAGTAGTTTCAATGGTGAACATCTTATGTTGATCATATCTACTATATGATTCACGCTCGACCTTTCGGTCTCCAGTGTTCCAAGGCCATATCTGTATATGCTAGGCTCGTCAAGTTTAACCCGAGTATTCTGCGTGTGCAAAACTGGCTTACACCCGTTGTATTTGAACGTAGAGCTTATCACACCCGATCATCACGTGGTGTCTCGGCACGACGAACTTTCGCAACGGTGCATACTCACGGAGAACACTTATACCTTGAAATTTAGTAAGGGATCATCTTATAATGCTACCGTCGTTCTAAGCAAAATAAGAAGCATAATAAGATAAACATCACATGCAATCAATGTATGTGACATGATATGGCCATCACTATCTTGTGCTTTTGATCTCCATCTTCAAAGCACCGTCATGATCACCTTCGTCACCGGCTTGACACCTTGATCTTTATCGTAGCATCATTGTCGTCTTGCCAACTATTGCTTCTACGACTATCGCTACCGCTTAGTGATAAAGTAAAGCAATTACATGGCGATTGCATTTCATACAATAAAGCGACAACCATATGGCTCCTGCCAGTTGCCGATAACTTTACAAAACATGATCATCTCATACAAAACCGTATAACTCATCATGTCTTGACCATATCACATCACAACATGCCCTGCAAAAACAAGTTAGACATCCTCTACTTTGTTTGTTGCAAGTTTTACGTGGCTGCTACGGGCTTTAGCAAGAACCGTTCTTACCTACGCATACAAAACCACAACGATGTTTCGTCAAGTATGTGTTGTTTTAACCTTCACAAGGACCGGGCGTAGCCACACTTGATTCAGCTAAAGTGAGAGAGACAGACACCCGCCAGTCACCTTTAAGCAACGAGTGCTCGTAACGGTGAAACCAGTTTCGCGTAAGCGTACGCGTAATGTCGTCCGGGCCGCTTCATCTCACAATACCGCCGAAGCAAAGTATGACATGCTGGTAAGCAGTATGACTAGTATCGCCCACAACTCATTGTGTTCTACTCGTGCATATCATCTACGCATAAACCTGGCTCTGATACCACTGTTGGGGAACGTAGTATTTTAAAATTTTCCTACGATCACGCAAGATTTATCTACCAGATGCATAGCAACGAGAGGGAAGAGTGTGTCTACGTACCCTCGTAGACCGGGAGCGGAAGCGTCAAGTGACGCGGTTGATGTTGTCGAACTTCTTCGTGATCCAACCGATCAAGCACCGAATGTACGACACCTCCGCGTTCAGCACACGTTCAGCTTGATGACGTCCCACGAGCTCTTGATCCAGTTGAGCTTCACGGGAGAGTTTCGTCAGCACGACGGCGTGGTGACGGATATGATGTGTTCACCGGCACAGGGCTTCGCCTAAGCTCCGCGACGGTATGACCGAGGTGTGATTCTGTGGAGGGGGGCACCGCACACGGCTAAAACAATTCAACTTGTGTGTATTTGGGTGCCCCCCTGCCCCCGTATATAAAGGAGCAAGGGAGGGAGGCCGGCCGGCCCTTCCTGGTGCGGCTAGGGAAGGAGTCCTACTAGGAATAGGATTGCAATCCTATTCCTAGTAGGATTCACCAAAAGGAAGAAGGGGGAAAGGAATAGGAGAGGTGGCGCCCCCCCCCAATCCTAGTCCAACTAGGAACCCTAGGTGGGGGCGCCGGCCAGCCCTATGGGCTGCCTCTCTCTTTCCCTTTAGGCCCATTATGGACCATCCCCTCTCGTAAGGGGTTCCGGTAACCCCCTCCGGCATTCCCGATAAATCCGAAACTTTTCCGGTATACTTCCGGTGTCCGAATATAGCCGTCCAATATATCAATCTTTATGTCTCGGACATTCCGAGACTCCTCATCATGTCCGTGATCTCATCCGGGACTCCGAACTACCTTCGGTACATCAATACTCATAAACTCATAATACCGATCGTCATCAAACGTTAAGCGTGCGGACCCTACGGGTTCGAGAACTATGTAGACATGACCGAGACTCATCTCCGGTCAATAACCAATAGCGGAAGCTGGATGTTCATATTGGCTCCTACATATTCTACGAAGATCTTTTATCGGTCAGAACCGCATAACAACATATGTTGTTCCTTTTGTCAAACGGTATGTTACTTGCCCGAGATTCGATCGTCGGTATCTCTATACCTAGTTCAATCTCGTTACCGGCAAGTCTCTTTACTCGTTCCGTAACACATCATCTCGTGACTAACTCATTAGTCTTTTGCTTGCAAGGCTTATTGTGATGTGTGTTACCGAGAGGGCCCAGAGATACCTCTCCGACACTCGGAGTGACAAATCCTAATCTTGATCTATGCCAACACCACGAATACTTTCGGAGACACCTGTAGAGCATCTTTACGATCACCCAGTTACGTTGTGACGTTTGATAGCACACAAGGTGTTCCTACGGTATTCGGGAGTTGCATAATCTCATAGTCATAGGAACATGTATAAGTCATGAAGAAAGCAATAGCAGTAAAACTAAACGATCATAGTGCTATGCTAACGGATGGGTCTTGTCCATCACATCATTCTCCTAATGATGTGATCTCGTTGATCAAATGACAACTCATGTCTATGGTTAGGAAACATAACCATCTTTGATCAATGAGCTAGTCTAGTAGAGGCATACTAGGGACATACTGTTTTGTCTATGTATCCACACATGTACTAAGTTTCCGGTTAATACAATTCTAGCATGAATAAAAGACATTTATCATGATATAAGGAAATACAAATAACATCTTTATTATTGCCTCTAGGGCATATTTCCTTCACCAACTACCACCACGAGACCGGTAAAATAGAAAACCTATCAAGGGCAAACCTTTGCTTTGCACAAATTCCACTTGAGCTAGATGTAGACGATCTTGACTTCCTCAAGTTGGACCACCTTTCTTGATTGTGTTGTCTCGGTGAAGACTAGTAGATTGCTCCCCCATACTCCACTATGGGTGAGCCACTCTTCGGCATATCTTCACAAGTCCATTGTCACCACAATGGACGGCAAGCTTCAAGCACTTGATCTCTTTGTGATGCTCCACTTGAACTTGCACACCGCAACCTAACCCCACCAAGAACTCTCACGAAGACCATGGGTTAGTACACAAAGCGTGATTGACAATGCTTACCATACCATAGGATTGCTTGAACCCTCTTGGTACATCTTCTACACTTTGTGTGTTGATCAACTTGATTCATTCTTTGACTTAGTTTTGATCAACCTTGAATCCTTCCAACTCTTTTCATTTGGATGATGTCTTGAAGGTAAACAAGAATGATCACAAACTCTTCTTCTTCAAGACATGCTTGCAATAAGCTCAACACCCACAAGACCAATCTTTGGATAATTCCTTAATAGCACCTTGGTCATCACAAACTCTCCTTGAAACCAACAAATGAACTCCAAGAAAAGCCTATGGACAAACCCTTCAAATATAACTCAAGGCAACCATTAGTCCATAGAGATTGTCATCAATTACCAAAACCAAACATGGGGGCACCGCATGTTCTTTCAAATACTCTTACTCTTGGTTGTGTGCGTAGTCCCCAGGATAAGTATCTCTGATGTAGCCGTTTCTGGTCCAGAATTCCACCTGCCGGCAATCTCCCTCATCATGTGAAACTTGCAAAATAAGAGAGAAAAGAATTGTATCATAAAGTGAAATAAGAGTCAAAATTGCAATAAATATCAATAGGAAAACATGATGCAAAATGGACGTATCAGTTAGCAAAATTCTCGACCCCAACTAAGGATGTCCGACACAACAGAAACATGGCGGATGACGATAAGTGTTAGTTATGTGGTTCCCAAGATTCTTGGTGGTACTCTCCCCTTGAATGCTCTATGGCCAGATGTGAATAGGTGTTAGCTATGTAGATATTGTTGATCACATCCAAGCCACGAGAGATCCGTACGTGAAGAACTGGATTTTTGCGATGATTGAAAGCTTACCACACAAGAAACTGATTGACATGGTAATCACACTTTGGGCGATCTTGACTGCTAGGCGAAAGGCGATACATGATGGAATTCTTCAAAGTTCACACGCTACTCATTCCTTCGTGAATAGCTTTATAGATGACCTGAAAGTGCTACAAAACACAGAAACAAATCGAGCAAGGGCAATGGGCACTAGCACCGGCCAACCCTCTAGTCACCGGCGGACGTGGACACCTCTAGGAGAGAGTCATGTTAAGATTCATGTTGACGGCGCCCTATCTAGAAACGGGCAGACCGACGCTTCTTCAGCGGTCTGTAGGGACCAAAACGGGTTGGTCTTGGGCTCGTCTGTTATGGCTTTCCCGGACATCACTGATCCTGCTACTCTTGAAGCCCTTGCGTGTCGGGAGGCCATGTCCCTTGCCTTAGATCAAGCGGTGGACGGACTCAGCACTGAAGGTAAATATTCCGCAATCATCAAAGACACCATTGCTAAGGCAAGAGAGATTAATAGTTGTGCTTTTGTCTTTGAGGGTCGAGCTATGAATTGGGATGCTCACAACTTAGCTAAGTTTTCTACTCCCTCTGTTCCTAAATATAAGTCTTTTTACACATTTCAAATGGAATGCAACATACGGATGTATGTAGACATATTTTAGAGTCTAGATTCCCATTTTGCTTCGTATGTAGTCATTTGGTGAAATCTTTAGAAAGACTTATATTTGGGAAAGGAGTGAGTAGTTCTTTAGAGTCTGGTCGCCATGTGTGTCTGTGGTTCCTCATGACCCCCTCATTATCCCTGTAAACCTTGCAACTGAGTAATAAAGATTGGTTTACCGCTAAAAAAACTCGTTGGATTAAATCTCAGGGCCTTTTTTTAGAAAAGGGGGTATTCCCCGGCCTCTGCATCAAACTGATGCATACGGCCATCTTATTAATAAACAAGGTCAAGGTCTCCAAGTATGCGAAACAAAGTTACAAAATGCTCAGACTGAGCTAGAACAAAACGTGAGGACACCACATTCAGATGCGTTAATGTAAACAGGACCTAAACTCCTATCCTATTACATGACCGCCATCCAAACCGGTTGAAGATAGCCCGAGCTACCATCTCCCAACGGATAGACCAAGTAACCAAACGCTCCCTGGCATCCATCGGAGTGAGTAGCGACCACATACGGATCAAAGCAGTGGCCCTGTGAATAACCTGCAAAAAATGAACATTTGTTGATCTGTTAGAAACCAAATCATTCCTGCAATTCCATATAGCCCATAGTAATGCACAAACACCCACACGTATATGGCTCGCTAATTCTTTCGCGACTCCATTCAACCACGTCCCGAATAGCGTGGTGATACTAGTAGGTGGAGTAATATTAAAAGCTATATGAACCGAACGCCATAAAACTTTAGCCATAGGACAATCGAGAAAGAGGTGTTTAATTGATTCATCCTTGTCACAAAAACTACATCGCAAAGACCCATCCCAGTTGCGTTTGGCTAGATTATCCTTAGTAAGAATTACTTGTTTATGAACAAACCACATAAACACTTTAATTCGTAAGGGTATTTTGACCTTCCAAATGTGAGCAGACCTAGGGATAGGCACCGAGTTAATTAAATCTAAATACATCGATTTCACCGAAAACGTCCCGTTCTTAGTCAGTTTCCAATGAATACGGTCTGTCTGCTGAGACAACTGAACATCCATCAGTCTTCTCACCAAATGGAGCCAGGCTTACCAACGGTGTCCAACCAGCGCCCTTCGGAATTGAATATTAAGAGAAGTTGACTGTAACACTGATGCAACGTAATCTTCTTTACGTTGAGCAATGTTGTAAAGAGAAGGATATTGAGTGGCTAGGGGCGTCTCTCCCAACCATGTATCCTCCCAGAATCTTGTGGAAGCACCATTGCCAACCAAGAAATGAGTTATATTGAAAAAGGCCGACTTTACTTTCATCAGTCCTTTCCAAAAGGGTGAATCAGTTGGTCTAGCTGTCACCTGAGCTAGTGTCTTGGTTGTAGGGTATTTGTTATGTAAAATCTGGGCCCATGTAGCCTGAGTCTCAGAGAATAACTTAAACAGCCACTTGCTGAGTAAGCACCTATTTTTAACCTCCAAATTTTCAATTCCAAGACCTCCTTGATCCTTCGGTCTGCAAATAACATCCCATCTAGCCAACCAATACTTGCGCTTCACTTCATCACTTTGCCAAAAGAAATGCGACCGATAGAAATCTAGTCGTTTCCTTACCCCTACTGGGATCAAGAGAAAGGACAGAAGAAACATGGGCATACTCGTAAGTACCGAATTAATTAGAATCAATCGGGCCCCGTACGACAAAAGCTTGCCCTTCCAGCAGCTAAGTTTCTTCTCGAAACGGTCCTCCAGACTCTTCCACTCTTTATTAGAGAGTTTCCGAAAGTGGATCGGAATGCCAAGGTATGTGAACGGTAACGACCCTACCCCGCATCCAAATAGCTGCATGTAAGCTTCTTGTTCATCTTTGGCTCTTCCAAAGCAAAACAATTCACTCTTATGGAAGTTAATCTTTAACCCCGAGAGTTGCTCAAAAAGGCAAAGCACAAGTTTCATATTTCTCGCCTTAGCCAAGTCATGCTCCATGAAAAGAATCGTGTCATCCGCATACTGAAGAATAGATAGTCCTCCATCCACTAGATGAGGAACGAGACCACCTACCTGATCATTCTCCTTTGCTCTACCAATAAGGATTGTTAACATGTCTGCTACAATGTTGAACAAGATAGGAGACATCGGGTCGCCCTGTCTTAAACCCTTGTGAGTCTGGAAAAAATGACCAATATCGTCATTGACTTTTATTCCGACACAGCCTTTTTGAGTGAAGGAGTCCACCTGTTTTCTCCAGGATGGATCGAATCCTTTCATTCTTAAAGCTTGCTGAAGGAACGGCCATTTGACCTTATCATATGCTTTTTCAAACTCCACCTTAAAAACTACCCCATCAAGTTTTTTCATGTGGATTTCATGGAGCGTTTCATGAAGGACAACAACCCCTTCAAGGATGTTTCTATCCGGCATGAAAGCCGACTGAGAAGGCTGCACCACACTATGTGCAATCTGCGTCAATCTATTCGTTCCCACTTTAGTGAACACCTTAAAACTGACGTTAAGATGACAGATTGGTCGAAATTGCTCTATTCGATTCGCCTCTGCTTTCTTAGGAAGCAACGTTATTGTACCAAAATTAAGGTGAAATAGTTTCAGATGTCCATCGAACAGATCCTGGAACATCGCAAGTAGATCAGCCTTAATGATATGCCAGCACCTTTTATAAAACTCTGCCGGAAAACCATCCGGGCCAGGAGCTTTATTATTCTTCATCTGCGAGATCGCATCCAACACCTCTTTCTCCGAGAACGGGGCAGATAAGATTGTATTCTCATCTGACGCTAGTTGAGGGACATCCTGAATTCGGGTCTCATCCAGAGACACGAAACTATCATCCGGGGGCCCAAACAGCCGCTTATAACAGTCAGTGATGTAAAGTTTGAGATTCTCCTGCCCTACAATCGTTCCCTCATCTTGCTCTAGCTGAAAGATTTTTTTTCTTTCGATGTTTACCATTAGCTATCAAGTGAAAGAATTGTGTGTTGTCATCCCCTTGGATAACTTCACGCACTTTAGCTCGAAGTGCCCATTTCAATTCTTCCTCCCGCAGCAATTCTTTCAGCCTAGATTCAGCCATTACCTTAGCCTCCAGTTCACCGGGCGTAAGGACAGATGACTCTGCTTTAACATCAAGAATCTGAATAAGGTTGATAAGCCTCTCCTTTTCAACCTTATACACACCACTAAGATGCTTAGCCCAACCTCGTAAGAACTGCCTTAAATGCCTAATCTTATTCTGCCATCTGTCAATGGCCGATCTACCGCCGTCACCCTTCGCCCATTCCCTGGCAACCATGTCCAAGAAACCTTCTCGTTCAAACCACTCTAGCTCGAAGGAGAAAGTATTCTTATTCCCCGTGTATGTTGCCTCTCCATAATCTACCAATAGTGGAGTATGGTCCGAAATAGCCCTCGACAAAGCCTGAACGGTGACCATGGGAAACTTCTGTTCCCACTCCACACTAGAGAGAACACGATCTAGCTTCTCATAAGTTGGGTTTGGTAGTGAATTGGCCCAGGTGAATTGTCGGCCCGAAAGCTCTATCTCACGGAGATCCAAGCTTTCAATAATAGCATTAAACATAAACGACCATCTGCCGTCAAAGTTATCGTTGTTCTTCTCCTCCCGTCTTCTAATTATATTGAAATCACCACCCACCAGAATTGGGAGCTGCTCATCTCCACAAATCCGAACGAGGTCCGCCAAAAAGTCTGGTTTGAGCTCAGGTTGCGCAGCTCCGTAAACTGCCACCAGTGCCAAGTGGAATCCATCGACCCTGGATCTCACCCGGAACTTTACGGCGAACTCCCCCAAGACCACGTTACGGACTTCTAAAGACTCTCTTCTTACCCCTAGTAAAATCCCACCGGACCTTCCTCTCGGGGGTAAGCAATGCCAGTCAAAAGCCACACCTCCAGATAGAGTACCCAGAAACTGGGAGGTGAAGTTATCTCTACCAGTTTCGGAGAGGGCTATGAAATCAAGCTTGTGTTCAACCGACGCATCCGCCAAAAACCTACGTTTAGCCAAGTCTTTCAGACCTCTGCTATTCCAGAAAATTCCTCTCATTTTTCATCATGGAATTTCTTGGCGGTCCGAATCCGAACACTCCTCCGTACAGCCGACACAGGGTAAATTTTGCGGTTCCATTTACGCTTGTGTACAGTATGCTCCCCGGCCCGGTCCGTACAACCAAGTTCGGGTACTTGAGCATTCGCGGTATCAGCTTGGATGAACTCCTCCAGGACTTCTCCATTACCCTCATCCTCCGACTGAGCAAGAGCTGGATCAAGGTCCGCACAAAAACTATCCAGAGCCCTCACCCCTAGAGCATCAAATTCTGAGTTATTTAAAGGCTTAACGGCTGCTAAGTTTGTAATAACCTCGATCGCCCGTTCTGCCTCACGATCAAACAAGTCGTTAACAGATTGAGCAACCTCTTTCCCGTTCCCGCCCAACGAAACCCCCAATTGATTTGCATTATTAATAACCTCATCTGCAGAAAAATGCAAAATCGAATCGGAAATACAGACTGACATACCTGTCGAGTCCTCAATGTCCCGCAACTTGGCCTGCCGGATGGCACGGCCCATCTGCAGATCATCCACATCCGGCTGGTCCTGCAGGCGACTGCTGAGACGTCGGCCATCAGGCACGGGATCAGCTATCCCTCCGAAGGCGACGATATCGGCGGTGGAGGGTCCACTCGGGGTAGGGCCTCCTGCCGTAGACCCAAGTACACCCCCACCCACCGGTCCACGAGTACCTGAGCCTCCTGCCACAGGTGTCCCGGTAGCAGACCCTGGCGCCAGCAGAGAGTACGCCTCTCGAGACGCAATATCTCCAGACACAGCCACACTCGGGCTGGTCGCAATACCTCCAGAGAACATGTCGTGAGCTGGTAACAGAACAACCGGTAACGGACCGCCAGACTCAGCAGAAGCACCCCGGTCGGCACATACCTCCAGGGCGCCCTCGCGACGCTGAACGGCAGGAGGTGGCGTGACACTAGGGGACTCCCCCCTGACACCCTCCTCCCCAGGGAGAGCAGCATCCAGAAGCAGCGGTGTCAACGGTGGAAGTTCCAGCTCCACCGGATCGTCCAACTCGGCTCTGTGGCCCCACAACCGACTGGGGGCCGAAGCCGCCCCAAAGGACCCAAAACGGAGTGAAGACAGAGAAGTGGCTGGGGGTGCATCCCCCTTCCCTCCAGAGCTTCCGGAGGACTGCTGAGGCTGACCCGGCGTCGGTGTCTGTCCAGGCATAGCCTGCGCCCCCGCAGCCGACTCACTCACCCCACGTGCATCATCCCCATCAGTCATATCAGTGTCCACATTCCCATCGGCGGACTGGGCAAGAACAGAACTCTCAAGCTCAATCTCGATCTCCAATTCGTACATCAGACCAGCATAGTACCATCTCACAAAAAAAGGAACCAACTCGATATCCAGAACACTCATCAGCAAGCGAGCAATGCCATTAGCTCGCGAGAAAGGCATGTCGACCTTCTCAGTTTTACCAATAAGCGAGCCAAGACTCCAAGTAGTCCGAGCACTCAGAAGGGCCTTCGGGGGCACCCCTAGAAAACGAACCCAAATCTGCGGGAGGGCCTTCCCCTGAGGCTCCGGGTTCTTCCACGGAGCAAACTCGATGATACAGCTAGTACTTGCCGCCCGACACATACCATATTTAAGCGCATGATTCAGATCGTCCAGGGAGGGGAACTCAACCTTATAAGATTGCCCCTCAAGCTTGACCAGCTTCCACTGAAAGTTACCTGGCATCAACTCACTGAGCGTATGCACAATCTGGGCCTCAGACAGTGTCCCATTCGTGACTATGACAATCCCTGTAAGCGAAGCCTCCGTCACAGCTGCCTCAGCCTCATCAGAAGGAGACTCGAAGAACATAAGATCCGCAGAACAGACTCCGTACACAGCCACCGCCGGCATGGGCCCCTGGAGTTCAGGGCACTCCCCTGAATCATGCATAGGTTTCTGACACGTGTCGCACATCACCGTGGTGCACTCGGCCGCGAAGTGTCCCGCCACACCACACCGGCGACAAATCATCTTTTCCTTCTTGCGCAGCCATTTAGATAAACGATCAACAACCGGCTTGTCAACAGCCTTGTCAGACACCCCAGCATCCTGTTCCGGCACCTCTACTAAAGCAAGAGCACGAACCACCTCAACCGCAGCCGTAGTAAGCGTCGGAGGGGCCACCCCCGAAGTCTCCACCGAAGGTACGACCGGTGCATCAATGACTTGCCGCGGTGGAGGAGGAGGATGCCGTCTGCCTCCTCCCCTACCTCCGCGGTACCTCCCCCGAAAGCGGTGACTGGGCCCCGAAGCACCCTCAACGAAGCCACCAGGTGGTCCATAGAAACCTCCTTGTTGTCCGTTACCGCGACCAACACCTCCGTCACCTTGCCATGCATAGCCCCGTCCACCGCCGGTTGAAGAAGAGCCTCGATGCTGGCCCTCTCCGTAGGCATCATAACCATCATCGCCCCAACGTCTTCTCAGGGGGTTGCGGTTGTAAAACCCGCCTCCATCATCCTGGGCATGACGCCCCCGGCCCGCTTCCGCCGCGGCCGGTGCAGCCGCCGCACCTCGACCGGGATGCCCCCTGCCTGCCTCTGCCGCAGTAGGAACAACCGCAGCACCTCGACCAAGAGGTCTCTGGCCATTCGACCGGACGACTCCCCCGCCCCCGCCCTGCTGGGAACTCACCGCCGGCTGCGGCAAAGCGCCACGAGCCACTCCAGCTGAAGCGGCCTTGGGAACGGAGGGCTTGACGGGCGGGGGACCAGCACTTCCCCGGCCAGCCATCGCAGGCACACGGCGCGACCAACCGCGAGGGAAACCAGGGCTAGGGCGAAGCGGACGAACCCTAGCATGCGGCGTCGAAGGGCCTGATGATCTCGTGCATGCAACTGCAGCGCGATCAGATCGATCAGCTATGCGGGCCGTTACTCCGACCTCGCATAGTACGCCCCCCAACCCAACAAAACGATCACCATCGCCAGTGGGCCGAAACTCCGAGTCTACCCTACTGTCTGGCCCAACTAGACCCAGTAAGGAATTCAAGCGAAACCTCCTCGCCGCTCGGATCTCGGCAAGCTGACAGGTCACCGGCGCCGCCGGTGCCGCCGCCGCCACCGACCTCGAACCACCTTTCTTCCTCCTCTGAACACGTTTCCAAGTGTGAACCGGCATGAGATCGAAAAGCAGGAGGTTTGGAAGACTCACCTTCGAAAGAGGGCCACGCCATGGCCGGATCGCCGTCGCCGCCGTCCGCCGGTGCACAACGCGCCTTACGATCTCCTCCACCTCCTCGTTCGCGATCCCAACCCTCGCCGGATCCTCACAGGGCACCACCGCATCCACCAGCGAAGCCAGATCCTTCTCCTCGTATCCCGCCTCAAGCGCCTCGCAAATGAGATCAGACGCCGTCGGAGAAGAAGGTTCCGCCAGGCCAGCATCGTCTTCATCGTCCTCCTCTCCGTCGCACGCCGCTAGGGCCCAGAATCGCCCTCCGGCCTGCCGCGCACCCGAGGCGCCGACCGCCCTGGTCGCCTCCGGCATCGCCTTTCTTTTCCACGGGTACTATCACATTTCTCAAAGACTAACGAATAACATCATTAAAATTGGGGAAGAATTTCACTTCCCCAAATCTCAGGGGCCTAATAAGATATTGTTGTTTCTATAAAAAACCAGTGATTGAACGAAAAATAAAAAATCAGGTGCCTGACTGTTGGTCGCTCCCATAGTCTATCGAGAAGGAAAGCAAACTTGAAGAAAGTCATCATGCTTTATTCTCTAGACTAGACTAGACTAGGTGTGTCACGATTTCCTTTCGGTTTCCGTTCATGTGGTTTTGATACTTTAGTTACACACAAGGATCAACACATGAAACGACAATCTCTACTATTTTCATGTTCATGTGCTTCCATTCCTTGAATCCTTTCAGTGCCAATATGTTGGATTATTCAGAAGACCCTAGGGACCTTGTACTCAGCTATTGGCTTCTTACACCATTAATGAAATCTTAGCAGCTCTTCTGCTAATTTTCACAAGAAGAAAAAAGGCAGCTAGCTTACCTCTCGCCCTGCCCATGAAGTCAGTCCACCTACAAATGCCACAAGTCCACAACACACAAAGCAACCCAAACCCCATCATCACGTCCGTCCGTCCGTATGTAACCGAGAGGGGAAGTTCTGCGGACATGGCACCCAAAGTCAAGCATTCTATCACGCACCGCCAGTCAGCAGCAAGGAACCTTTCGCCTTCGCCTCGTCCTCCCCACGACTCCACCCCGCAGCTTTCTCCCCTTCCACACCGCCTCCGCCTTTGCCTTTTTGTTCCGTTTCAGTTGGTGAGGCGATCGCCGAGTTGGACAAGCAACCAACCCCCGCGAAGACAAACACGGCCATCCACCGCCCGCACGCCACACGATCTGTCCTACTACTAGTAGCCCGGACGGGACCGGGGCGCTCCTACGACGCAGTGCAGGCAGGTCAGTCAGATGATTCAGTCGCAGGTCAATTTCTTCCACGGGGGATGTGACTTTTGGAATGGAGAAATAAATAACAAACCATGGTGCTGCTGCACTGGTTGGTCATGGAATCTTCTTCCCAGTTCCTGGTTCAAAGTGTGACGGCAACCCCTCTGCCTCCCCGGGGTTGGTGCAACAGGACTCGCTGTACTGCTGTGCAGATACGCGTGAGACCGACGTGCTGAACGCCATTCCACGGCTCGCCTCCATTTGATTTTCGTAAAAATAATCCAATCGGCTAGGCGTTGAGTGACGCCTCGTCAATTAGCTTAGAACTTGACGATCCGTCCAATGCACTCTGTCGTCGCCGCTCTCATTTCCTCTGTATATTCAGAGAAAAGCAATCGCGTTTGAAGGGACAGTGGTCGACTGAACCTTCGAGGTAGTGGCTCCTGTAGCCGAGAGATGGATAGGTCCAGAAACAGATGCGTAGACCCGTTTGTGTTTGTTTGCGGCACCGTTTTCCGTCTGTGGTGGCGTTGGGATTAAAGTTCAGTCAGGCTTGAAAGGATACAGGTGGCGGGGAGACTGATAGGGGGAAGAGGACAAACCGATGGCCGACCGATGGATGCAGCGGGCAAAGCCGCCACCGAATCGAGAAAATCCACTTTCGACGCGGCGCTTTTTCCACCAGCGCCTCACTTTCTCTCTGATGAAATAAAAAACGAAAGATAAGGGAAGGGAAGGGAGAAGAAATTCCGGTCCCGACATTTCTCGAAGCATTGGAAGCGGCCCAGGTGCGTTGACGAAAGGACACCCGATTCGTCCTCGCCCACCCCAGCGCCTCCACCTCCATGCACACGTCCCACCGTACACCATGGACACACCTGCCACGTGGCCACGAATCCCGTCCTGGTCCACGGTGGGAGCTGTCCACGGAGCACAGCGGAGCGTGCAGCGGCCACGGCTCTGGGGAAGCTTCTTATTTGGACCGGCCGGGGGCGAGCACGCACGGCACGCACTGAGACCAGAGCCCCGAAAGCAACCGCCGCTCTATCTCTCTCGCGACGGCGTGACGACCCCCCCTCCGTCCTTTATATCCCCCGCGGCTGCAGAGGGAGGCGAGGCTAGCAGAGGTAGAAGAAGAGGGGAGAGCCATCGCGACACCCACAAACCCAGCTGAAAGACGCACACACCACCGTGCGGGTTACATGGGAGTAGAGGCGGGAGCCCGCGGTCTGGTCACCGGGTTCTACGTCTGGGGCTGGGAGTTCCTCACCGCGCTCCTCCTCTTCTCCGCCGCCGTCTCCTGCTAGCCACCTCTGCTTCTTGATTCTCTTGATTATACTCCAATCCCATACATACATACATACACCAAAACATACTAGTATTAGGTAGAGAGACATCTGTTAGATAATTTTTAAGCAGGCGACGATGGCCGGGCCGGCGGCGCAGCAGCAGAAGGGTGGTGGTGGCGGTGGTGCGACGAGGGTCGGCGGCGGAGGGCCGGCGCCGTTCCTGACCAAGACGCACCAGATGGTGGAGGAGCGCGGGACGGACGAGGTGATCTCGTGGAGCGAGCACGGGCGGTCGTTCGTGGTGTGGAAGCCGGTGGAGCTCGCCCGCGACCTCCTCCCGCTCCACTTCAAGCACTGCAACTTCTCCTCCTTCGTCCGCCAGCTCAACACCTACGTACGTATACCACTCTCCTCCAAACAAACACTCTCTAGTACAGTACTCTAGCTCTGCCTTGAGTAAATTAATCACTTGCACTGTTCAACGACTTAGGACATGAGTAGACCACTATAGGAGTTAAGAGTATGCGTTCTTGTCTGGTTTTTTATTATCTAAAATAAAAAAGAATATATTTGGTCCTTTTTTTCCATATATACTACTCTACCAGAGTGATTAGAATTAGAGATGCAAGTGATGGATCCATCCTAGTAGCTTGTACCGGAAGAGAAGAGATTAGATGAGACACGCGCGGCAGCTTCCAGACGCGCCCCTGACGTGTCCACGGAAAGCTCTCGGTCCTTGTATCTTTCGTTCTCCCCACGACATATTAGTGCGTACTCACGCTACGTGCGGTGGTACACAGATTGGGCGCACAGCCGGTGGATTCTTCTCCGGCGAGGAAGCGTAGTCGCTAGTGGTGGTGGTCACCGAGACCGAGGTAAAGGCACGTGACATGCACCAAAGGATGTTTCTGGTTGGGGGTTGATTCTGCTGTCTCGGCCGTACACGTCCTAGAATGGATGCGCACATGTTGCACTGTTTGCGGTGGGCCGGGGTCTCTGTTCAAAGGCGCGTTTGGACTTTGGGCAAAGCGAACGGGCGAAACATCCCGACCTAGCTAATTACTACGTACTCCTACTGATGTTTGTTGGACGGACAAATCTGGATTTACCGGCTACTAGCAGTGCAGAAGAAGTACTACATGAGAAGGTGACACGTCAAAAAAAGGCTACTGGTACCTTGTTTTTCCTGGTAGGCTGTTTGTTGGAACAACACGGAAGAAAGATGGCGCTCAAAAAGCCTTTCTGGTCGACCTAAAACGTAGAAAACGAGCAAAGCGTTTTACTTGTCGTGTCATGCAGCGATATATATATTATGAAAAAGCCTCTTTGTGCTGACCATTGACAGAGTAGGTAGTAACAACAAAATTAGCTACGCGTGCGCGTGCCGTCTGCAAGTCAATAAACCATTTCAGTTTTAAAATATATTGGACCGTAGCTGCTTGGAAAATAGAGAGAAAAGACAGTAGTAGTTCCTCCGTTCGGAAAAGCTTGTCCCTTAAATTGATGTATCTGGCATCAAATTAGTGATAGATACATCCATTTAAGGAATAAATTTGGGACGAACTTTTTCGGACGGAGGAAGTACAACTCAGAGGGGTGAAAAAACGTGACTAGTGTGCTGAGTGGTGATGTCGCCTTCGCCTTTTCCTTTTGACAAAATGTGGCCGGTTATCTGGACGTGACGGTCACCAATACCATAAGTGTGCAAATAATCAGAAGGACGGACGGACGGACGCGGCACCACGCAAGAAATGGAAGCCCACAGGTTCCATGAAAGCAAATTTAGTGCTTGACCATCATTGTTTCACGCCCAACCGGACCCACATATGTGAACTAGCGGTACCTTGCTGGCACGAGGTTGAGGTTTTGAGTTAGTGCGTCCTCACTTGTCATTGCACGGGGACTGGAAGCTTGGTGGAACTTTCGACCGGATATTTTTGTGCCCTCTTCTGAAAAATATTCTAGGAAATAGGGCTTCTTCTTTTTTACGAAAAAGAACTCAGATCTATTATAAAGGTAAATATAAAATTATAGGTTCTATGGACATACACACTAGATAAATACATGATATATACTTGCACATTGCACATTCATCACATATACTTCGAGATATGTTCATCTCTCCATAGTGAAAAAGATCTTCAATAAAAAGTTTCTACGAGTACTAGGAAGTTCTTCAAACAAAAGAGGCCCTTTAACTATCCATAATGATTTTTTTATGTGCACATCGAATCAGAAATGCTATGGAAATGGATGTCGTTAGTATTTGATTTTATGTAGAGTATTACCTTATTTCAAAAGAGGACGATGCTTCAAAAAGCACGCTCATTATTTTATCGTCCGCAAAACTATGGTCAAAACGGCAAAAAAGAAAAATCCGGGGAAACATAGTCGAAGTATGCTAGTTGCATACGAGAGGTTGTGCGAAGGCAAAGAAAAAAAACGTTGTTCATCTCAATATGGAGGGGGTGGGGGCTGCACGTAATAGCGCTTGGACATTGGTTGTGCACATTAATGTATTTGGAACCAAGAAATTTTAGGATGGAGAGAGAAAAACAATAATTGATTGCAATCCAAATATATTTTTAAACATACATTTCATTTATTATGATCGCCACAAAGAACATCACGTATCGTTTGTTGTAGGATTCAGTAAGTCATAATGTTTCATTTATGTGATTTTTCTTAAGTTTTTAGAATACTCTGCTTCAACCACAAGGAAATTCAGCCAACTCTTGCGACTAAAAAGATAAACAGAAAGAATCACATGTTTTGAAGTGATATTATTGTTCTCGCTTAATGTGTTGTGTTCCTGAATTACCTTTTTGCCACATATACTACTTCTTTTGTTCCTAGACACACGGCGTAGTTTGACTGTCTAATTCATGCTTTGACTATAATCTCTCCTACAATATGGAGTCAATCGCATCATACGCGGGTGTCTTTTATTAGGAATCTAATGATGTCTATTTTGCGCAACATAAACTATATATTATTGGACTAATTAACTGTTGGTCAAAGCATGAATTTGAATATAATTTCGTATGATTATGTCAAAAGGAAGACTCACTAACAAAATTAACAAAAGGAAGACTCAATAATGAGCTAGTAAGGATACTCCCAATGCATATGATTTATTTATTTTTTTGAAAAAGGGATTACCCCGGCCTCTACATCACAGGAGGCAAACATCCATATGATTAAACTGGTGGATATATGTGATGTTTACTTCAAACAGACAGTGGAAGACACCTGGATATACTGTATGTGTTGTCGCTAAATGTAGAAAATAATATTGAAATATGTGGGACTAATAATGAAATATTTAAATGAATTTCTTTTGAAATGTTTGGGAACAAAGAAGAAAATGTCAGCCGTCGGATATTGACAAACCGGTGCACACTATATGCAGGGTTTTCGGAAGGTGGTGCCGGACAGGTGGGAGTTCGCAAACGAGAACTTCCGGCGAGGCGAGCAAAGCCTCCTCTCCGGCATCCGTCGCCGCAAGGCTACGGCGACGACGACGACTCCCCAGTCCTCTAAAACCTGCGGAACCAGCGTAAACGTCGCGTTCCCTCCGCCACTGCCCGCTCTGCCTCCCGCGTCTGCCAGCACGTCCGGCACCGGCAACGACCACACCACCTCCTCGGCGTCCTCGCCGACGCGCCCGGATCTTAGCAGCGAGAACGAGCAGCTCAGGAAGGACAACCACGCCCTGGCAGCGGAGCTAGCCCTGGCGCGGCGGCACTGCGAGGAGCTCCTGGGCTTCCTCTCCCGCTTCCTTGACGTCCGGCAGCTCGACCTGCGTCTGCTGATGGAAGAAGACATGCAGGGCGGGGGCGGGGCCGCCGGCGCCCGCTCGGCGGACCAAGAGCACTGCTGCGAGAAGAAGGTGAAGTTGTTCGGCGTGATCCTCAAGGACGCGTCGACGAGGAAGAGGGGCCGGTGCGACGAGGCGGCGGCCAGCAAGCGGTCGATGAAGATGACGAGGATCGGGGAGCCGTGGGTCGGCGTGCCGTCATCCTGCCCGGCGCGTTGCGGCGGCGGGAACTGATGCGCGCTTCGCCGCGGCCGGACGGCTGCATGCACGGATGCACCCAGCAGGCGCGCGCGCTATTGTACATTTGTACGCGTGCATGGGCAGCATGGCCTCGCTGATGGCAAGTTGGCAACAAAGCCAACACTGGGCCCATTCCATCAACGTTGTTCTTACTAAAAAGAAAACCTTTAAGAAAAGCAAACTTTGGACACAAAAGTCCATAGCTATGTACCCGTGTAAGAAACTAAGAACTAATGCAGGTACGCTGGGAAGTAGTAGGAAGATTGGAAGATGAAGCTCTCGTCCTTGTCATTGATCCGATTGCATGCACACATAAAGGTTTGCAGAACTAATGCTAGGAGCACTAAGTTTGACAAGGTGTAAAGCTATACACCCTATTTGAGATTTACAGATTGTATCCTGAGGTTCTATCTTGAAATACATACTGATATTTTTGTTCTCCTCCATTTATCTCCAGTTGCAAGAATTATAGACTACCTCTGATCCATAATAAGTTTGGCAGTTTTGAAAACTCCAGTTCATTCAAATCTCCGACGGTTATTTTGGATCGGAGGGAGTATCTTTTTTCGAACGTCAATTGTAATTAACCTTGAAAGTGAAAAGGCTCCTGGTGCTTGTAGGAGGAGATGCATAAAAGAAAAAGAAAACTCTCATAGGAGGAGACGCATAAAAGAAGAAGAAACTCTTGTAGGAGCGAGGGGAGGCCTAACTTACTATTGTAGGAGGAGGGGAAGAACCTCTTAATGGACCGTAGAGGTTGCGGCCCATTAAGAGCAATCCAACCCATGATGCAAAATAGGGCGGTGAAAAAAATTAGTGCATTCCCCTCAAATAAAAAAATAGGGAGGGAGAGAGAGAGAGAGAGAGAGAGAGAGAGAGGGGCGGGGGATTTTAGGGTAGTGGACTTTTTTCTACCGTAGCAGATAATGTAAAATAGGACACACAAATAAACATGGCTATTGCATATTTCGACATTTCGAGCTACCGAATGTTCAAACTTAAACACGAGTGCACGATAGACTCGATACAGAAGTACTACGATAGACACTACTACAGACGCACTACCTGTCATCATCCTCGGAGTCGGCATAATTTCACATTGTTAAGAGTGACTCATCCAATCCCCATTGAAGAGGTCATTATCATCTTCGTCATCCGATTGACTGAACCTTAATCGCTCTTGAGGGGCCTGACTCGTTCTCCTCCTTGATCTCCCTATCCTTCTTGCAATCTGCATTCCTCGTGGCGAAGAATTGGCGCGCCTCCTCCATGAGGTGCGAATTGACCTCGGAGAACCTCGCCATAGCCACCACATCACTCTCCTAGCCGGTGCACTACTCCACGACTAGACGACCTTCCTTCCTCTCTTTGCGAGACACAAATTGCACATCAAGAGTGAAGAACTCCGCCACAACGACGCTTGGAACATCGGGAAAGTTAGGTTGGACCTCGGCTGGCGGAACCACCAAGCCACGAGGTCGTATGCGCCGGTGGCGGGCTCCATCATGTCGTAGGTGACGAGCCACGCCCGCCACCCATTGCATAACATTTCAGCAACCTAGCGGCCAGACTTTCGGAGCCGAACGCATGTGCAAGCCCATGCTGCTCGAGGGACAATGGTGTGGCATCATCCTTGGAGAGCGGCGGGCCGTTTCATCCAGCAGATGGGATGGTGCGACGGTGAGGGCGTGGATCCGACATGGGCGGTGCGATGGTGGCAAGGCTGGACAAAATTGTTATATGTGGCGGCCGATGCGGTAGCGGCCAACTGGGTGGTGCGATGGTGTATTCAGTTGATTCGGAGGATGGATCCGACGTGGGCGGTGCGGTGATGGTGTTGGGAAACGTAGTAGAAAACAAAAAAAATGTCCTACGATCGAACCAGGAACACTATGAAGACGCATTAACGGTTTAGATCGGATCGTTACCAACTTCGAGTGGAAGCAGAAGAAGAGTTGGTGTTGATCGTACTTGAAGTCCCTTGAATCGTTCACGAACGACCCCTCAAACCGAAGACCGAGAGCACGACCTCTGTATAGTTTTTAAACGTTCGAGCTTCACTATCCGATAACGCTTCACCATCCAGGGCTTATCGTCACCGGAGATTTAGAGGGAGAAGAAGAGAACCACATAGGGATTCTCCATTATGGGGAATATAGAGATCTAGGTATAGCAATAATTAGATAAACTCCAATTTAGAACTAGAACTAGAGGAGGCTCGGACTCCCCCCCCCCCCCCCCCCCCCCCC
>LR738713.1:535517435-535539797 GCA_902687465.1 Secale cereale
CGGCTGTCCTTCGGACGCACGGTAGTTTCCGAAACGCTGATTTTTTATATAATTTTTCTGGATTTTTCCTGGCAGTTCTCGTAACGTGAAAACCTGAAATACAAAAACAGCCGAAAACAGAAACTGGCACTGGGGTGCACTGGATTAGTAAGTTAGTCCAAATACGATCAAAAGTGTATGGAAGTGTATGAATATCATAGCAATATCACCCAAAAGTGGCATGGAGCAAGCACAAATTATAGATACGTTTTGGACGTATCAACATCCCCAAGCTTAATTCCTGCTCGTCCTCGAGTAGGTAAATGATAACAAGAATAATTTCTGTGGTGACATGCTATTAACCATATAGGACTTTTTCGTAGTCATATGACAAAAGCTTACTTGAGACAATGATTCTATAGTAATTAAGTTGCCTCATGAGAAAATCACAAATGACTGAAAGTTTTACAACATGAAAATGAAACATCAAAAAGATTTGCAACGAACATGATGTGCAAATATGATAGAGTGATATCTAGCTTGCCCCCTTTAGTGATGCAAAACATAAATGCAGGGGCACCTTCAATGTTTAAGTGATGACTAGATACAATGATTTCAGAATAAACGATATCACAATCAGACAATGCTACTTTGGGACAATGCACATTACACTCAGAATGACAATCATGCTCTCAGTAGTTGGTGCTTTAACATAAAAGTAAAAGAATGGTTATGTGCTAGAGATTTTTATTTTGAAAACATGGAAGCAATTTTGTCAACGGTAGTAGTACTTCATATGTGTCATGTATAAGACATCCTATAAGTTGCAAGCCTCATGCATCGAATACCAATAGTGCTCGCACCTTGTCCTAATTAGCTCGGATTTCCATGGGTTATCATTGCATTACATATGTTTCAACCAAGTGTCGCAAAGGGGTACCTATATGCCACCTGTACAAAGGTCCAAGGAGATAAATCGCATTTGATTTCTCGTTTTTGATAGATCTCAACTTGAGGACATCCATACCGGGACAACATAGAAAATAGATGATGGACTCCTCTTTAATGCATAAGCATATTCTCATAAGAGATTGAGGATTAATGTCCAAGCTAAAACTTCCACCATGATACATGGCTTTGGTTGGCGGCCCAATGTTCTTCTCTAACAATATGCATATTCATACAACCCACGGTAAATCACCCTTACTTCAGACAAGACGAACAGGCATAGCAACTCACATGATATTCAACAATAGTGTAATAGTCGATGGCGTCCCCAGAAACATGGTTACCACTCAGCAAGCAACTTATAAGAAATAAGATACATAAGCAACATATTCTTTACCACAATAGTTTTTAGGCTACTTTCCCATGAGCTATGTATTGCAAAGTTAGTTCGCTTAGTACAGGTGGAGGTTAGCAAAAGACTGGGAGCGACCAACTAAGAGAGCAATGACGGTCATAATCATGCAGAGCGACAAAGCAATATTGAATCAGGCATGGAAGTTATATCGCTACTCAGAAATAAAAGATCATCAAGGCTTGACAGACTTTCTTTACAGTCTTAAATATGCGTGAGCATACGCCAAGTCAATCAAAATAAATTCTTGAAGGAAGATACTACTAAACCATACCACATCATAGGCAAACAAATCAAGTTGGTACTCCAATAACACATTGGGAACCCCCCCAGCTATTTGAGATTAACCATAAGAAAACCTGAACTACTAAGCGCCATCATGCAAGTAGCATCTTTATCATAGACACATTAACCAATGCAACGGAAGCAAACTCTCTTAATAAGGTGAGCATGATAATTAAAGAGAGTTCAAGCAACCAACTAAACAAAAGCTCTTTGAAAAGATAGGCATGAATACTAAGAGCAGAGCATGATAGTAGCTATTAAAAGACAAAGAACACACACAGCAAAGATAGTCATGAAAATTCTATGTTATGTTCTAGGTAGAAGTGGAGCGTGTTTCTGTCCCACGTAAAGAATGCTGAGTTCCGACTCGTTATGAAAAACTAAAAAGAAAATTAAAAGCAAGACGCTCCAAGCATAGCACATAACACATGAAGTGACAAAATATAGCGGAACGAAAGACGAACTGATAATGTTGATGGAGAAGGGGATGCACGGGGGCATCCCCAAGCTTAGACGCTTGAGTCTCCTTGAATATTTCTTGGGGGTGCACAGGGGCATCCCCAAGCTTGAGCGCTTGACACTCCTGAATCTTTTTATCATCTTCCCTCGCACACTTGAAAACTCCCTTCATACATAACTCATCATAATCTGATTAGCGAGGTTAGTACCCTTAATAAAATAATTATACCTTGCTGGAAATAAAGATATTCTTGAAGTTCTACTATTTCTCAAGATTGCCAAAAGGTTTTTGCAAAGAAAAAGCAAGCTCTTGATTTGCAAAGTGAAGGAAAGGCAAAACAGGACATAATCTGTGAAAAACAGAACAGCAGGTAGTAATTGATCTGTTCGTGATACTTCTGCAACTCAAATAAAAAAACTCATAACAGATGCACGAAAGACAATTATATAGGGAACGCTGTCGAGAAAATTCAGACCAAAAAGATGATCTGGTGATTTTATACGAATTTTTCTATCCAAGGACACAATCTGTTTCCTGGACAGCACCTCACAACTTTTGAACTTTCTAGCAATCAGAGGCTATACTTGGCACAAATATGAAAAGCAAAGATACAATGATGATGCTACAGCAGTAAACAACATCAAGACACAACAAAAGCAAAAATTTATTCATGTGGGCTGCCTCCCAAAAGCGCTTTCTTTTATGCCTTTAAGCTAGGCATAATGCATAGAGGTCAAGTTGTATCAATTGAACCATCATCAAGATCATCAAAAAGCTCTTCAATAATACAACTAGTCTTAAGAGGACTCTCAAACAAAGGCCTCATAGAGATACTTCTAGGTAGAAGACCAAAAGGATAAAAGTCAAGGGAAGATTCATTTATAAATTCATCAAAGACAGGTGTTTCTTCCAAAGTCTTTACGGTTTCAACCCCTTTGGCAATAGGTGGATTATTTTTAGAACGGGGAGCCTTTGGAACGTGAACGAACTTAGGCTCCCTCTTTGCCGGAGTTTCTACCTTTTTGGTTTTGATCGAGGAGAAAGTTGTTCCTAAGGTATCAAATATTTCCTCAATCTTGTCTATCCTAGAAGAGTCCAAGTCATGGAATTTGACGGTCTCCAAAATTGAAAAAAAATTATGCATGGAGTTATCAAGTCTATTCAAATTCCCTTGGGTCTTACGATCCAACTCATTCATCTTATTAATGCTTGGCATCTCTAGCTCTATCCTTTCAAGTTTTTTCATAATGTAAGCTAGGGTGATGTCCTCTCGAATGCTAACAACAGGGAGATTCCCAACAAGATTTTCAATAATACTAAGAGACTCCCAAACTGGGGCCTCCAAGAAATTCCCATTGATAGCAGTATCTAGAATGAACCTATTACAAGAAGTAATTCCAACATAAAAATTTCTAAGTAAGATAGTAGTAGGTTGCTTCTTGGTGGCTCTTTTTTGTGAATCATTAATTCTATACCAAGCATCTTTCAAACTTTTCCCACCTCTTTGTTTAAAGGTGAGAACTTCTGCCTCGTCAAAGACAAAAGGACCCGACATAATGACAACTAAAGAACGAGAGAACTATTTTTGTGATTTTCGATAAAAGTGTACTAAAGCAAAAAAAATTGAAAGGTAAAGTAACAAGACTAAAAAGCAAAGGTAAAAGATAGCGTGCAACTCCCCTATCCTGAAGAGTGGAGTCCCCGGCAACGGCGCCAGAAAATACTCCTTGATGGGCCTCGAACCCCTCGTTGGTTACCCCAAGTGGAAGGTGCAAGATGCAGTATTGTAGAAGTGTTTTCCCTTAGCAAAGATGCCAAGGATCGAATCCCCAGAGACTCCTAGGTTCAACAAGTAGGTGCCAACTGCTAACGGCGCAGATTAGCAATCAACGTGGACCTGCACATAGATACAAATAACTTTGCTCCCAACGAGTACAGAGAGGTTGTCAATCCCTCCGGCCTTGTAGTTCACAAAGGATTAAAAGCAAATGATAGTGGTGATAAATAATGTTTTGCAATAGTAAATAATAGCGAAAAGTAAATAGCGGATGTGATCAATGATGGTAATATGGACCGGAGTATCATGATGTTCACTAGTGATGTCTCTCTCCCAAAAGACGATAAAACAGCTATGTGAGGTAAACAAATTACAGCTGGGCAATTGACAGGACCACGAACGCAAACCAATGCTAACTACATTGCAAGAAAGGTTGAGGTTCAAAGCATGGGCGGTACGCCAAAGTAAGTAGACCGAAATCCATCAATATCTACTACTAATCATCCACCTTGAGATATCTATCCAGAACATCTCGCTGGTATTAAGTTGTGAGTCCCACCCATATTGTAAACTCAATGCAACAGACAACTGCATTAAAAGAACTTTGCGTAAAGTAAACAATCCTTGCACCCGCGGGCACAAGCACCGTTGTTTTCCCCCTTGTGGCAACAGCACATCCCCTAGACTCATGTTTCTGTCACTCAAGCTAGTCATCGAGGGGCATGAACCCACAATCGAGCATAATGTTCCCTCTTGGAGTCACTACGTATTACCTGGCCAAAGCAATAAATAACAACGGAGAACATGCAAGAATTACTTATGAACATAAATATAAAAGAGGTAGATCAAATATATTACTCAAAATCAATTTGAACATAATCTCATAATCCATCGGATCCCAGCAAACTCAACATAGCAACAGCATAAGGATTACATATGTGCCTCGATCATGTAGGGCAGCTCACGAGGACTAATTAGTGAAGCACAAGAACGGGAGGAGAACATCACATAGCTACTGGTCATGGACTCATGGTCCAAGGGAGACTACTCACGAGTCATCCGGGAGGCGTCCATGGTGGTGGAGAAGCTCCCGGTGGTGATCCTCCCCTCCGGCAGGGTGCCGGGAAGAGTTCTCCTAGTGCTCCCGATCTTGGATGCGGCGGCGGCTGCGGAAGAGAGATGGGATCGCGAAAAGAGTTCCTGTTTTGAGGGTTTCGGAGGACGCTTTAAATATATGCCAAAGGGGGGCATCGGGGAAGCTTCGGGGGGCCCAGGCGCCCCCCCCCCGACGCGGCCCAGGGGGGGGCGCCGCCAGGGCGCCTGGAGCCCTGGTGGCCCCCCCCCCCCGGCTGTCCTTCGGACGCACGGTAGTTTCCGAAACGCTGATTTTTTATATATTTTTCTGGATTTTTCCTGGCAGTTCTCGTAACGTGAAAACCTGAAATACAAAAACAGCCGAAAACAGAAACTGGCACTGGGGTGCACTGGATTAGTAAGTTAGTCCAAATATGATCAAAAGTGTATGGAAGTGTATGAATATCATAGCAATATCACTCAAAAGTGGCATGGAGCAAGCAGAAATTATAGATACGTTTTGGACGTATCAGGTATTAAGTTGCGAGTCCCACCCATAGTGTAAACTCAAAGCAATAGACAACTGCATTAAAAGAACTTTGCGTAAAGTGAACAATCCTTGCACCCGCAAGTACAAGCACCGTTGTTTTCCCCCTTGTGGCAACAGCACATCCCCTAGACTCATGTTTCTGTCACTCAAGCTAGTCATCGAGGGGCATGAACCCACAATCAAGCATAACGTTCCCTCATGGAGTTACTACCTACTACTTGGCCAAAGCAATAAACAGCAACGGAGAACATGCAAGAATTACTCAAGAACATAAATATAAAAGAGGTCAATCAAATATATTACTCAAACACAATCTGAACATAATCTCATAATCCATCGGATCCCAGCAAACTCATCATATCAACAGCATAAGGATTACATATGTGCCTCGATCATGTAGGGCAGCTCACGAGGTCTAATCGGTGAAGAACAAAGAGGGGAGGAGAACATCACATAGCTACTGGTCATGGACCCATGGTCCAAGGGAGACTACTCACAACTCGTCCGGGAGAAGTCTGATGGGCCTCGAACCCCTCGTTGGATTACCCCAGGTGGAAGGTGTAAGATGCAGTAAGTAGAAGTGTTTTCCCTTAGCAAAGATGCCAAGGATCGAATCCCCAGAGACTCCTAGGTTCAACAGGTAGGTGTCAACTACTAACGGCGCAATTAGCAATCAACGTGGACCTGCACACAGATACAAATAACTTTGCTCCCAACGAGTACAGAGAGGTTGTCAATCTCTCCGGCCTTGTAGTTCACAAAGGGTTAAAAGCAATATGATAGTAGTGATAGATAGTGTTTTGCAATAGTTAATAAAATAGCGGAAAGTAAATAGTGTATGTGATCAATGATGGTAATATGGACCGGAGTCACATGATTTTCACTAGTGATGTCTCTCTCCCAAAAGACAATAAAACAGCTATGTGAGGTAAACAAATTACAGCTAGGCAATTGACAGGACCACGAACGCAAACCAATGCTGACTACATTGCAAGAAAGGTTGAGGTTCAAAGCATGGGCGGTACGCCAAAGTAAGTAGACCGAAATCCATCTGCATCTACTACTAATCATCCACCTTGAGATATCTATCCAGAACATCTCGCTGGTATTAAGTTGTGAGTCCCACCCATAGTGTAAACTCAGTGCAACAGACAACTGCATTAAAATAACTTTGCGTAAAGTAAACAATCCTTGCACCCACGGGCACAAGCACCGTTGTTTTCCCCCTTGTGGCAACAGCACATCCCCTAGACTCATGTTTCTGTCACTCAAGCTAGTCATCGAGGGGCATGAACCCACAATCGAGCATAACGTTCCCTCTTGGAGTCACTACCTACTACTTGGCCAAAGCAATAAATAACAACGGAGAACATGCAAGAATTACTTATGAACTAAAATATAAAAGAGGTGAATCAAATATATTACTCAAGATCAATCTGAACATAATCTCATAATCCATCGGATCCCATCAAACTCAACATAGCAACAGCATAAGGATTACATAGGTGCCTCGATCATGTAGGGCAGCTCACGAGGACTAATTAGTGAAGCACAAGAACGGGAGGAGAACATCACATAGCTACTGGTCATGGACTCATGGTCCAAGGGAGACTACTCACGAGTCATCCAGGAGGCGTCCATGGTGGTGGAGAAGCTCCCGGTGGTGATCCTCCCCTCCGGCAGGGTGCCGGGAAGAGTTCTCCTGGTGCTCCCGATCTTGGAAGCAGCGGCGGCGGCGGAACAGAGATGGGATCGCGAAAATAAGTCATGTTTCAAGGGTTACAGGGGACCCTTTAAATATCTGCCAAAGTAGGGCACCGGGGGGCTCTCGGGGGGCCGAGGCGCCCCCCCGGCGCGGCCCAGGGGGGGCGCCCACAGGGCGCCTGGAGCCCCTGTGCCCCCCCCCAGGCTCCCCTTCGGAAGCAGTGTCGTTCCCGGAACGCTGATTTTTTATATATTTTTTCTGTATTTTTCTGGGCAGTTCTCGAAACGTGAAAACCTGAAATATAAAAACAACCGAAAACAGAAACTGGCACTGGGGTGCACTGGTTTAGTAAGTTAGTCCAAATATGATCAAAAGTGTATGGAAGTGTATGAATATCATAGCAATATCACCCAAAAGTGGCATGGAGCAAGCATAAATTATAGATACGTTTTGGACGTATCAACATCCCCAAGCTTAATTCCTGCTCGTCCTCGAGTAGGTAAATGATGACAAGAATAATTTCTGTGGTGACATGCTATTAGCCATATAAGACTTTCTCGTAGTCATATGACAAATGCTTACTGAGACAATGATTCTAAAGTAATTAAGTTGTCTCAAGAGAAAATCACAAATGGCTGAAAGTTTTACAACATGAAACTGAAACATCAAAAAGATTTGCAATGAACATGATGTGCAAATATGATAAAGTGATAACTAGCTTGCCCCCTTTAGTGATGCAAAATATAAATGCAAGGGCACCTTCAAGGTTTAAGTGATGACTAGATACAATCATTTCAGAATAAACGATATCACAATCATGCGAAAGACAATGCTACTTTGGGACAATGCACATTACACTCAGAATGACAATCATGCTCTCAGTAGTAGGTGCTTGAAGTGCTAGAGCTTTTTATTATGAAACATGGAAGCAATTGTGTCAACGGTAGTAGTACTTCATATGTGTCATGTATAAAACATCTTATAAGTTGCAAGCCTCATGCATCGAATACCAATAGTGCTCGCTCCTTGTCCTAATTAGCTCGGATCCCCATGGGTTATCATTGCATTGCATATGTTTTTACCAAGTGTCACAAAGGGGCACCTCTATGCCACCTGTACAAAGGTCCAAGGAGATAGATCACATTTGATTTCTCGTTTTTGATAAATCTCAACTTGAGGACATCCATACCGGGACAACATAGAAAATAGATGATGGACTCCTCTTTAATGCATAAGCATATTCTCACGAGAGATTGAGGATTAAGGTCCAAGCTAAAACTTCCACCATGATGCATGGCTTTGGTTGGCGGCCCAATGTTCTTCTCTAACAATATGCATATTAATTCAACCCACGGTAAATCACCCTTACTTCAAACAAGACGAACATGCATATCAACTCACATGATATTCAACAAAAGTGTGACAGTTGATGGCGTCCCCAGAAACATGGTTACCGCTCAGCAAGCAACTCATAAGAAATAAGATACATAAGCAACATATTCTTTACCACAATAGTTTTTAGGCTACTTTCCCATGAGCTATGTATTGCATGGTTAATTTGCTTAGTGCAGGTGGAGGTTAGCAAAAGACTGGGAGCGACCAACTAAGAGAGCAATGACGGTCATAATCATGCAGAGCGACAAAGCAATATTGAATCAGGCATGGTAGTTATATCGCTACTTAGAAACAAAAGATCATCAAGGCTTGACAGACTTTCTTTACAGTCTTGAATATGCGTGAGCATACGCCAAGTCAATCAAAATAAATTCTCGAGGGAAGATATTATTAAACCATACCACATCATAGGCAAACAAACCAAGTTGGTACTCCAATGACACATTGGGAACCCCCCAGCTATCTGAGATTAACCATAAGAAAACCTGAAGTACTAAGCACCATCATGAAAGTAGCATCTTTATCATAGACATATTAACCCATGCAACGGAAGCAAACTCTCTTAATAAGGTGAGCATGGTAATTAAAGAGAGTTCAAGCAACCAACTAAACAAAAGCTCTTGAAAAGATAAGCATGAATACTAAGAGCAGAGCACGATAGTAGCTATTAAAAGATAAAGAACACACACAGCATAGATAGACATGAAAATTCTATGTAATGTTCTAGGTGGAGCGTGTTTCTCTCCCACATAAAGGAATGCTGAGTTCCGACTCGTTATGAAAAACTAAAAAGAAAACTAAAAGCAAGACGCTCCAAGCATAGCACATAACACATGAAGTGATAAAAATATAGCGGAACGAAAGACGAACTGATAATGTTGATGGAGAAGGGGATGCACGGGGGGCATCCCCAAGCTTAGACGCTTGAGTCTCCTTGAATATTTCTTGGGGGTGCACGGGGGCATCCCCAAGCTTGAGCGCTTGACACTCCTGAATCTTTTTATCATCTTCTCTCGCACACTTGAAAACTCCCTTCATACATAACTCATGCATAATCTGATTAGCGAGGTTAGTACCCTTAATAAAATAATTATACCTTGCTGGAAATAAGGATATTCTTGAAGTTCTACTGTTTCTCAAGATTGCCAAAAGGTTTTTGCAAAGAAAAAGCAAGTTCTTAATTTGCAAAGTGAAGGTAAGGCAAAACAGGACAGAATCTGTGAAAAACAGAACAGCAGGTAGTAATTGACCTGTTCGGGATACTTCTGCAACTCAAATCAAAAAACTCAGAACTGACGCACGAAAGACAATTATATAGAGAACGCTGTCGAAAAAATTCAGACCAAAAAGATGATCTGGTGATTTTATACAAAGTTTTCTATCAGAGGACAGAATCTGTTTCCTGGACAGCACCTCACAACTTTTGAACTTTGTAGCAATCAGAGGCTATACTTGGCACAAATATGAAAAGCAAAGATACGATGATGATGCTACAGCAGTAAACAACATCAAGACACAACAAAAGCAAAAATTTATTCATGTGTGCTGCCTCCCAAAAGCGCTTTCTTTTATGCCTTTAAGCTAGGCATAATGCATAGATCAAGTTGTATCAATTGAACCATCATCAAGATCATCAAAAAGCTCTTCAATAATACAACTAGTCTTAAGAGGTCTCTCAAATAAAGGCCTCAAAGAGATACTTCTAGGTAGAAGACCAAAAGGATAAAAGTCAAGGGAAGATTCATTTATAAATTCATCAACGATAGGTGTTTCTTCCAAAGTCTTTACAGTTTCAACCCCTTTGGCAATAGGTGGATTACTTTTAGAACGGGGAGCCTTTGGAACGTGAACGAACTTAGGCCCCCTCTTTGCCGGAGTTTCTACCTTTTCGGTTTTGATCGAGGAGAAAGTAGTTCCTAAGGTATCAAATATTTCCTCAATCTTTTTCATCCTAGAAGAATCAGAATCATGGAATTTGACGGTCTCCAAAATTTTAAAAAATTTATGCATGGAGCTATCAAGTCTATTCAAATTCCCTTGGATCTTTCGATCCAACTCATTCATCTTATTAATGCTTGGCATCTCTAGCTCTATTTTTTCAAGTTTTTTCATAATGTGAGCTAGGGTGATGTCCTCTCTAATGCTAACAACAGGGGGACTCCCAACAAGATTTTCAATAATACTAAGAGACTCCCAAACTGGGGCCTCCAGGAAATTCCCATTGATAGCAGTATCTAGAATAAACCTATTCCAAGAAGTGATTCCAACATAAAAAAATTTAAGCAAGATAGTAGTAGATTGCTTCTTGGTGGCTCTTTTTTGTGAATCATTAATTCTATACCAAGCATCTTTTAAACTTTCCCCACCTCTTTGTTTAAAGGTGAGAACTTCTGCCTCGTCAAAGACAAAAGGACCCGACATAATGATACTAAAGAACAAGATAACTATTTTTGTGATTTTCAATAAAAGGAACTAAAGAAAAAACTGAAAGGTAAACTAACAAGACTAAAAAGCAAAGGTAAAAGATAGCATGCAACTCCCCTATCCTGAAGAGTGGAGTCCCCGGCAACGGCGCCAGAAAATACTCCTTGATGGGCCTCGAACCCCTCGTTGGATTACCCCAAGTGGAAGGTGTAAGATGCAGTAAGTAGAAGTGTTTTCCCTTAGCAAAGATGCCAAGGATCGAATCCCCAGAGACTCCTAGGTTCAACAGGTAGGTGTCAACTGCTAACGGCGCAATTAGCAATCAACGCGGACCTGCATACAGATACAAATAACTTTGCTCCCAACGAGTACAGAGAGGTTTTCAATCTCTCCGGCCTTGTAGTTCACAAAGGGTTAAAAGCAATATGATAGTAGTGGTAGATAGTGTTTTGCAATAGTAAATAAAATAGCGGAAAGTAAATAGTGTATGTGATCAATGATGGTAATATGGACCGGAGTCACATGATGTTCACTAGTGATGTCTCTCTCCCAAAAGACGATAAAACAGCTATGTGAGGTAAACAAATTACAGCTGGGCAATTGACAGGACCACAAACGCAAACCAATGCTGACTACATTGCAAGAAAGGTTGAGGTTCAAAGCATGGGCGGTACGCCAAAGTAAGTAGACCGAAATCCATCTGCATCTACTACTAATCATCCACCTTGAGATATCTATCCAGAACATCTCGCTGGTATTAAGTTGCGAGTCCCACCCATAGTGTAAACTCAATGCAACAGACAACTGCATTAAAAGAACTTTGCATAAAGTAAACAATCCTTGCACCCACGGGCACAAGCACCGTTGTTTTCCCCCTTGTGGCAACAGCACATCCCCTAGACTCATGTTTCTGTCACTCAAGCTAGTCATCGAGGGGCATGAACCCACAATCGAGCATAACGTTCCCTCTTGGAGTCACTACCTACTACTTGGCCAAAGCAATAAATAACAACGGAGAACATGCAAGAATTACTTATGAACTAAAATATAAAAGAGGTGAATCAAATATATTACTCAAGATCAATCTGAACATAATCTCATAATCCATCGGATCCCAGCAAACTCAACATAGCAATAGCATAAGGATTACATAGGTGCCTCGATCATGTAGAGCAGCTCACGAGGACTAATTAGTGAAGCACAAGAACGGGAGGAGAACATCGCATAGCTACTGGTCATGGACTCATGGTCCAAGGGAGACTACTCACGAGTCATCCGGGAGGCGTCCATGGTGGTGGAGAAGCTCCCGGTGGTGATCCTCCCCTCCGGCAGGGTGCCGGGAAGAGTTCTCCTGGTGCTCCCGATCTTGGAAGCGGCGGCAGCGGCGAAACAGAGATGGGATCGCGAAAAGAAGTCCTGTTTCAAGGGGTACGGGGGACCCTTTAAATATCTTCCAAAGTAGGGCACCGGGGGGCTCTCGGGGGGCCGAGGCGCCCCCCCCCGACGCGGCCCAGGGGGGGCGCGCCCACAGGGCGCCTGGAGCCCCTGTGCCCCCCCAGGCTCCCCTTCGGAAGCAGTGTCGTTCCCGGAACGCTGATTTTTTATATATTTTTCTGTATTTTTCTGGGCAGTTCTCGAAACGTGAAAACCTGAAATACAAAAACAGCCGAAAACAGAAACTGGCACTGGGGTGCACTGGATTAGTAAGTTAGTCCAAATATGATCAAAAGTGTATGGAAGTGTATGAATATCATAGCAATATCACCCAAAAGTGGCATGGAGCAAGCAGAAATTATAGATACGTTTTGGACGTATCAGCGTCCATGGTGGTGGAGAGGCTCCCGGTGGTGATCCTCCCCTCCGGCAGGGTGCCGGGAAGAGTTCTCCTGGTGCTCCCGATCTTGGAAGCGCGGCGGCGGCGGAACAGAGATGAGATCGCGAAAAAGGGTTCCGTCCTCGAGGGTTTCGGGACGCGGTGTAAATATATGCCAAAGGGGGGCATCAGCGGAGGTCAGGGGGGCCCAGGCGCCCCCCCGGCACGGCCAGGAGGGGGGCCGCGCCCCCAGGGCGCCTGGAGCCCTGGTGGCCCCCCTCTGGCCCTACTTTGGCCGCACGGAAGCTTCTGGAGCGCTGATTTTTTATATATTTTTCCCGGAATTTTTCTGGCAATTTAAGTAATGGGAAAACCTGAAATACAAAAACAGCAGAAAACAGAAACTGGCACTGAGGTGCATTGAGTTAATAGGTTAGTCCAAATATGATCAAAAGTGTATGGAAGTGCATTATAGTAATATCACACAAAAGAGGCATGGAGCAAGCAGAAATTATAGATACGTTTTGGACGTATCAGGCGCTGGCAAGGATGGTGGCGGCGGGGCCTCCCTGCTGCCCCGCTCTCCCACGGGGAGCTCTGGATCTCGTGCGGCGGCTCCATCGTCGGCTCTGCGGCGAGCCGCAGTGCGGCCGTTCGTCCCCATGCCCCTAGTCGTGCGGG
Source organism: Secale cereale (assembly GCA_902687465.1). Taxonomy (NCBI): domain Eukaryota; kingdom Viridiplantae; phylum Streptophyta; class Magnoliopsida; order Poales; family Poaceae; genus Secale; species Secale cereale. The sequence goes on from LR738713.1 coordinate 535,530,939, forward strand.
CGGCGGGAGCTCGGTGGATGTGGGCGGCGCGCTGTGGCTGTTTCAACTGCCGGCGGCACCAGATCTGGCGCCTCCCCCTCCTCTGCTTGGCATGCGTCCCGTCCTTGGCCTGGTCGTGCTTCCATGGGTCGTCGGCTCCTGGAATGTGGTGCTGCTGGTGGCGGGGAGCTCCGGCTGTGAGAAATACCTGGCCGGCCGTGACGGCGACGGCCTGAGCGCGCCGTGACCTCCCAGGATGCATTGATTTGGTCTGCCTACCCCCACTTCCTCCTTCCCTCGGTCTCCCGGGCGAAAGCCTTAACTTTGTTGGGCGGCGGCGGCGTCCTCATCACCGTGATCTTCTTGAAGACGCCGCTTTTGGGAGCATGTGGGCGGTGGGCGCTTTTGGGTGGGAAGTGGCGGCGGTGGTGAGGCCCTCCTCGTCCTTGCGTGAAGATGCTCTCCTCCGGTGGCTGGGTATTTGCAGCAGCGTTGTTCTTCTCACGGAGAGCCTCCAGCGTCTCGGCGGGGATGCGTTGACCCTCTCTATGTGACCATGTTCTGGCAACATCCACCCCATCCTGCGACGGTGCGGCGCCTTCGATCCAGGCAAGAAGGTAGTGGCCTTCTTCGAGGATTGTTTGATGGATGTGTCGTGCCGGGGTCCGTATGTGCTTGGTGACAGCCTGCCCTGCTGGTGTCGGGCCCTCTCTCCGTCGAGCCGGTGTGTTCTTGTTCCTGGTGCAGCATTCACAGAGGAGGACCTCAACGTCTTCGGCTCGTGCTTCCATTTATGTATCTTCGTAGTTCATAGCATTTGAGACTTAGTTTGATGTTGTCCAATGTTTGTGTATCGTACCACTTTGTTCATCTTTCTCCTTGCCTGTGGGCATGCTTGTAAACCTTCCCAGTTGATGGCTTTGTTAATTCAAAGTCAGGCCAGGCTCGAGCTCCATCTCGGGCTCAATCGATGCCTTTTCTCTAAAAAACTAGAGGAGGGGCCAAAAATTTGTGTATCTCCTAGGGCCAAATCCTCTGGTATATATAGGTTGGAGGAGAGGGAGTGGGCGCCACAAGGTGGGAGGATCCTCCTGCCCTTGCACCGGCCCTAGAGGAGGGGGGAGGAGCCCCCTAAATCCAATTTGGCCCCTCTAGCTTCTCTAACAAGCTAGGGGGCGCCTCCTATTTTATTGGGCCCTAGGGCCCAATAACTTCGCACCACTTGGCCTTTTTGTATTTTCCTTGGCCCATTGATGTTTAATTAATATAGAATCCTCCCAATCAATATTAGAACTCGTTATTATTAATTTAAAATCTCCGGAAACACTTTCCACCTATATATAAATTGACGGTATCCTCCAGTAAATCCCCAAACTCTTCTGATGACTCCGAAATGCTTTCGGTTTCTCTCGTAACCATTTATAATATTAATGAAACCATTTCATAAATGTTTTATCATAACTTTTACATCAATAACACTCAGCAGTTTGTGACTCCCTTAAGGTTTGACCCTGTAGGATAAAAAACATAGAGATGAACAAAATCTCTTTCATTCAATGACAAATAGCGGAACCGTGGACATCAATATTGATCCCTATGAATACATGAATGACATTCGAGTGAACCGTTGGTTGAAATGTGCTATTCCCTTTGCTACTCGATACTTTACAAAACCCGAGGTGAGATACGGTATCCTCTTGTGTCATACTCATGCTCACTATACCGGTCTTCTCGTTACCGGTTTTGCTATTGTTTCTCGTTGACATGTTCTGACATCCATGTGACCTAGTCACATGTGTTTGGCCAGCCAATAATGGTTGCCATCACACCGAGAGGGCCCTAATAAGATATCTCCATCATCATAGGAGAAAATCCCACTCTTGAGCTATCTAGCCACTTTTCAAACTTTTCGATGAACATGTAAGTTGGTGTTATGATCACCGTGTTAAATATGAGGTTTGAGCAACCCCAGTGTCCATCATACGATAACAAGTGAATACGATACTCTCATGGTCTAAGAAACTAAAGCATACATTAACTCTCTATGTTATAAAGATTGACTTGTGACGATACATAGTATCTCAAAGTACAATAATAAAGTTTGGGTCAATTCAATATGACTGTTCTTCCAACGTCATATTCACAAAGTTGTTGTAGGACTATCGTTACACTTAACGATATCCGAAGATGCGGAAAACATGATCACAAACAACACTTGAGATAGTCTTAGAGGCGCGACTTGGAATGAGAGTTTATCATTTATTATTCCACACGTGCATATGAGTTTTTCACTAAGTTAGATATTCCAGGATCATAGCAGTTATATCATAGAATATAAACTCTTAACTATAAATATGGAAATAAAATAATACAATATTATTTCCGCTAGGGCATATTTCCAACTTGACGATGGCCGGAATCGGGAGTGGCGTCGGGGCGCGGAGGCAACGACTATGGAGAGGGAAGTTCTGTCCTAGCGGTTGGGTTTTGCAGATTTTAAGGCAACCGCACGGCTATTGTATATTTGCAACACTTGGGGGATAAATATGGGGCTACCTCAATTTTTGGCAACACCATATAGAAATAGGGCATCTGCTGGAGTTGTGTTTTTGGTCCAAATACCTAAAAATGGTTTTTTGGCAGTTGCCATATTGTACATTATCTGTTGGAGATGCTCTGCTCTAAGGAGCCTAAAACTTGTCGAAAATGCTAAGTAGCTAGTGTACGTCAGATTTCTGACTGTTTCGGGGTGAATGTTGTTTTCCAATCTTTGGATCTGACGCATGACTCTCCGTGCGGGGTTGATGTAGACGTCAGCAACAACTAATGGTCACTCTTGCACTCTTGACTGAATCCCAGTGAAAGCATCATCCCCATTTCCTTCTCTCCTTTATCACCCCCCCCCCCCAAACATGGCAAAGGTGCATGGGTGGTGGCTCGAAGTCATGATCTCGTGAACGAAGGAGGGTTGGGCTTATGAGTTGATCTACAATTGGGTTGTGAACAAATTTGATTGAACTTGCTATATGTTTGAAGCTAAAATGTTTCGAATTCAATTTTCATTTTTAAAATTCGGCCAAAACATTTTTAAATTCTATTTTTCTGAACTTTGAAAGAACACAATTCCAAAAAATTCCATTGTGCCCATTACACAATCAAAACATTTGCCATATTTTTTGGGCAACAATTGTTTTCAAAGCTTGCCATGTGCATTTATATATTTTTGGTTCATGTGCCCATTAGAAAATCTGAAAGTTGCCATGTTTTTAGAGGAGAATTTTTTCCAAACTTGCCATGTGCACTTTTATTGCAAGTAGCATGCAATTTCATTATTTAGACAATGCCAATTTTTTCAATTAGCCCACAACATTTTTTATTAATTACACCATGGCAGTTCTATTGTAGGTACCATGGCAATTTAATTATTAGACTGTGGTAGTTTTGTAGATAGCATGGCACTATCGTTTTTTAGACTATGACAATTTTTTTAGTTAGACCATGGTAATTTTCTTGTATGTAGCATGCCAATTTCATTATTTCACCATGGCAAAATTTTCAGCTAGAGCATGGCAAGACCATGATAATTTGTTTGTAGGTAGCATGATAGTTTAATTTTTAGACCATGTAGACCATGGAATTTTTTTCTTACATTTGCCATGTTTTTTGTAAAACAAATTTCTTTTTTCAAAATTTCCATGTAACCATTTAGATATATTTCCATTTTTTCTTTGTTTCTACATAACATTTGTTTTTCATTTTTGCCATGCGACAACTTTTACTTTAACAGGCATCATTTCTATTCTACATAATATGGCATATTTTGTTTGTGTTTTAAGATGACACATATTCTAATACTTTGAATCTTGAAAATGGCCAAACATTTCAGTATATAGGTGAATACTTTATGATGACTTCCTTCTTTTACTGAATAATGCCAAGCATTTTTTTATTGTTTTCTTAGCGTTTTTTTAGGAAAGTACATGCTTTTATTAAATCTCTTGCAAAATGTTTACATGTATGGTCACTGGATCATATATGGAAGATTGAGCCAAACATGCCGCCCAATACCTGATGACGTAGCATGCTTTGCGAGGCTATGTGACTCAATATTACAAGTTCTACTCTCATACATGAAATAACAACTAGCGGAAGAATTTTCGTCTAGCCTGAATCTCATGAATAATTGCACCCATAGCTCACGCTGGAACCCATCTTGATTTCTTTCACCAGATCCTGACAATCATTGGCAAAATGAACTCTTGCGAGGTTCAGGTCCTCGGCAAGAGAGAGACTCTCCCGGCATGCAAAGCTTCAAGATTAGTTGGATCAGTCACATTAGGCACTACAAAGACCGACACCCGCAAGTAATCACCTTGTTCATTTCTACAAAATTCAGCCGCGGGCTGGTTTTGATGTTTGAAAAGTTTTTGGTTTTTCTTTTTTTACAAAAAGAATGAAATTGAAGGGTCAGCGGGCCAAAACGTTCGCGCTGGAGATTTTTCTATAGCTAACATAAAGGGTCGCCCGCGCCTCCCTTCCGGAGTAAACCATACTCGTCCGGGAGGGTCTTCTGACCCGAAGTATGCCAAGTATTGGGATCTGTACTTTTTGGCAAGAAAACTTATAATCTATTCATCTTCAATCATGGCAGTACAACAAACACCAGAAATTAAAAAAAAATACATATAGATCCGCACGCGACCCAACGACAACTACGAGCACTGGAACGAACCGAATACACACCACCATCATCGCCTCTCCTTTGTCTGAGCCGCACAAAACTTGTTGTATTGGGATCCATACTTGTTCTTCCCTCGGCCTAAATCCATCCTTCCCCACACATGAATAAAGTGTGTCCTATGAGAGAAAAAATACGCATGAATAAAGCTTGCCTCCTCCTTTCTTACTCCCTTCATCCAAAATACTTGTCACGAGAACTATTTTGGAACGAAGAAAGTACTTGTTCTTTAAGGTCCCCCTTCGTCATCATGTCCCTCCCAACCAAGTTAAGGTCGCCAAAGAAAAGGAGGCCCACATCGTGCCAAGTAGGAAAAATCGACGTGGATTAGCCAGGTCGGGAGTGACGTGAGGAAGAAGCCGGAATGAGATCGAGTTGTGTTGGATCAGGTTGGCGCCAACCATAATTTGATGTTAGGGATGGACCCATGTTGGGCCGAGTAGGGGGGCTAGGCCATCACAAATTCCAATTTTGTAGGTTTGATTGTGTCTACAATTAACCAAACAATTATGCGGGAGCTATATGTCACCCATAGCAAGATGTATTGTGTCTCTTCTACTGAGAGACATTATTGGACAGGCCCGGTACTTTAGCATTGGTTTCAGTGGTTCTCATTGTTTTACATTTGTTTCTTCGGCTTTTCTTCAAAAAAAAATCTTTCCTTTTCCTTTTCCTTTTTGCTTCGGCTTTTTGGTTTCTTTCTCATCTTTTTATCGATTTCTTTGATTTTCAGTAAGTTTCACTGTTTTCTTCGGTTTACTTCACTTTTCTCATTTTATTTTTGTTCAACACATGTCTACTTTTTTACACACAATGTATTTTTTCATGTATATGAAGAATATATTTCTATATATGTTTAACATTTTTTTATTAAATGTTTTTGAAGTCTACATTTTTCGTATACATCAAGAACATTTTTTTATATACATGTTCTGATTAACAATTTTTAAATACGAAAACATATATACTGAAAACTAAATCATGTTACACCGGTTTCATTTTAAATGGAACCAGGGAAGGTTTTTTGGCTCCCTGCTGCTCTAAAACCATTTTTAATATATTATTTTATATCTACTTTTTGTTTATACTCATTGTACATTTTGGTTATGAATATGAAACATTATTTTTATACATGATTAACATTTTTAAACACATAATTACCATTATTTTTAACTACATTTTTATGTATAATTTTTTCATATACATTATACACATTTTGTATACATAAATAACATTTTTGATACATTTTTAACATTTTTCAAATACAATGATTAACATTATTTTCAAATACTTGTTTTCATGTCTACTTTCTTTCATACACATTTCATTTTTTTACAATGAAAATTTTATTTTATACTCATTTAAAAAAATCAAATACATGTTTAACATTTTTCAAATATATGTTTTTGGTTATTATTTTTCAATAAGCATTATACATTTTTTCAAATACTCATAGAAACATTTTTTGAATGCTATCAACATTTTATAAGGTGCACAATTTTTGTAACACTGCAGAAACATTTTTTTTAATATAAATATTTTTGTGTAATAGAATTTCATGAAATGTACTCCCCTCGTCCCAAAATTCTTGTCTTACATTTGTCTAAATACGGATGTATCTAGTTACACTTTAGTGTTAGATACATCCGTATCTAGAAAAAATCTAAGACAAAAGTTTTGGGACGGAGGGAGTAGAAAGGAGTAACGAGAGAAACTTACAAGCCTGCTATTGGGGCGGCCCATTAGAGGCATGCATTCAAGCGAGACTGGCTTCGGTCTTGATGTAAGCGAGTTATAGCCGCGCCCATACAATTGTTCCCTCACTGATCCCTAAAAGAAAAAATTGACCCTCGCTGATCCCTCAATAATAAACTTGACCCTGACTGACATTTTGAGCTGAGTCCACCGGTTGATATGGAATACATCCACCCTCCCTAAAAAAAAAGATAGGGAATACTTTTTTTTAGCAAAAGATAGCCTTCCCTCTCCGATTTCATTTAAAAAAACTATTTCTTCATTATTATTATTTTGCGGGGAAAAACACTTTCTTCATTGATGTAAAAAAAATTATTTCTTGCGAACCAACCTGTGGTTGAGATGGTTAGGTGGACAGTGGTATCCCCAGCCCATCAGGGTTCAAATCCTAGTGCTCGCATTATTTCTGGATTTATTTCAGGATTTCCGGTGATGCGCTTTCAGTGGGAGGAGACGTTCCCGATGATATGCCGGCTCAGTCTCTCGGAGGTGCTCATAGGGGTAGGGTGTGCGTATGTGCGTTCATAGGGGTGAGTATGCGCGTATATATGAGCGCTTGCGTATGTACTGATGCTAAAAAAAAACATTTTCTTCATCTTCAACAACGAACCGGCACTTCCTTTGATTTTTGGCGTACCACTACGCTGAAGTTATTTTGGGCAGCTGTCCCATTGCCAAACGACCGGGTCATGATTTGGATTAGACCCATGGCTCACTAGTCTCACGACCCATAGGCTGCACGGACATGCCATCGAATCTATGGCCCCGCACCGTATCTGCATCGGAATCACAGAATTCAGCTAGCCAATGGTCTGCAAGACAGTGCCACGGGGGCGAAAAATCGTCCGGCACCTGGGTGATCGAGCACCGTAGACCCGTGTATGCGCAATAGCTGGCTTCGGAGCCCCACCGCTCTCTGTTGCTCTCGGGCCCCGCAACCAACTCGGATTCCCCGACCCGACACACAACGCCGCGCGCGCCAGGGCGCGTGTCACAGAATATCGTCCCGCCCAACGTGTCTTTCCGCGCGCGCGCTCACGGCCACTGCGGCGCGCCCTTGGCATAATGCGGATCGACAAGGGGCCGGCAGCGGTGGCCAACTCCGGTGGCTGCGTGGTCTGCGCGCGCAGCGCCACCATCATGCCGCTCGTACGACCTTGCCGGCCCGGCCAGCGCGGCGTGCGCGGGGACGGGGACGGGGACGTGGCCGAAAGCGGAAGCCGAACCACCCGTATCTCCCGCGCGTCCGACGTGTGTGCCGGGGTCCCGTCACGCGTGAGCTGGACTCCAACGGCTTGTCGCGACCGGGAGGGTGGCTGGTGGCTGGACGCCAACTCGCCGCTCCACAGCGGCGACGCACGTATGCGTCCCAACTGGGGCGAGCCGCGGGGTTGGTGTCGTGGTGTCGCGTCCGCCCAGGGAGGACATGGCGATGGCAGGTACTGTGCGGTACTGGTACGCGCGTGGCGCTCGAGCGCTGGGGGAAGGGTACACCTGGTACTGGTGCTTCTACAGGTGTGCCACTGTGCTGCTAGCAGTGGCAGGTGAGTCGTCGTCGTGGGAGGACGCGGACGCGGGAGGGTTGGAAGCGGGCGCTCTGCTTGGCCTGCCCGTGACAGAAGTTTCCCATGCAAATCAGGGTGGTTAGTTAGGCACATCGACGTTGATTACTGGCTTACTGCGCCTGCGTGCTGCTCTCTGGCTGATCGACACGAAGAGCACACCACGAGTTCACATCTTTTAAAAGAGAGCGACATGTGTACCGTTCGAAGAAAACTGAATCAATATGTTCAGAGCCTGTTCATAAGAGAGTTAGATTTGGACGAGTTGAAACGGATAGGGGGGAATTTGACAGATTGTCAAAAACACTTTCCATCCGTTGACTCTCCCAATTGGGGAAAATATCACAACAAGGGAATGGATTTAGCATTGATAAAAATAGAGCCTCTTATACCTAAAGCATGGGATTTATCTAGATTCCCTGAATTTTTAAGTGACATTGAGGGAGATGTCAATTTTGCTCAGCAGAATTGAGTGAAGGAAAAAAAAAACAAGAACAGGAGCAAATGACAGTTCAGAGCGTTGAGATATGTAGACAGATTCCAGAAAATGAGATGTTGGAACGGTTTGATTCTGATCTAAATAGGGGGGAGGTTCAGTACACGAAAATGATAGAAAAAGAATTGGGCTTACAGGGATATGCTGGTGAGCCTGGCCTAACAAACTTTGGGCCCTAAGAAAATAGCATGTGACAAATGCCCTATTACGCTAGGGGGAGCTGGGGTATATAAGATGTGTTCCATGCCCCCTGACCCATTGGAACCTGATTTTCTTCACCTACCAAACCATAGCAGGAGAGTGGCAAAGGTTAGCGGCATGAGAGAGGT
>LR738713.1:535539953-535597450 GCA_902687465.1 Secale cereale
GGGGGGGGGCAGAAGATCAGTGGGAGGAGAAGAGCGAGATGGCAGGAAGGCAAGACAACTGGTAACATGGGGGATTAGCAGCCGCCTCCTCCTGTCCTCCTCCCAAGAAAGGTTAGGGTTTCTCTGCCTCTTGCTGGCGTTGCCGCCGGTCCGCCATGTCTCCGATGGCCTAAGGGCCATGGGGGCGCGGTGGATCCCAGCCCTTGCCGACGGGAGGGCTCCTGTTTTAGATGGTTTATTTAGTTTTGTTAGGGTTTGTGTCCTGCTCAGGAAGGCGAGATGGCGACGGCTCCTTGAAGATTTAATAAGACCCTCCCCGTCTATTCCACGTCCCGGGGGTGTATCTAGCATCGTCGGTGGGCGTGTGGAGGTGTGTCTTCGGTGGATCTATCTTTGGTGGATCTGCTCGGATTTGGTTCTCCATCTACGTTCGTGTGTTTTAGGATTGGATCTTTTCGATCTACACTACTCTTTGTCAGCGGCGGTTGCTGTTCTGGTGCGCTGGTCCTATGGGGCCTTAGGACGAAGACTTCTCGATGTCTACTACAACAAGTTTTGTCCCACTCTGGCGAGGGAGGAGTGGTGACGGCGGCGCGCCTTCGGCTCGCTTCAGTGCTTGTAGGCATCGCTAGGTGGTCTACGAATCTGGATGGAATTTTTATTATTTATGGTGTTCATTGTAGTGCCATGATTGAAGATGAATGGATCAGAAGTTTTTTCGCAAAAACAAAGAGAGGTGGGGGAGCAGAAGATTAGTGTGAGGAGAAGAGCGAGATGGGAGGAAGGCAAGACAACTAGTGTCCAAGACCGCGTGGTGGGGTGATTTGGAGGGAGAGGAAATTCTGTTGGCAGATTTGGCAGCTATGATAGGGACTTAAATAGGCAAGATGTTTGAGATCTGGACAACTTCGACGGAAAGGAGGTGAGGGCAGTGTTAGAGGTGGATCTGGGACCAACAACAGTGGATCCGGAGGTGAAGGTACGTCCAATGGTCCTAGTGCTGACTTTGTTGGAAGCACTGAGAGGAAAAATCCTGGTAGATTTGGAAATCAACAAGATAGGCATCAATTTGGGCAGGGGAATTATAGTGCTGGTAGTGGATATGCAACATGCAATTCTAATTTTCAGCAACTAGGAGTATAGGGGAGCAACATGGAGATGCAAGGTGGGGGGGTTCCCTGTTATCCCCAACCAAAGTTTCCCTCATATGGTTCTTGATGGACTGTGACTTGGACAATTTAGATTTATGCCACAGGAACAACTTACAGAGCAATATCAATATATGTTGGCTAATGTGCCAAAATAGAATGTTTTGCATACTCAAGGGAACACAAAAGAGGAAGGGGCAAAGACTCTAATAAGAAGAAAGAAGCTTGTGGTGGGAAAGAGATTATTTGTGCCAAGTGCAAGGAAGAAGGGCACCTGAAAAGTGAGTGCGAAACCAAAGTGTTCTGTGTGGTTTGTGAGAGACCTTCTCATAGTACCGAAGAATGCACTATACTGAAGCAAGTCAAGCCAGCAGCTAAATATGTGGGTTATGGTGCTAGAGGTTTGGGGTGCTTGCTAGTACAATACCAAGGACATTGTTGTTGCAGAACATGCCAACCCCATGGCATTAATCACTGTACTTTCAGGACAACTGAATGAGACTACGGTGGCTCATGGTTTTAGCAAGATGTTTGAGTGGCCCTAGACCTCTAGAGCTAAATTTCAAAGTCTAAAAACCTCCCAGATGAGGTTTCCCAAAAGGCAAAGTTGGTAGAACAGAAGAACTTTGAGAAGTTCACACTACTAGTGATGTAAATATGCCCTAGAGGCAATAATAAAATGATAATTATTATATTTCCTTAATCATGATAAAAGTTTTATTATTCATGCTAGAATTGTATTGACGGAAAACTTAAATACATGTGTGAATGCATAAACAAAACTGTGTCCCTAGTGAGCCTCTACTAGACTAGCTCATTGATCAAAGATGGTTAAGGTTTCCTAACCATAGACATAAGTTGTCATTTGATAACGGGATCACATCATTATAAGAATGATGTGATGGATAAGACCCAACCGTTAGCATAGCATATGATCGTTTAGTTTATTGCTACTGCTTTCTTAATGTCAAATACATGTTTCTTCGACCATGAGATCATGTAACTCCGGGATACCGGAGGAATACCTTATGTGCTATCAAACGTCACAACGTAACTGGGTGATCATAAAGATGCTCTACATGTATCTCCGAATGTGTCTATTGGGTTGGCATGTATCGATACTGGGATTTGTCACTCTGTGTGACGCAGTGGTATCTCTGGGCCCTCTCGGTAATACACATCACAAGAAGCTTGCAAGAAAAGTTACTATGGAGTTAGTTGCAAAATAATGTATTACAGAATGAGTAAATAGACTTGCCGGTAACGAGATTGAACTAGTTATAGAGATATCGACGATCGAATCTCGGGCAAGTAACATACCGACAAACAAAGGGAACTACGTATGTCGTCGTAGAGGTTCTACCGATAAAAGATCTTTGTGGAATATGTAGGAATCAATATGGGCATCCAAGTCCCGCTATTGGTTATTGACCGGAGTCGCACGCTTAACGTTCGTTAACGCTAGAGTAGTAATGAGATATTTGATGAGTGGTAAGAAAATGTTGTTTGGAGTCTCGGATGAGATCCTAGACGGCAAGAGGAGTCACGGAATGGTCGAGAGGTAAAGATTTATATATGGAAGTCATATTTTGGGTTTCGGAAAAAGGTGCAATTTTTCGGTATTCTACCGGGAAGCTTCGAGAAGGTTCCGAAGGATTCTGGAAGTTCACAAGTGGGTCCACGACGACCCAAGGGCTAGCATGGGCTGAGGGGAGGCGCTCTGGCCTTATTGGGCTAAGCGCACTGATACGTCTCCAACGTATCTATAATTATTGATGGTTCCATGCTGTTAGGGTGTGTTTGGTTGATGTCACCAAGTGGAATGTAATGGGTCGGTCAGTCCCCAGAGCTCGTTCCAGCGTTTGGTTTTTCAAAGGTAGGAGAACCCACCGGTTCCAGAGAATGGAATATTCCTTGTTTATGTGGAATCAAGTCATACCTCCAAATCGAGCGGACGACATGGAACGGCTCGCTCGACTCTCGCTCAGCTTTCCCTCCTCGGTGCCGCATCTCCCTCCCCAGTCTCGCGTGTGCTGGCACCAGTAGACCCACTGCGTGTGGCCATGAATGGACACCGCCGCACCCATCGCCCTCGTAGCCGCCCCGGCCACCCTCGTGCTCCCCCATCCGCACAACAGTTCCCTCTGCATCCTAGTGTGCTGCCGCCGAGAGCCCGACCGCGTGCGTCCAACTTGCCCCGCGCTGCTTGCCATCGCGCCGACTGCATCCTTGTCGGGCGCACCTGACGCGTCCCATCGAGCAGGGGGGTCGGGTGGCCCTCTGAATCATCTTCTTTGGCCGAGCATGGAGGCCAGGCAGCCCTCTCACTCGTCTTCTTCAGCTAGGCATGGAGGCTGGGCACACCTTGCCGGGGAGCATTGGCCGCCGCACCAAGGAGCATGTGGTGTGCATTGATATTCGTTGTACATCTGTTCATTACAATCTGTTCATTACAATCGATGCAATCAAGTGTTATTCTGTATTCAGATTCAGTATTCTGTGGGTGTTCATCCACTGCAGCATCAAGTACATCTGTTCATTACAATCGAATCAAGTGTTAAACATTCAGTTTAAGTTTCTATCAAAAATCTTATTCATGTAATAAAGTGAGATGAACAATTCCATTCCATTCTATCTTTCGAACCGAACACCAAAACATAGCCATTCCGTTCTTCGGAACCGCTCCTGCCAAACATAAGGACGGAACCGACCCATTCTAGTGGAATGGAACCATGACATTTCGTTCCACTTCGTTCCCAAACCAAACACACCCTTATATTATCATTCTTGGATGTTTTAAAATAATTTTATATCATTTTTTGGGAGTAACCTATTGATATAGTGCCCAGTGCCAGTTGTTGTTTTCTGCTTGTTTTTTACATCGCAGGAAATCAATACCAAACAGAGTCCAAATGCAGCGAAACCTTTTGGAGATTTTTTTGGACCAGAAGACACAACATGGGCCGGAGAAGTACCAGTGGGGTGCCCCGAGGGGTGCACAACCCACCTAGGCGCGCCTGGGGACCCAGGCGCGCCCTGGTGTGTTGTGCCCACCTCGGTGGCCTCCCACACCGCCTATTCGCTCTATAAATACCCCAATATTCTAGAAACCCTAGGGGAGTCGACGAATTTTTTTCCAGCCGCCGCAAGTTCCAGAACTACGAGATCCAATCTAGAGCCCTTTTCTGGCACTCCGTCGGAGGGGAACACGATGATGGAGGGGTTCATCATCCTCATTGGTGCCTCTTCGATGATGCGTGAGTATTTTACCACAGACCTACGGGTCCGTAGGCAGTAGCTAGATGGCTTCTTCTCTCTTTGTATCTCAATACAATGGTCTCTTGGAGAACTATTTGATGTAATGACTTTTGTGCGGTGTGTTTGGTGGGATCCGGTGAATTGTGAGTTTATGATCAGATTTGCCTTGCTTTAATATCCATTCTTGATTATTATAGCCTCGTATTTCCGATATTTGGGTTTTGTTTGGCCAACTTGATCTATTTATCTTGCACTGGGAAGAGGTGCTTTGTAATGGGTTCGATCTTGCGGTGTCCTCTCACAGTGACAAAAGGGGCAGCACGGCAGACATGTATCGTTGCTATTAAGGATAAAAAGATGAGGTCTATTCCTACATGAATAGATCTTGTCTACATCATGTCATCATTCTTATAGCATTACTCCGTTTTTCCATGAACTTAATACACTAGATGCATGCTGGATAGCGGACGATGTGTGGAGTAATAGTAGTAGATGCAGGCAGGAGTCGGTCTACTAATCTTTGACGTGATGCCTATTTACATGATCATTGTCTTGGATATCGTAATAATTATTTGCTTTTCTATCAATTTCCCAATAGTAATTTGTCTACCCACCGTTGCTATTTTTCGAGAGAAGCCACTAGTGAAATCTACGACCCCGGGTCTATTTTCCTATCATATACATTCAAATCTATATTGCTATTTGCTTTTGTCTCTATTTGCAACTTTTATTTTAAGATCTATATTATCAAAAATACCTTGTTGCGTTTTATTTGCCATTCTTCCATTTGCATCTATCAATCTATCTATTTACCAATATATTACCTGAGAGGGATTGACAACCCCTCTTACACGTCGGGTTGCAAGTATTTGTTATTTGTGTGCAGGTACCATTTACATAGTGTTGCGTGGTTCTCCTACTGGTTAGACTTGGTCTCCTCACTGAGGGAAATACCTACCGTAGATGTGATGCATCATCCCTTCCTCTTTGGGGAAATACCGACTTAGTTCAAGCGACATCAAAAGGAATTTCTGGCGCCGTTGCGAGGGAGACATCATCAACATCTATCATGTTCCTAATCACAAATCTCATCTCCTTGAAATTTACATCATTTTCCTTTTGACTCTCGTTTTCATCTCTCCCACTTCACAATAAAATTTCCATTTTATTACCTTCTTCCCGTTTGCCTTTTTTGTTTGCCCTTATGTCTTACTTGGTTGCTTTGCTTGGTTATTTGGTATAATTGTGTGTTTCTTGGAAATCAGAAGGAAAACGTTTATGGATCCTCATCCACTTGCTAATCTTTTTAAAAGATCCAATTATGATGAACCAATTGATAGTGAGTTGAGTGCACTAGATTATCTTTATGAAGTTTTGCTTGAGATTCATGAATCTGAAAATTGTGATAAAGTGATAAAAGAAGAAATTTATGAAGTGATTCATGATAGCTCCTTGAATGAAAAGCATGATTGCAATGGTGTTATAATAAATTATATTAATTTCAATTATGCTAATAATATGCAAAACCCCAAGCTTGGGGATGCTAATTTTGATATGTCCTCTACTTATTGCAATGATCATGATTGGGGTGATTCTTCATATGATCTTAAAAAAATTATTTAAGCCTCATGATGAATATGTTTGCGATAATATTGAAAGTGGGTTTGGAAGAGTGTCAACTTTTGGTAATAATGATCCCACTACTTTGGAGAATGATCAATCTTATGATTTTTTTTGATTAAAGTGGGTTTGGAGAGGTCATGACTTTATTTGATGATAATCCCACTATTTTGGAAGAGTGTCAACTTTGCATTTTGTGGATCATATAGAGAATATGTTATGTGATAGCTATATTGTTGAATTTGAGTATGATCCTACATGCAATTATTATGAGAGAGGAAAATATGGTTGTAGAAATTTTCATGTTACTAATTTACCTCTTGTTATTTGAGATTGTGAATGTTTATTCTTCTCCCTTGCATATGCTGGATATTTCTTGTCTTGATAATTTGGTTGCCTACAAAATGCCTATGCATAAGAAGTATGCTAGACTTAAATGTGTTAGTTACATGTTTTATGATGCTCTTTTTGTGCTTCAATTCTTGTCTTTTATGTTAGCATCATTGAAATCTCAAGTCTAACTTAATGGCTATAAAGAAAGAGCTTGTTGGTAGGCAACCCAATGAATAAAATGTTTTTTTATTTTTATTTTCTGTTCATGTGTATTTACACAAATATGCCTCTGGTTATATGTGTTTTTGTGGTTTAAATTAGCGTTTGTGCCAAGCAAAGCCTTCGGGATGATTTGGTTGATAACTGATTTGATTGCGTTGAAAATCAGAAACTTTTTGCGCCAGTACCAGAATTGTTGACGACTACTAGAACGTGATCAATTCTTGAATTTTTTACACATTGTGAATATACAAATTTCCGATGTTGTTCTAATTGTCCAGAATTTTCAGAGATACATAAGTATGATAAAAAAATCATGTCTTTACAAACTATTCTGTTTTTGATAGATTCTGTTTTCGTTGTGTTATGTGCTTGTTTTGGTGATTCTATGGTTTCTTTTGAAGAGTTTTTGCCATGGAAAAGTTAGAATACAGTAGTTACAATACAATTACAAAATATAAATTGGTTTTATATAGTACTTAAAGTAAAGATTGGTTTTGTTATACTAACGGATCTCATGAAGTTTTGTTGAGTTTTGTGTGACTGAAGTTTTCAAGTTTTAGGTGAGATCACGATGGATGAAGGAATAAGGATTAGCAAAAGGCTAAGCTTGGGGATGCCCGAGGCACCCCAAGATAATATTCAAGAAGTATCAAGCAACCAAGCGGGATGCCTGATACGTCCATTTTGCATCATGCTTATATGTTGATATTTATTGCATTATGGGATGTTATTACATGTTTTGTCACAATACTTATACCTTTTCTCTCTTATTTTACAAGGTTTACATGAAGAGGGAGAATGCCGGCAGTTGGAATTCTGGGCTGGAAAAGGAGCAAACTTTGGAAACCTATTCTGCACAACTCCAAAAGCCCCGAAACTCAATAGAACGTCGTTTCAGAAAATATAAAAAATATCTGGTGAAAGAAGTCCACGTGGGGGGACACCGGCTGCCCACGAGGGTGGGGGACACGCCCCCTTCCCAGGGCGCGCCCCTTGCCTCATGGGCCAGCCGGAAGGCCCCGGTGCCCATCTTCTCCTATATGAGGTGTTTTGACCTGGAAAAAATCATAAGGAGGCTTTCGGGACCAGACGCCGCCATCTCGAGGCGGAACAGAGGCGGAAACCAATCTAGGGCTCCGGCAGAGCTATTCTGTCGGGGATACTTCCCTCCGGGAGGGGAACATCATCACCGCGGTCATCACCAACAACTCTCCCATCTTGGGGAGGGCTATGTTCATCAACATCCTCACCAGCACCATCTCCTCTCAAACCCTAGTTCATCTCTTGTATCCAATCTTTGTACCCAAACCTCAGATTGTTACGTGTGGGTTGCTAGTACTGTTGATTACTCCTTGTAGTTGATGCTAGTTGGTTTATTTGGTGGAAGATCATATGTTCAGATCCATTATGCATATTAACACCCCTCTGATCATGAACAACATTATGTCTTTTGAGTAGTTACTTTTGTTCCTGAGGACATGGGAGAAGTCTTTCTATTAGTAGTCATGTGAATTTGGTCTTCGTTCGATATTTTGATGAGATGTATGTTGTCTCTCCTCTAGTGGTGTCATGTGAACGTCGACTACATGACACTTCACCATTATTTGGGCCTAGAGGAAGGCATTGGGAAGTAATAGGTAGATGATGGGTTGCTAGAGTGACAGAAGCTTAAACCCTAATTTATGCGTTGCTTCGTAAGGGGTTGATTTGGATCCATATGTTTCAGGCTATGGTTAGGTTTACCTTAATACTTCTTTTGTAGTTGCGGATGCTTGCATTAGAGGTTAATCATAAGTGGGAGGCTTGTCCAAGTAAGGGCAGCACCCAAGCACCGGGGCACCCACATACCAGATTATCAAAGTACCGAACGCGAATAAGACGATCGTGACGAAAAATAGCTTGACGATAATTCCCATGTGTCCTCGGGAGCGCTTTCCTTTATATAAGAGTTTGTCCAGGCTTGTCCTTTGCTACAAAAAGTATTGGTCCACCTTGCTGCATCTTATTTACTTTTACCTTTTGTCACTTGCTACCAATTACCTTATCACAAAACTATCTGTTACCTATAATTTCAGTGCTTGCAGAAAATACCTTACCGAAAACAGCCTATCATTTCCTTCTGCTCCTTGTTGGGTTCGACACTCTTACTTATCGAAAGGACTACGATAGATCCCCTACACTTGTGTGTCATCAAGACTCTTTTCCGGTGCCGTTGCCGAGGAGTGAAGTGCCTTTGGTAAGTGGAATTTGGTAAGGAAAAATTTATATCCTATGCTAAAATTTATTGTCACTTGTTACTATGGCTCAAAATCCTTTGAGGGGCTTGTTCGGGGTATCTTCACCCCGACCAGAAGAGCAAAGAGTTGCTCCTCAACCTACTGCACCTATTGAAAATGTTTGCTTTGAGATTCCCTTGGGTATGATAGAGAAACTGCTTGAAAATCCCTTTACAGGAGACGGAACACTGCATCCCGATTTACATCTAATCTATGTGGATGAAGTTTGTGGATTATTTAAGCTTGTATGCCCGAGGATATTATCAAGAAGAAGGTCTTCCCTTTATCTTTGAAGGGAGATGCATTGACATGGTTTAGGCTATGCAACTATATGGGATCATGGAACTATAATTGTCTGAAGTTAGAATTTCATGAGAAGTTCTACCCTATGCACCAGCTTCATCGTGATCGTAATTATATTTATAATTTCTAGCCTCGCGAAGGAGAAAGCATCACTCAAGCTTGGGGGAGGTTTAAGTCAATGTTATATTCATGCCCCAATCATGAGCTCTCAGGAGAAATGATCATTCAAAATTTTTATGCTCGGCTTTCTCATAATAATCGCTCCATGCTTGATACTTCTTGTTCTGGCTCTTATATAATGAAGACTATTGACTTCAAATCGGATTTATTGGAAAGAATTAAACGCAACTCTGAAGATTGGGATCTCGACGAAGGTAAGGAGTCAGTTATGACCCCTAAGTTTGATTGTCTTAAAGCTTTTATGGATACCGGTGTTTTCCGTGAGTTTAGCACTAAATATGGACTTGACTCTCAGATAGTAGCTTCTTTCTGTGAATCTTTCGCTACTCATGTTGATCTCCCTAAGGAGAAGTGGTTTAAATACCATCCCCCTATTGAAGTAAAAGTAGTTGAACCTATTAAAGTTGAAGAAAAGACTATCACTTATAATGTTGATCCTGTTATACCTACCGCTTATATTGAGAAACCACCTTTCCCTGTTAGGATAAAGGATAAAGCTCAAGCTTCAACTGTAGTTCGTAAGAGTAATACTAGAACACCTACACCCTCTGAGCAAATTAAAGTTGAACCTAGTGTTGCTATGGTTAAAGATCTCTTGGTAGAAGATTTAGATGGACATGTTATTTACCTACAAGAAGAGTCTGCTAGAATAGCCAAACCCAATGCTAGGAATAGACATAAACCGGTTGTAGGCTTGCCTGTTATCTCTGTTAAGATAGGAGATCATTGCTAGCATGATTTATGTGATGTAGGTGATAGTGCGAGTATTATCCCTCTTGATTTATTTAACGAAATTATGCACGATATTGCACCTGCTGAGCTAGAAGGGATTGATGTTACTATTAAGCTTGCCAATAGAGACACTATTTCACCAATTGGGGTTGTTAGAGATATTGAAGTCTTGTGTGGAAAGGTCAAATACCCTGCTGATTTTCTTGTTCTTAGTTCCCCACAAGATGCATTTTGCCCCATTATATATGGTAGACCCTTATTGAATACTGTTAATGCCAAGATAGACTGCGTGAAAGATATTGTCATGGTTGGATTAGGGGATATGTCTCATGATATTAACTTTGCTAAATTCCGTAGAAAACCCCTTGAAAAGGCACCACCCAGTAAGGATGAAATTATTGGTCTTGCTTCTATTGTCGTGCCACCTAATGATCATTTAGAACAATACCTGCTAGACCATGAAAATGATATGCATATGAATGAGAGAAGGGAAATAGTTGAAATATTCCTTACACAGGGACCTGTATTGAAAAACAACTTGCCTGTTGAAATCATAGGGGATCCTCCTCCACCCAAGGGTGATCCCGTGTTTGAACTTAAACCTTTGCCTGATAATCTTAAGTATGTTTATCTTGATGAAAAGAAGATATATCATGTTATTATTAGTGCTAACCTTTCAGAGGAGGAAGAAGAAAAATTATTGAAAACTCTGAAGAAGCACCGTGCTGCTATTGGATATACTCTGGATGATCTTAAGGGCATTAGTCCCACTATATGCCAACACAAGATAAAATTTGAAGAAAATGCTAAACCAGTTATTGATCATCAGCGACGTTTAAATCCTAAGATGAAAGAAGTGGTAAGGAAGGAAATACTAAAGCTTCTAGAGGCAGGTATTATATATCCAGTTGCTGATAGTCAGTGGGTAAGTCCTGTTCATTATGTCCCTAAGAAAGGAGGTATAACTGTCGTTCCTAATGATAAAGATGAATTGATCCCACAAAGAATAGTTACAGGTTATAGGATGGTAATTGATTTCCATAAGTTAAATAAAGCTACTAAGAAAGATCATTACCCCTTGCCATTCATTGATCAAATGCTAGAAAGGTTATCCAAACATACTCATTTCTGCTTTCTAGATGTTTATTATGGTTTCTCTCAAATACATGTGTCAAAAGGGGATCAATAAAAGACCACTTTTACTTGTCCTTTCGGTACCTTTGCTTATAGACGTATGCCTTTTGGTTTGTGCAATGCACCTGCTACCTTTCAAAGATGCATGATGGCTATATTCTCTGAATTTTGTGAAAAGATTGTTGAGGTTTTCATGGATGATTTCTCCGTTTTTGGAACTTCTTTTGATGATTGCTTAAGCAACCTTGATCGAGTTTTGCAGAGATGTGAAGACACTAATCTTGTCTTGAATTGGGAGAAGTGCCACTTTATGGTTAATGAAGGCATTGTCTTGGGACATAAAATTTCTGAAAGAGGTATTGAAGTTGACAAAGCTAAAGTCGATGCTATTGAGAAGATGCCATGCCCTAAGGACATCAAAGGTATACGAAGTTTCCTTGGTCATGCCGGGTTTTATAGGAGGTTCATTAAGGACTTCTCCAAAATCTCCAGGCCATTGACTAATCTTTTACAAAATGATATTCCTTTTGTCTTTGATGATAATTGTCTAGAAGAATTTGAAATACTTAAGAAAGCATTGATCTCCGCACCTATTGTTCAGCCTCCTGACTGGAATTTACCCTTTGAGATTATGTGCGATGCTAGTGATTATGCTGTAGGAGTTGTTCTAGGGCAAAGAGTTGATAAGAAATTGAATGTTATCTAGTATGCTAGTAAAACTCTAGATAGTGCCCAAAGAAATTATGCTACCACTGAAAAAGAATTTTTAGGAGTTGTGTTTGCTTGTGATAAGTTTAGACCTTATATCATTGATTCTAAAGTAACTATTCACACTGATCATGCTGCTATCAAATACCTTATGGAAAAGAAATATGCTAAACCTAGACTTATTAGATGGGTTCTCTTGCTGCAAGAATTTGACTTGCATATTATTGATAGAAAGGGAGCTGAGAACCCCGTAGCAGATAAATTGTCTAGGTTAGAAAATGTGCTTGATAACCCACAACCTATTAATGATAGCTTTCCTGATGAACAATTAGTTATCATAAATACTTCTCGTACTGCTCCATGGTATGCTGATTATGCTAATTACATTGTTGCTAAGTTTACACCTCCTAGCTTCACATACCAGCAAAAGAAAAAGTTCTTCTATGATTTGAGACATTACTTCTGGGATGACCCACATCTTTATAAAGAAGGAGTAGATGGTATCATTAGACGTTGTGTACCTGAGCATGAACATGAATAGATCCTATGCAAGTGCCACTCCAAAGCTTATGGAGGACACCATGCAGGAGATAGAACTGCACATAAGGTATTGCAATCCGGTTTTTATTGGCCTATTCTCTTCAAGGATGCCCGTAAGTTTGTCTTATCTTGTGATGAATGTCAAGAATTGGTAATATTAGTAGACGTCAAGAAATTCCTATGAACTATTCACTTGTTATTGAACCATTTGATGTTTGGGGCTTTGATTATATGGGACCTTTTCCTGCCTCTAATGGGTACACACATATTTTAGTTGTTGTTGATTACGTTACTAAGTGGGTAGAAGCTATACCAACTAGTAGTGCTGATCATAACACCTCTATTAAGATGCTTAAAGAAGTAATATTTCTGAGGTTTGGAGTCCCTAGGTATCTAATGACTGATGGTGGTTCACACTTTATTCATGGTGCTTTCCGTAAAATGCTTGCAAAGTATGATGTCAACCATAGAATTGCATCCCCCTATCACCCATAGACTAGTGGTCAAGTAGAACTAAGTAACAGGGAGTTGAAATTAATCTTGCAAAAGACAGTTAATAGGTCTAGGAAGAATTGGTCCAAGAAACTAGATGATGCATTATGGGCCTATAGAACTGCATACAAAAATCCTATGGGTATGTCTCCATATAAGATGGTGTATGGAAAAGCTTGTCACTTACCTCTTGAGCTAGAACATAAGGCATATTGGGCTATTAAGGAGCTCAACTATGATTTCAAACTTGCTGGTGAGAAGAGGTTATTTGACATTAGCTATCTCGATGAATGGAGAACCCAGGCCTATGAGAATGCCAAACTGTTTAAAGAAAAGGTTAAAATATGGCATGACAAAAGGATACAAAAGCGTGAGTTTAATGTAGGGGATTATGTCTTGCTATTCAACTCTCGTTTAAGATTTTTTGCAGGAAAACTTCTCTCCAAGTGGGAAGGATCGTACGTTATCGAGGAGGTCTATCGTTCCGGTGCCATAAAAATCCACAACTTCGAAGGCACAAATACGAAGGTGGTGAATGGTCAAAGAATTAAACATTATATCTCAGGTAATCCTATAAATGTTGAAACCAATATTATCAAAACCGTAACCGCGAAGGAATACATAAGGGACACTTTCCAGAACGATTCAGCCTCCGAAAAGGAAGAGGTGTGTGATACGGTAAGTAAACCGACTCCAAAACAGTTTTAAAGGCAATTTTTATCCGTTTTAAAATATTTAGAAAAATAGAAAAATAAACCGCAGTCCGGAAGAGACACGAGGTGTCCACGAGGCTGGTGAAGGAAATATGCCCTAGAGGCAATAATAAAGTTATTATTTATTTCCTTATATCGTGATAAATGTTTATTATTCGTGCTAGAATTGTATTAACCGGAAACTTAGTACATGTGTGAATACATAGACAAAATAGAGTGTCCCTAGTATGCCTCTACTAGACTAGCTCACTGACCAAAGATGGTTATGTTTCCTAGCCATAGACATGAGTTGTCATTTGATCAATGGGATCACATCATTAGGAGAATGATGTGATGGACAAGACCCATCCGTTAGCTTAGCACTATGATCGTTTAGTTTTACTGCTATTGCTTTCTTCATGACTTATACATGTTCCTATGACTATGAGATTATGCAACTCCCGAATACCAGAGGAACATCTTGTGTGCTATCAAACGTCACAACGTAACTGGGTGATTATAAAGATGCTCTACAGGTGTCTCCGAAGGTGTTCGTTGTGTTGGCGTAGATCAAGAATATGATTTGTCACTCCGAGTGTCGGAGAGGTATCTCTGGGCCCTCTCGGTAATACACATCATAATAATCCTTGCAAGCAAATGACTAATTAGTTAGTCACGGGATGATGTATTACGGAACGAGTAAAGAGACTTGCTGGTAACGAGATTAAACTAGGTATTGAGATACCGACGATCGAATCTCGGGCAAGTAACATACCGACGACAAAGGGAACAACGTATGTTGTTATGCGGTTTGACCGATAAAGATCTTCGTAGAATATGTAGGAGCCAATATGAGCATCCAGGTTCCGCTATTGGTTATTGACCGGAGATGAGTCTCGATCATGTCTACATAGTTCTCGAACCCGTAGGGTCCGCACGCTTAACATTTGATGACGATCGGTATTATGAGTTTATGTGTTTTGATGTACCGAAGGTAGTTCGGAGTTCCGGATGAGATCGGGACATGACGAGGAGTCTTGAAATGGTCGAGACGTAAAGATCGATATATTGGACGACTATATTCGGACATTGGAAAGGTTACGAGTGATTCGGGTATTTTTCGGAGTACCGGAGAGTCACGGGAATTCGCCGGGGAGTATACGGGCCTTATTGGGCTTGAGGGGAAAGAGAGAAGAGGAAGGCTGCGCCCCCCCAAGGCCTAGTCCGAATTGGACTAAGGGTAGGGGCTACGCCCCCTCCTTCCTTCTCTTTTCCCTTACCTTCTCTCCTACTCCTACTACATGGAAGGGCTCCTATTTCTACTAGGAAAGGGGGAATCCTACTCCCGGTGGGAGTAGGACTCCCCTAGGGCGCGCCATACAGAGGGCCGGCCCTCCCCCTCCTCCACTCCTTTATATACGGGGGTAGAGGCACCCCATAGACACACAAATTGATCAGTTGATCTCTCCCAACTGTGTGCGGTGCCCCTCTCCACAGAAACACACCTCGGTCATACGTTGCAGTGCTTAGGCGAAGCCCTGCGCCGGTAGCTTCATCATCTCCGTCACCATGCCGTCGTGCTGACGAAACTCTCCCGTGAGGCTCTACTGGATCAAGAGCTCGTGGGACGTCATCAAGATGAACGTGTGCTGAACGCGGAGGCTCCGTACGTTCGGTGCTTGATTGGTTGGATCGCGAAGAAGTTCGACTACATCAACCGCGTCACTAGACGCTTCCGCTCCCGGTCTACGAGGGTACGTAGACACACTCTCCCCTCTTGTTGCTATGCATCCAGTAGATAGATCTTGCGTGATCGTAGGAAAATTTTAAAATACTACGTTCCCCAACAGTGGCATCATGAGCCAGGTCTATGTGTAGATGATATGCACGAGTAGAACACAAGTGAGTTGTGGACGACACTAATCATACTGCTTACCAGCATGTCATACTTTGGTTCGGCGGTATTGTGAGATGAAGCGGCCCGGACCGACATTACGCGTACGCTTACGCGAGACTGGTTTCACCGTTATGAGCACTCGTTGCTTAAAGGTGACTGGCGGGTGTCTGTCTCTCTCACTTTAGTTGAATCAAGTGTGGCTACGCCCGTTCCTTGTGAAGGTTAAAACAACACATACTTGACAAAATATCATTGTGGTTTTGTGTGTGTAGGTAAGAACGGTTCTTGCTAAGCCCGTAGCAGCCACGTAAAACTTGCAACAACAAAGTAGAGGACGTCTAACTTGTTTTTGCAGGGCATGTTGGGATGTGATATGGTTAAGACATGATGAGTGATACGTTATTGTATGAGATGATCATGTTTTGTAAAGTTATCGGCAACTGGCTGGAGCCATATGGTTGTCTCTTTATTGTATGAATTGCAATCGCCATGTAATTGCTTTACTTTATCACTAAGCAGTAGCGATAGTCGTGGAAGCAATAGTTGGCGAGACGACAACGATGCTACGATGGAGGTCAAGGTGTCGCGCCGGTGACGATGGTGATCATGATGGTGCTTTGAAGATGGAGGTCAAAGGCACAAGATGATGATGGCCATATCATATCACTTATATTGATTGCATGTGATGTTTATCTTTTATGCATCTTATTTTTCTTAGATCGGCGGTAGCATTATAAGATGATCTCTCACTAAATTTCAAGGTATAAGTGTTCTCCCTGAGTATGCACCGTTGCGAAAGTTCGTCGTGCTGAGACACCACGTGATGATCGGGTGTGATAAGCTCTACGTTCACATACAACGGGTCCAGGACTTGCTTCCTTTGGTGCACAAAATTGAAAGAAGGCTTTCTGCATCATCTTGTTTTCTTAATCAAGGTTGCAGACTACAACTCCTACAGTCTGTCTTATCTTCTATGCCCATTTATTTCCTTTGCACTCTGGACATTCCAATTGGTATTCTCAAGCAGATTGAAAGAATACAGAGACAGTGCCTTTGGAGAGGCAATTCTGACACACCAAAACAGTCTCTTGCTGCATGGAAATTGGTCTGTTTACCAAAGGATAAAGGGGGTCTTGGGGTGCTTAACCTCAAGGTGCAAAATGAAGCTCTGTTGATGAAATTCCTCCATAAGTTCTACAACCATCATGATATCCCTTGGGTCAGCTTGGTCTGGGATTCTTACTACAATGACTCTGTGCCTCACTCCACTATCCTTTGTGGATCCTTTCGGTGGAGAGATGTTTTCAAATTATCTTCCAAATACTTGTCTTTTGCCAAGCCTTGCCTTGGTAATGACACCTCCATCTTATTCTGGAATGATCCTTGGCTATCTGACCTCAATGGAGAAACACTGAGTAATTATTTCCCCAGATTATTTTCATATGTGATTGATGGTCAACTTCCTGTGGCTCAAGTGTTGGATCAGGATCTTATGGGGCTTTTTCACCTGCCTTTATCCACACATGCTTTTGATGAACTGCAGGACCTACAGACTGCTCTGAGTTCTCAGTGCACTTCTCAAGACACTGATAGCTGGATTTGGCCTTTTAATAAAGGATCTTTTAGACCAAAATCATACTACACTCAAGCTCATCAGCAAATAGTTACTGACCCTATCTTCCCTTGGATAGGGAAAAATGCATGCACAATGAAGATTAAAATGTTTGGCTGGCTACTGCTTAGAGACAGGCTGAACACCAGAGATATGCTTCAACGCAGACATTGGCATGTGGATGACCTAACATGTGTTCTATGTCCTCATCATATACATGAAGATGTGAGCCATCTTTTCTTCTCCTGCATCTTCAGCCAAAGAGTTTGGAATTATTTGCAAATCTCCTGGGATCCAGTACCTAGTATGACCACCTACCAAATGGCTTGCAAAGCTAGGGATGATTTTGGCAAACCATTCTTTACTGAAGTGGTTTTCACTGCTGCCTGGAACATCTGGATTACTAGGAATGGAAAGGTCTTCAGAAACGAAACTCCTCTTTTCCGGCGATGGAGACACAATTTTATCCATGACATGACCCTTTTATCTCATAGGATAAAATGTAAATACAAGGATAGCTTCATGTATTGGCTAACTAACTTACCTTAGGTTCTTTTGTTTAGTTTGCTCATGTAAGTATTTCTAACCTTGTTGTAATTTGATTTTATTATATTTCAATAAAGTGGGCTGTGAGGCTTTTGCCTTGCAGTATATAGTAAAAAAAAACGGGTGCAAGCTAGTTTTGCACACGCAGAATACTCTGGTTAAACTTGACGAGCCTAGCATATGCAGATATGGCCTCGGAACACTGGAGACCGAAAGGTCGAGCGTGAATCATATAGTAGATATGATCAACATAAGATGTTCACCATTGAAAACTACTCCATCTCACGTGATGATCGGACATTGTTTAGTTGATATGGATCACGTGATCACTTAGATGATTAGAGAGATGTCTATCTAAGTGGGAGTTCTTTAGTAATTTGATTAATTGAACTTTAATTTATCATGAACTTAGTCCAGGTAGTATTAGCATATCTATGTTGTAGATCAATAGCTCGCGATGTAGCTCCCCGTTTGTTTTTTTATGTTCCTAGAGAAAACTAAGTTGAAAGATGTTAGTAGCAATGATGCGGACTTGTTCCGTGATATGGGGATTTTCCTCATTGCTGCACAAAAAAATTATGTCCTTGATGCACCGCTAGGTGATATATCTATTGCAGGAACAGATGTAGACGTTATGAACGTTTGACAAGTTCGATATGATGACTACTTGATAGTTTGGTGCGCCATGCTTTATGGCTTATAACCGGGACTTCAAAAACGTTTTGAACGCCACGGAGCATATGAGATGTTCCAAGAGTTGAAATTAGTATTTCATACTCATGCCCGTGTCGAGAGGTGTAAGACCTCTGACAGTACTTTGCCTACAAGATGGAGGAGAATAGCTCAACCAGTGAGCATGTGCTCAGATTGTCTGGGTACTACAATTACTTGAATCAAGTGGGAGTTAATCTTCCAGATAAGATAGTAATTGACAAAGTTCTCTAGTCACTATCATCAAGTTAGTAGAACTTCGTGATGAACTATAATATGCAAGGGATGACGAAAGTAATTCCCGAGCTCTTCGCGATGCTGAAATCGGCGAAGGTGGAAATCAAGAAAGAGCATCAAGTGTTGATGGTTAACAAGACCACTTGTTTCAAGTAAAGGGCAAAGGGATAGAAAGGGAACTTCAAGAAGAATGACACGCAAGTTGTCACTCCCGTGAAGAAACCCAAAGCTAAACTCAAGCCTGAAACTATGTGCTTCTACTGCAAAGGAAATGGTCACTGGAAGTGGAACTGCCCTAGATACTTGGGGGATAAGAAGGATGGCAAAGTGAACAAAGGTATATTTTGATATACAGATTATTGATGTGTATTTTACTAGTGTTCATAGCAACCCCTAGGTATTTGATACCAGTTCAGTTGCTAATATTAGTAACTCGAAACGAGAGTTGCAGAATGAACAGAGACTAGTTAAAGGTGAAGTCACAATGTGTGTTGGAAGTGGTTCCAAGATTGATATGATCATCATCGCACACTCCCTATACTTTCGGGATTAGTGTAGAACCTAAATAAATGTTATTTTGGCATTTGCGTTGAAGCATGAATATGATTTGATCATGTTTGTTGCAATACGGTTATTCATTTAAAGTCATAGAATAATTGTTATTCTGTTTACATGAATAAAGCCTTCGATGGTCATACACCCAATGAAAATATTTTATTGGATCTCGATCGTAGTAATACACATATTCATAATATTGAAGCCAAAAGATGCAAAGTTAATAATGATAGTGCAACTTATTTTTGGCACTGCCGTTTAGGTCATATTGGTGTAAAGCGCATGAAGAAACTCCATAGTGATGGACTTTTGGAATCACTGGATTATGAATCACTTGGTGCTTGTGAACCATGCCTCATGGGCAAGATGACTAAAACTCCGTTCTCCGGAACAATGGAGCGAGCAACAGATTTGTTGGAAATCATACATACTGATGTATGTGGACCGATGAGTGTTGAAGCTCGCGGCGGGTATCGTTATTTTCTGACCTTCACTGATGATTTGAGCATATATGGGTATATCTAGTTGATGAAGCACAAGTCTTAAACATTTGAAAGTTCAAAGAATTTCAGAGTGAAGTAGAGAATCATCGTAACAAGAAAATAAGGTTTCTACGATCTGATCGTGGAGGTGAATATTTGAGTTACGAGTTTGGTCTTCATTTGAAACAATGTGGAATAGTTTCAGAACTTGGCCACCCGGAACACCACAACATAATGGTGTGTCCGAACGTCGTAACCGCACTTTATTAGATATGGTGCGATCTATGATGTCTCTTACCGATTTTCCACTATCTTTTTGGGTTATGCATTAAAGACAGCTGCATTCACGTTAAATAGGGCACCATCTAAATCCGTTGAGACGATGCCTTATGAACTGTGGTTTGGCAAGAAACCAAAGTTGTCGTTTCTTAAAGTTTGGGGCTGCGATGCTTATGTGAAAAAGCTTCAACCTGATAAGCTCGAACCCAAGTTGGAGAAATGTGTCTTCATAGGATACCCAAAAGAGACTGTTGGGTACACCTTCTATCACAGATCCGAAGGCAAGATATTCGTTACTAAGAATGGATCCTTTCTAGAGAAGGAGTTTCTCTCGAAAAAGTGAGTGGGAGGAAAGTGGAACTTGATGAGGTAATTGTACCTTCTCCCGAATTGGAAAGTAGTACATCACAGAAACTGGTTCCAGTGATTCCTACACCAATTAGTGAGGAAGCTAATGATGATGATCATGAAACTTCGGATCAAGTTTCTGCTGAACTTCGTAGATCAACCAGAGTACATTCCGCACCAGAGTAGTACGGCAACCCAGTTCTGGAAGTCATGTTACTTGCCCATGATGAAACCTACGAACTATGAAGAAGCGATGATGATCCCAGATTCTGAAAAAATGGCTTGAGGCCATGAAATTTGAGATGGTATCCATGTATGAGAACAAAGTGTGGACTTTGGTTGACTTGCCCGATGATTGGCAAGCCATCAAAAATAAATGGATCTTCAAGAGGAAGACCGACGCTGGCGGTAATGTTACTGTTTACAAAGCTCGACTTGTTGCAAAAGGGTTTCGACAAGTTCAAGGAGTTGACTACGATGAGACTTTCTCACCCGTAGCGATGCTTAAGTCTGTCCGAATCATGTTAGCAATTGCCGCGTTTTATGATTATGAAATCTGGCAAATGGATGTCAAAACTGCATTCCTGAATGGATATCTTAAAGAAGAGTTGTATATGATGCAACCAGAAGGTTTTGTCGATCCTAAAGGTGCTAACAAAGTGTGCAAGCTCCAGCGATCCATCTATGGACTGGTGCAAGCATCTCGGAGTTGGAATATACGCTTTGATGAGGTGATCAAAGCATATGGTTTTATACAGACTTTTGGAGAAGCTTGTATTTACAAGAAAGTGAGTGGGAGCACTACAGCCTTTCTGATAAGTATATGTGAATGACATATTGTCGATCAGAAATGATGTAGAATTTTTTTGGAAATCATAAAGGAGGTTTTGAAAGGAGTTTTTTCAAAGAAAAACCTCAGTAAAGCTACTTACATATTGAGCATCAAGATCTATAGAGATAAATCAAGACGCTTGATAAGTTTTTTTTCAATGAGTACATATCTTGACAAGATTTTGAAGTAGTTCAAAATGGAACAGTCATAGAAAGAGTTCTTGCCTGTGTTGCAAGGTGTGAAGTTGAGTAAGACTCAATGCCCGACCACTGCAGAAGATAGAATGAAAGTCATTCTCTATGCCTCAGCCATAGGTTCTATAAAGTATGCCATGCTGTATACCAGACCTATTGTATGCCCTGCCCTGAGTTTGGAAAGGGAGTACAATTTTGATCTAGGAGTAGATCACCGGACAACGGTCAAAATTGTCCTTAGTTACTGGATGACTAAGGAAATATTTCTCGATTATGGAGGTGATAAAGAGTTCGTCGTAAAGAGTTACGCCGATGCAAGCTTTGACACTAATCCAGATGACTCTAAGTATCAATCTAGATGCGTATTAAAAGTGGGAGCAATTAGCTAGAGTCGCTTCATGCAGAGCATTGTAGACATAGAAATTTGCAAAACACATACGGATCTGAATGTAACAGACCCGCTGACTAAACTTCTCTCACGAAGCAAAACATGATCACACCTTAGTACTCTTTGGGTGTTAATCACATGGCGATGTGAACTATATTGTTTACTCTAGTAAACCCTTTGGTTATTGGTCGCATGGCGATGAGAACTATGGGTGTTAGTCACATGGTGATGTGAACTATTAGGTGTTAATCACATGGTGAAGTGATCTAGATTATTGACTCTAGTGCAAGTGGGAGACTGAAGGAAATATGCCCTAGAGGCAATAATAAAGTTATTATTTATTTCCTTATATCGTGATAAATGTTTATTATTCATGCTAGAATTGTATTAACCGGAAACTTAGTACATGTGTGAATACATAGACAAAACAGAGTGTCCCTAGTATGCCTCTACTAGACTAGCTCATTGATCAAAGATGGTTATGTTTCCTAGCCATAGACATGAGTTGTCATTTGATCAATGGGATCACATCATTAGGAGATTGATGTGATGAACAAGACCCATCCATTAGCTTAGAACTATGATCGTTTAGTTTTACTGCTATTGCTTTCTTCATGACTTATACATGTTCCTATGACTATGAGATTATGCAACTCCCGTATACCGGAGGAACACCTTGTGTGCTATCAAATGTCACAACGTAACTGGGTGATTGTAAAGATGCTCTACAGGTGTCTCCGAAGGTGTTCGTGGTGTTGGCATAGATCAAGAATAGAATTTGTCACTCCGAGTGTCGGACAGGTATCTCTGGGCCCTCTCGGTAATACACAACATAATAAGCCTTGCAAGCAAATGACTAATGAGTTAGTCATGGGATGATGTATTACGGAACGAGTAAAGAGACTTTCCGGTAACAAGATTGAACTAGGTATTGAGATACTGACGATCGAATCTCGGGCAAATAACATACCGATGACAAAGGGAACAACGTATGTTGTTATGCGGTTTGACCGATAAAGATCGTAGAATATGTAGGAGCCAATATGAGCATCCAGGTTCCACTATTGGTTATTGACTGGAGATGAGTCTCGGTCATGTCTACATAGTTCTCGAACCCGTAGGGTCCGCACGCTTAACGTTTGATGACGATCGATATTATGAGTTTATGTGTTTTGATGTACCGAAGGTAGTTCGGAGTCCCGGATGAGATCGGGGACATGACGAGGAGTCTCTAAATGGCCGAGACGTAAAGATCGATATATTGGACGACTATATTCGGACATGGGAAAGGTTCCGACTGATTCGGGTATTTTTCGGAGTACCGGAGTGTTACGGGAATTCGTCGGGGAGTATATGGGCCTTATTGGGCTTTAGGGGAAAGAGAGAAGAGGAAGGCTGCGCCCCCCCAAGGCCTAGTCCGAATTGGACTAAGTGGAGGGGCTGCGCCCCCTCCTTCCGTCTCTTCTCTTTTCCCTTTCCTTCTCTCCTACTCCTACTACATGGAAGGGCTCCTAGTTCTACTAGGAAAGGGGGAATCCTACTCCCGGTGGGAGTAGGACTCCCCTAGGGCGCGCCATAGAGAGGGCCGGCCCTCCCCCTCCTCCACTCCTTTATATACGGGGGTAGAGGCACCCCATAGACACACAAGTTGATCAGTTGATCTCTCCCAACCGTGTGCGGTGCCCCCTCCACAGAAACACACCTCGATCATACCGTTGCAGTGCTTAGGTGAAGCCCTGCGTCGGTAGCTTCATCATCTCCGTCAGCACACCGTCGTGCTGACGAAACACTCACGTGAGGCTCTACTGGATCAAGAGCTCGTGGGACGTCATCAAGCTGAACGTGTGCTGAACGCGGAGGCTCCGTACGTTCGGTGCTTGATCGGTTGGATTGCGAAGAAGTTCGACTATATCAACCGCGTCACTAGACGCTTCCGCTCCCGGTCTACGAGGGTACGTAGACACACTCTCCCCTCTTGTTGCTATGCATCTAGTAGATAGATCTTGCGTGATCGTAGGAAAATTTTAAAATACTACGTTCCCCAATAGGTGGAGGGCGCGCCCCCTGCCTCGTGGGCACCCCGTGTGTCCCCAGACTCCGTTTTCTTGTCGGTTACTCCTTATGGTCGGTAAAAAATCATTATATATACCCTCGAAGGTTTTGACCTCTGTATCACGCAAAAATCCTCTGTTCTCATTTAGAGCTCTTTTCTGTTACAGTTTGCGGAGCCAGGCATCATGCCGTCTCCCTCCTCCAACAACGAAGGCAACGATGCTTGGCTAATGAAGATAGATGTGAAGAGGGAAGGACCCGAGGAGATCCAGAAGGAGAAGAGGATCAAGATGGAGGTGGAAGATCCGGCTCCGGCAGCGAGAGAAGAATACACCTCTAAATCCCTTCCTAACCTCTTTACCTCAACTGAGCTAGAAGCTTTCAGGATGATTGAGTTAGCTCAAATTCGAAACAAGCATCTCACAAGTGAAAACATTTTGTTGAAGGATTACATAGCTGCTCTCAAAGGTATTATCCACAAGCTGGAAGATCTCCTACGCTCGATATATGAGGATCCTCCGTCACTACTTGCAACTCCATCATCACCACCCCCGAAGAAGGAGACATAATCATATGGTTATGGGCACTCCCCTTGGCAGCTGCCAAGCTTGGGGGAGTGACCCCGGTATCGTATCACCATCACTCCTATCTTTATAGTTTTATTTAGTTCGATCCTTTTGGTAGTGTCTTGATCTATTAGAATAAAGATAGCATGATCTAGTTGTGAGCTTTTGCCTTGTGAGCTTTACCCTTTGTAATCGAGTCCGTGAGCTATATAATAAAGATTAGTGTTGAGTCAAGGGCTTGATTTCCTCACTTGGGTCATGATAAACAGAAAGAAAACATAAATAGTATCAAAGAGATCATATCGATCTTATGGGAAGTGATGACTTCACTTACAAGAGTATGATATATAAAAGTTGTTGGGAGGTGACAAACATAGTTTTGGTCATCGTTGCAATTAATAAGAAGTAATAAAAAAAGAGAGGCTTCACATACAAATATACTATCTTGGACATCTTTTATGATTGTGAGCACTCATTAAAGTATGACATGCTAAAGAGTTGATGTTGGACAAGGAAGACAACATAATGGGTTATGTCTTCTTATATCCGAAATAAAGTATATTGTAATGGATCATCCAACATGTTGAGCTTGCCTTTCCCCCTCATGCTAGCCAAAACTCCTCGCACTAAGTAGAGATACTACTTGTGCTTCCATATATCCTTAAACCCAGTTTTACCATGAGAGTCCACCATACCTACCTATGGATTGAGAAAGATCCTTCCAAGTAAGTTGTCATGTGGCAAACTCGCTAAAATATGTATGATTTATTAGTGTGGGAGAAATTAGCTTTATACGATCTTGTGATATGGAAGTAATAAAAGCGACGGACAGCATAATAAAGGTCCTTATCACAAGTTACAATATAAAGCGAAGTTCTTCTATCCTAAGACTTTGTGCATCCAACCATAAAAACACATGACAACCTGTGCTTCCCTCTGCGAAGGGCCTATCTATTATTCCTGTCTTATAAGTGTCAAGGTGAAATCCACCTTTCCTTTTTACATTTTATCCTTTGGCAAGCACATTGTGCTGGAAAGATCCTGACATATATACCCACTTGGATGTAAGTTCTCATGATCCATTACTGTTGACATTACCCTTGAGGTAAAAGGTTGGGAGGCAACACCATAAGCCCCTATCTTTCTCTGTGTCCAATTAAAACTCCATAAACATAAGTACTGCCTGAGTGTGAGCAATTGTGAAAGACTATATGATAGTTGAGTATGTAGGCTTGCTGAAAAGCTCTTATATTGACTCTTTTCGATGTTACGATAAGTTGCAATTGCTTCAATGATCGAGATCAAAGTTTGTTAGTTTCCAATGAAGTTTATGATTCATACTTGATATTGTGAATGAATTGTTACTTTAGAATAAGAATCATATGACTATATAAGTTGCTGTTATGAGAATGATCATGATGCCCTCATGTCCGTATTTCGTTTTATCGACACCTCTATCTCTAAACATGTGGACATATTTTTCGATATCGGCTTTCGCTTGAGTACAAGCGAGGTCTAAGCTTGGGGGAGTTGATACGTCCATTTTGCATCATGCTTATATGTTGATATTTATTGCATTATGGGTTGTTCTTACATGTTTTGTCTCAATACTTATACCTTTTCTCTCTTATTTTACAAGGTTTACATGAAGAGGGAGAATGCTGGCAGCTGGAATTCTGGGCTGGAAAAGGAGCAAACTCTGGAAACCTATTCTGCACAACTCCAAGAGCCCCGAAACTCAACAGAACGTCGTTTCAGAAAATATAAAAAATATATGGCGAAAGAAGTCCACGAGGGGGGCCACCGGCTGCCCACGAGGGTGGGGGGTGCACCCCCTTCCCAGGGCGTGCCCCCTTGCCTCGTGGGCCATCCGGAAGGCCTCCGGTGACCATCTTCTCCTATATGAGGTGTTTTGATCTGGAAAAAATCATAAGGAGGCTTTCGGGACCAGACGCCGCCGTCTCGAGGCGGAACCGAGGCGGAAACGAATCTAGGGCTCCGGCAGAGCTATTCTGCCGGGGATACTTCCCTCCGGGAGGGGAAAATCATCACCTCCGTCATCACCAACAACTCTACCATCTTGGGGAGGGCTATCTTCATCAACATCTTCACCAGCACCATCTCCTCTCAAACCTTAGTTCATCTCTTGTATCCAATCTTTGTACCCAAACCTCAGATTGGTACTTGTGGGTTGCTAGTAGTGTTGATTACTCCTTGTAGTTGATGCTAGTTGGTTTATTTGGTGGAAGATCATATGTTCAGATCCATTATGCATATTAACACCCCTCTGATCATGAACAATATTATGTCTTGTGAGTAGTTACTTTTGTTCCTGAGGACATGGGAGAAGTCTTGCTATTAGTAGTCATGTGAATTTGGTCTTCGTTCGATATTTTGATGAGATGTATGTTCTCTCTCCTCTAGTGGTGTTATGTGAACGTCGACTACATGACACTTCACCATTATTTGGGCCTATAGGAAGGCATTGGGAAGTAATAAGTAGATGATGGGTTGCTAGAGTGACAGAAGCTTAAACCCTAGTTTATGCGTTGCTTCGTAAGGAGCTGATTTGGATCCATATGTTTCAGGCTATGGTTAGGTTTACCTTAATACTTCTTTTGTAGTTGCGGATGCTTGGATTAGAGGTTAATCATAAGTGGGAGGCTTGTCCAAGTAAGGGAAGCACCCAAGCACCGGTCCACCCACATACCAGATTATCAAAGTACCGAACGCGAATGAGACGATCGTGATGAAATCTAGCTTGATGATAATTCCCATGTGTCCTCGGGAGCGCTTTCCATTATATAAGAGTTTGTACAGGCTTGTACTTTGCTACAAAAAGGATTGGGCCACCTTGCTGCACCTTATTTACTTTTACCTTTTGTCACTTGCTACCAATTACCTTATCACAAAACTATCTGTTACCTATAATTTCAGTGCTTGCAGAAAATACCTTACCGAAAACTGCCTATCATTTCCTTCTGCTCCTCGTTGGGTTCGACACTCTTACTTATCGAAAGGACTACGATATATCCACTACACTTGTGGGTCATCAATGCCCCCGAGTGGCATCCCCTCTTTCTTCTAACGACCATCGGCATTTTACTTGAGACTATATTTGTATTCGTCACATATTATTAGTTTTGCTTAGACCGTCTTGTATGATATGAGTCTTTGTTTGTTTTTCCTTTTGATTTTTAATAAGTATCCTTGCTGGACACACCTATTTGAGAGATCCAAAATTATGCTATGTTTGCTCTTATGCTTCACTTAAACTTTTTGAAAGCTATCGAATTGCTCTAGTGCTGCACTTATATCTTTTTGAGCACGATGTGCTTTGTTATTTTTGAAGAAATGCTCTCATGCTTCGCTTAGATTTATTTGAGAGTTAGTAAACATTTGAATAAATTCTCTCATGCTTCACTTAGATTAATTTGATAGAAAGAAAGTTGTATGCTCATGTTCTTCACTTAGATTTATTTGAGCTTATCGAAAGCAACATATGAATTTAGTCCCAATATGATAGATATTCAAGAGGGATATAATAAAAACTTTCATGAAGATCATTGGACAAAATAAACTTGATTCTTTGTAATAGTTTTGAGATATGATGATAGTGATATGTGAGCCATGTTAATGAATAATTATGTTTTAGTAAGAATATTTATGTTAAGGTTTGTGATTCCCTATGTAAGCACGAAAGTCAACGGTTATGCAATGAAATTACATCCTACTTATGGGGCATTATTCGGTGTTAGTTATGCTCAATGCTCGGTTATGTGATTTTTCGTTTCTTGGTTGGTTGCTTCTCAATCTATTGCTAGCCTCCACTTGTACTAAGTAAAAATACTACTTGTGCATCCAAAATCCTTAAAACCAGTTTTGCCACATGAGTCCACCATACCTACCTATATGCGGTATTCCCTTGCCGTTCTAAGAAAATTTGTATGTGCCATCTCTAATTTTCAAAATAAACTTCTCTTTTGTGTGCTCATACTGCTCATGAGGCGGTGAGGGGTGGCCAATATTTTTCCATCCTAGATGTGCTATTCTCAGGATGAGTGTTTATTCACTTGTCATTGCACAAGAGTACGACAAAGGTATTAGGGATGCCCAGTCCCGAAATGAAAAATGAATTTACTTTATGTTGTCTAATTATAAATTCCTTGGAAAGTGTTGATATGGAGGGCACCCGTGGATACGGATAGCCATGTATTGTGAAAGTATGGTGGAAAAAGGAATAAACTTTAATTTTTATTTGGGAACCGCCTATGATATATCTAGCATGGAAAGTATTGGGAACTCTAAGTCGTTTTTGTTGACGGGAATAGTAAGCCTCCCAAAAAATATTATCTCTCAATTTAAGCTTTGAGCTCTGGCACATCTATAAATCCCTACTTCCCTCTGCGAATGGCCTTTCTATTTACTTTATGCAATTTTAATTCTATTTGAGTCTCCATCTTCTCTTATAAAGCACTAACTAAGGGGCACTATGATCTTACTTGAGCATTGGTTGTAGCTAATATATGAGTGTGTCTCATGAATGGATCAATGATTGAGCATGATGGGCTAGGGATAACTTGCTTTAGTATTGATATTTGGAAAGACATGATTGTTTGTTGGTATGATTGAGTAGTAAAGTCTTCATGTCAAAACTAGACTATTGCTTTGAACCATATAAAAGTCCAAATGTCCATGCTATAAAGAAAAGAATATGTGATGAACATGATAGGCAACATTCCACATCTCTATTTTTATCATATACCTACTCGAGCACGAGCAGGAATTAAGCTTGGGGATGCTCATACGTCTCCAACGTCTCTATAAATTTTTATTATTCCATTATGTTATATTATCATTCTTGGATGTTTTACAATCATTTATAATCATTTTATATCATTTTTTGGGACTAACCTATTGACATAGTGCCCAGTGCCAGTTGTTGTTTTCTGCTTGTATTTTATACCGCGGAAAATCAATACCAAACGGAGTCCAAATGCAGTGAAACTTTTTGGAGATTTTTTTTGGACCAGAAGACACAACATGGGCCGGAATACCAGTGGGGTGCCCCGAGGGGGGCACAACCCACCTGGGCACGCCTGGGGGGCCAGGCGCGCCCTGGTGGTTTGTGCCCACCTCGGCGGCCTCCCGCACCGGCACTTCGCTCTATAAATACCCCCAATATTCCAGAAACCCTAGGGGAGTCGACGAAATTTTATTCCACCCGCCGCAAGTTCCAGAACCACGAGATCCAGTCTAGAGCCCTTTTCCGGCACTCCGTCGGAGGGGAACATGATCACGAAGGGGTTCATCATCCTCATTGGTGCCTCTTCGATGATGCGTGAATAGTTTAGCACAGACCTACGGGTCCATAGGCAGTAGCTAGATGGCTTCTTCTCTCTTTGTATCTCAATACAATGGTCTATTGGAGATCTATTTGATGTAATGACTTTTTTGCGGTGTGTTTGTTGGGATCCGATGAATTGTGAGTTATGATCAGATTTTCCTTGATTTAATATCCATTCTTGATTATTATAGCCTCGTCTTTCTTCTCCGATATTTGGGTTTTGTTTGGCGAACTTGATCTATTTATCTTGAAATGGGAAGAGGTGCTTTGTAATGGGTTCGATATTGCGGTGTCCTTTCCCAGTGACAGAAGGTGCAGCAAGGCACGCATGTATGATTGCTATTAAGGATAAAAAGACGGGGTCTATTCCTACATGAATAGATCTTGTCTACATCATGTCATCGTTCTTATTGCATTACTCCGTTTTTCCATGAACTTAATACACTAGATGCTGATACATCCCAAACGTCTCTATAATTTCTGCTTGCTCCATGCTTCTTTTGTGTGATATTGCTATGATATTTATGCACTTCCATACACTTTTGATCATATTTGGACTAACCTATTAACTCAGTGCACCACAGTGCCAGTTCCTGTTTTCTGCTGTTTTTCTATTTCAGATTTCCCCCATATTAAAAGTGCTCCAAAAATTCCGGGAAAAATACAGAAAAAATCAGCGTACAGGAAGCTTCGAGAAAAACCAAAGTGGGGCCAGAGGGGAGCCAGGGGCAGCCCAGGCGGCCCCACCCCTGGTCGCCCTAGGGGGGGCCTGGGCCCCCCTCTCCGCTTCTGGTGACCCCCTTTGGCATATATACTCCTCGCGTCCCGAAACCCTCGAGGACGGAACCCTTTTTCGCGATCTTGCCTCTGTTCCGCCGCCGCAACGCTTCCAAGATCGGGAGCATCAGGAGAACTCTTCCCGGCACCCTGCCGGAGGGGAGAACCCCCACCGGGAGCTTCTCCACCACCATGGACGCCTCCCGGATGAGTTGTGAGTAGTCCCCCTTGGACCATGGGTCCATGACCAGTAGCTATGTGATGTTCTCCTCCCCTCTTTGTTCTTCATGGATTAGACCTCGTGAGCTGCCCTACATGATCGACGCACATATGTAATCTTTATGCTGTTGCTCTGCTGAGTTTGCTGGGATCGGATGGATTATGAGATTATGTTCAGATTGTGTGTGAGTAATATATTTGATTCACCTCTTTTATATTTTAGTTCTTGAGTAATTCTTGCATGTTCTCCGTTGCTGTTTATTGCTTTGGCCGAGTAGTAGGTAGTAACTCCAAGAGGGAACGTTATGCTTGATTGTGGGTTCATGCCCCCTGATGACTAGTTTGAGTGACAGAAACATGAGTCTAGGGGATGTGCTGTTGCCACAAGGGGGAAAACAGCGGTGCTTGTACTTGCGGGTGCAAGGATAGTTTACTTTACGCAAAGTTCTTTTAATGCAGTTGTGTGTTGCTTTGAGTTTACACTTTGGGTGGGACTCGCAACTTAATACCAGCGAGATGTTCTGGATAGATATCTCAAGGTGGATGATTAGTAGTAGATGCAGATGGATTTCGGTCTACTTGCCTTGGCGTACCGCCCATGCTTTTGAGCCTCTACCTTTCTTTACAGCATAGTTAGCATTGCTTTGCGCACATAATCCTGTCAATTGCCCAGCTGTAATTTGTTTACCTCACTTAGCTGTTTCATCGTCTTTTGGGAGAGAGACATCACTAGTGAACATCATGGGACCCCGGTCCATATCACCACCACTGATCACACCCTATATTTACTTCCTGTTTCTATTTCCTAGTTGCAGTCATACCTATCATTATTACCTCTTACGTTTGATCCTTTGTAAACAGCAAGGCCGGAGGGATTGACAACCTCTCTGTACTCGTTGGGAGCAAAGTTATTTGTATCTGTGTGCAGGTCCTGTCAACCGCTAAGTATCTGGCGCTGTTAGCCGTTGACACCTTCTTGTCGACCCTCGGAGTCTCACGGGATTGATCCTTGGTATCTTTGCCAAGGGAAACTTGCCGTTACGCTACATCTCAAACCTTCCACTTGGGGTAACCAACGAGGGGCGAGAAGCCATCAAGCAAAGTTTCTGGCGCCGTTGCCGGGGACTCCACTCTTCAAGATAGGGGAGTTGCACGCTATCTTTTATCTTTGCTTTTTAGTCTTGTTAGTTTACCTTTCAGTTTTTGCTTTAGTGTCCCTTACCAAAAATCACAAAAATAGTTATCTTGCTTGCTGCTGCTATGGGTTCCACCAAAAACACTAAGTGGGAGGAGTACACCCCTTCTTCCATCACGCCAATCACCACTGTCGGGATCTACAAAAGTAATAAACCTTGTGATTATGCTAGTTTTAATGGAGAGTTATGCCCATGGCATGGTCTTCCAGGAAAAAAGTATGAGCCTCTGTTTAAAGTTGCTCCCACACTTCCCACAACTTGGGAAGACGTCCAAACTCTTATAATAGAGAGCAATTCAAACAAAGAAGATGACACTACAATTCTGCTCAATAATGATAAAATTGATTTTGATAATTGTAGTCTCTCAGAAGTTGTCACCTTTTTACAAAGAATGGCTAAAGACCCCCACACTAGCACACTTAACCTTGCCTTCACGGAGCATATCACTAATGCTCTCATCAAAGCTAGGGAGGAGAAGCTTAGGGTAGAAGCCTCCATACCTAGAAAGCTAGAAGATGGTTGGGATCCTATGATTAAAATTAAGTTGAATAACTTCTCTTGCTATGCTTTATGTGATATTGGATCTATGGTTTCTACTATGCCAAAAATTGTTCATGATTCTTTAAAATTTAACATGGACAGATTATCATCCTATCATGAACATGCTAATGGAGACATTTCTGAGATCCAGGGAAGAATAAAAGACGTGCCAGTTACATTCCTTAAAGGGATTGCAATGGTTGATTTCTTCATCATGAAGCCAAACCAAGGAAATATAGTGCTTGGAAGGGACTTCCTCCGAGCCGTAAAAGGCTTCATCGATATAGGTAAGGGACAAATCCGCCTACGCGGGAAGGCAAAAGGTACGTACCCCTTTCCTAGAAGTAACAAGGGTGAACTTGTTGAGGAACCATTTGAAGCAATTTATAACTCCGATTATTATGATGATTTCTGATTCCTCTTTGCATTATGCCTAGCTTAAAGGCATAAAAGAAAGCGCTTTTGGGAGGCAGCCCACAACGAAATAGGTTTTATTTTGCTTTTCTTGTGTCTTGATGTTTGTTACTACAGTAGCATCATCATTGTATCTTTTCTTTTCAGCTTTCTGCCAAGTTTAGCCTCTGATTGCAAGAAAGTTCAAAAGTTGTGACGTGCTGTCCAGAAAACAGATTCTGTCCTTGGACAGAAAAATTCGTATAAAATCACCAGATCATCTTTTTGATTTGAATTTGTTTGACAGCGTGCGCTATACAATTGGCTTTCGAGCGTCTGTTCTGAGTTTTTTGATTTGAGTTGCAGAAGTGCCCCGAAAAAATTGTTTACTACCTGCTGGTCTGTTTTTCACAGATTCTGTCCTGTTTTGCCTTTTCTTCGTTTTGCAAACCTTGAGCTTGCTTTTTCTTTGCAAAAACCTTTTGGCAATCTTGAGAAACAGTAGCTCTTCAAGATTATCCTTATTTCCAGTAGGGAAAAATTATTTTATTATGGGTACTAACCTCGCTAATCAGATTATGATGAGTTATGTATGAAGGGAGTTTTCAAGTGTGCGAGGGAAGATGATAAAAGAAGATCCAGGAGGGTCAAACGCTCAAGCTTGGGGATGCCCCCGTGCACCCCCAAGAAATATTCAAGAAGACTCAAGCGTCTAAGCTTGGGGATGCCCTCGTGCATCCCCTTCTCCATCAACAATTATCAGTTCGTCTTTCGTTCCACTATATTTTAATCACTTCATGCGTTATGTGCTATGCTTGGAGCGTCTTGCTCTTAGTTTCCTTTTTAGTTTTCTTTAGCTTTGCTTGCTGTTCATAACAAGTTAGAACCCAGCTTTCTTTGTGTGGGAGAGAAACACGCTCCACTTCAACCTAGAACACAGCATAGGATTTTCATGCTTATCTTTGCTGTGTGTGTTCTTTGTCTTTCCATAGCTGTTGTCATGTTTAGCTCTTAGTTTTCATGCTTTTCTTTTTAAAGAGCTTTTGTTTAGTTGGTTGTTGAACTCTCTTGAGTTTTCATGAGTATCATGTTAAGAGAGTTTGCCTGTTGCACTGAGTTGTGTGTCTTAACTTAAAGTAGGTAATTGAGGTTGCTATTTAATTTTAGTAGTAACTTGCAATAGTTTTGAGGTATTGCCATGAGTAATGTCTGAACTTTTGGTGTCAAGAGCTTTAGCCTATTAGTGATAGATGTCGTATTTTGGGCAATCCGTGTTTATTTTCGAAAACATACAAAATAGTTGAGAACTTTAGCTACTAAATGGATCACTAATCTTTGGAGGGATCGAATATTAGAGTACACTCATGTACCATGGGTCGAGGATGCGCAAGGATAACAAAACCCCCATACACACCTCCTCGGGGTACTTGTCTCTTTGTGAACCTCCTAATTAGATTGAGAGTTACCGATAATAAGTGCATGAGTTCTTCGGACTAATGTGAGTATTCGAAAGTTGACACTTCCACCTAACCATATTTTTCTAGCCTCTTCGGTACCGTGCATTGCCCTTTCTCACCTCAAGAGTTGGCGCATACTTTGCTGGTGCATCCAAATCCTTGGCACGATACGCTCTGTCATCATAAGCCTCATTATACCCTTACTCAAAACAGCCACCATACCTACCTATCAAGGCATTTCCATAGCCTTTCCGAGATACATTGCCATGCAACATCCATCTTCTCATGACTTGATCTTCATGTCATACATGCTTTTTGCTTGATCGATGAGCCGCATGCTAGTTGGGCCTTGCCCTAATCATTGCTACATGACGCGCTAGTATCATTGCATATCCTGCTACACCGGCAGAGGCATACATTTGCATCCATCATGATAGTTTCATTTTCTTTATGTTGAGTACTTTTGTAAAGTGTGAAAGATCTTCTATACTTCTTGTAATACATAGAGTGTTGCCCCTAAAGTGAGGAAAAGGTCCCAAAGAGGACAAATCAAAAGATTCCAAAGAGGACAAAATCAAAAGATCCCAAAGAGGACAAATGAGAGATAAATAGAAAGAGCCATGGAGGCCACAAAAAAATAAAAAAAATAGAAAAAAAAAGAGAAAAAGAAATAAAAAGAGAGAAGGGGCACACTACTATTTCTTTTGAGAGATCCACACTCGTACTCCATCTTATACCTTGTACTCCATAGAGATTATCATTCATGCATATAGCTATGTGGGGACCTTTACACTATAGAACTTGGCTTGTATATTCCAATGATGAGCCTCCTCAAAAGAGCTCTAGGTCTTCTTGAGCAAGCAAGTTGGATGCACCCCCACTAGTTCCATTGGAGAGCTTACCTTAGCTCATATGTGCATCCGTTGCATGGCAATCCCTACTCCTCACATCATATCTATCATTTGGCTTTCTCTCGCCGATGATTGTCCTCATTGATGTGAGCCTTTCACACCTTTTTGTCTTCCCCCTCCATCATTTTTCTCTCTTTGCCATCCTAAGTGTCGACTTTCTTGCTTACGCTCATCCATTGCATGAGTACTCAAAATATCGAAAGGGAGTGGATCATTTTGACTTGTACCTGGCTGTTGGTCTGGGGATGAGTCAAGATAAGATTCCAAAGAAGACCAAGTGTGAAACTTTAGTAGATTAAGTTCTCAACAATACAAAAACTATGTTTTACTCTCTCGTATATCCCTATCCCCATTCTTGCACGCAAACACCATTTGGAGACATTCAAGTCACGGACAGCGAGAGCTCTTGCACCTTTATGTTCTTATGTTACTTGTTACAATACTAATATAGACTCTTGCTTGTTATGACTTGAATTGAATTACATGCCTTGATTGCTTTACTTAAAAAGTTCTTATATGATTGGTAGCATGTCACCACAGAAATTATGCTTGTTATCATTTACCTACTCGAGGACGAGCAGGAATTAAGCTTGGGGATGTTGATACGTCCAAAACGTATCTATAATTTCTGCTTGCTCCATGCTTCTTTTGTGTGATATTGCTATGATATTTATGCACTTCCATACACTTTTGATCATATTTGGACTAACGTATTAACTCAGTGCACCACAGTGCCAGTTCCTGTTTTCTGCTGTT
This sequence comes from Secale cereale, assembly GCA_902687465.1. Classification (NCBI taxonomy): domain Eukaryota; kingdom Viridiplantae; phylum Streptophyta; class Magnoliopsida; order Poales; family Poaceae; genus Secale; species Secale cereale. Next base: position 535,575,887 of record LR738713.1, read on the forward strand.
TTTCTATTTCAGATTCCCCCCATATTAAAAGTGCTCCAAAAATTCCGGGAAAAATAAAGAAAAAATCAGCGTACATGAAGCTTCGAGAAAAACCAAAGTGGGGCCAGAGGGGAGCCAGGGGCAGCCCAGGCGGCCCCACCCCTGGCCGCCCTAGGGGGGCGCTTGGGCACCCCTCTCCGCTTCTGGTGACCCCCTTTGGCATATATACTCCTCGCGTCCCGAAACCCTCGAGGACGAACCCTTTTTCGTGATCTCGCCTCTGTTCCGCCGCCGCAACGCTTCCAAGATCGGGAGCATCAGGAGAACTCTTCCCGACACCCTGCCGGAGGGGAGAATCACCACCGGGAGATTCTCCACCACCATGGATGCCTCCCGGATGAGTTGTGAGTAGTCCCCCTTGGACCATGGGTCCATGACCAGTAGCTATGTGATGTTCTCCTCCCCTCTTTATTCTTCATGGATTAGACCTCGTGAGCTGCCCTACATGATCGAGGCACATATGTAATCTTTATGCTGTTGCTCTGCTGAGTTTGCTGGGATCCGATGGATTATGAGATTATGTTCAGATTGTGTGTGAGTAATATATTTGATTCACCTATTTTATATTTTAGTTCTTGAGTAATTCTTGCATGTTCTCCGTTGCTGTTTATTGCTTTGGCCGAGTAGTAGGTAGTAACTCCAAGAGGGAACGTTATGCTTGATTGTGGGTTCATGCCCCCTGATGACTAGTTTGAGTGGCAGAAACATGAGTCTAGGGGATGTGCTGTTGCCACAAGGGGGAAAACAACGATGCTTGTACTTGCGGGTGCAAGGATAGTTTACTTTACGCAAAGTTCTTTTAATGCAGTTGTCTGTTGCTTTGAGTTTACACTTTGGGTGGGACTCGCAACTTAATACCAGCGAGATGTTCTGGATAGATATCTCAAGGTGGATGATTAGTAGTAGATGCAGATGGATTTCGGTCTACTTGCCTTGGCGTACCGCCCATGCTTTTGAGCCTCTACCTTTCTTTACAGCAGAGTTAGCATTGGTTTGCACACATAATCCTGTCAATTGCCCAGCTGTAATTTGTTTACCTTGCTTAGTTGTTTTATCGTCTTTTGGGAGAGAGACATCACTAGTGAACATCATGGGACCCCGTTCATATCACCACCACTGATCACACCCTATATTTACTTCCTGTTTCTATTTCCTAGTTGCAGTCATACCTATCATTATTACCTCTTGCGTTTGATCCTTTGTAAACAGCAAGGCCGGAGGGATTGACAACCTCTCTGTACTCGTTGGGAGCAAAGTTATTTGTATCTGTGTGCAGGTCCTGTCAACCGCTAAGTATCTGGCGCCGTTAGCCGTTGACACCTTCTTGTCGACCCTCGGAGTCTCACGGGATTCGATCCTTGGTATCTTTGCCAAGGGAAACTTGCCGTTACGCTACATCTCAAACCTTCCACTTGGGGTAACCAACGAGGGGCGAGAAGCCATCAGATGCATGCTGGATAGCGGTCGATGTGTGGAGTAATAGTAGTAGATGCATGCAGGAGTCGGTCTGCCAATCTTGGACGTGATGCCTATATACGTGATCATTGTCTTGGATGTCGTCATAATTATTTGCTTTTCTATCAATTTCTCAACAGTAATTTATCTACCCACCGTTGCTATTTTTCGAGAGAAGCCACTAGTGAAATCTACGGCCCCCGGGTCTATTTTCCTATCATATACTTTCAGATCTATATTGTTATTTGCGTGTTCCTCTATTTGCAACTTTTATTTTCAGATCTATATTATCAAAAACATAAAAATACCTTGCTGCATTTTATTTGTCGTTCTTCCATTTGCATCTATCAATCTATCTATTTACCAATCTATTACCCGGGAGGGACTGACAACCCCTCTTACACGTCAGGTTCAACTATTTGTTATTTGTGTGCAGGTACCGTTTACATAGTGTTGCGTGGTTCTCCTACTGGTTCGATAACTTTTGTCTCATCACTGAGGGAAATATCTATTGTAGCTGTGTTGCATCATCCCTTCCTCTTTGGGGAAATACCGACGTAGTTCAAGCGACATCACGCACCAAGTCCTCAGAAGCCCATGTGGCTAGGGAAGGCAAAAAAAGGATGGAGTCCTAGTTGGAATATGATTGGACTTGGAGTCCAAGTTCTCTGCCCCTTAGATGCGCCCTAGAGCTTGGAGGGGCTGTTTCCCACACCCCTCCACCTATATATAGTGGGGAGGGGCGCCCAAGAGGACACACTAAGGGCATGTTCTGAAACTCTCTAGCTTCTCAAAACTCCACAAATCCAGCTTCTTGAGCTAGCTTCTTGCTACCTCTTGAGCTTGCGTTGTATTCCCTTGAAGAGGAAAGGGAGATGCAGCACGATAGCGTAAGTATTTCCCTCAGTTTTTGAGAACCAAGGTATCAATCCAGTAGGAGACCACGCGCTAGTCCCTCGCACCTGCACAAACAAATAAGAACTACGCGGCCAACGCGATAAGGGGTTGTCAATCCCTTTACGGTCACTTACGAGAGTGAGATCTGATAGAGATGAGAGTTGATATTTTTGGTATTTTTGGTTTAATAAAACAGCAAATAAAAGCGGTAAAAGTAAAGTAGATGTAGATTGATAATTTGATATGTTGAGAATAGACCCGGGGGCCATAGTTTTCTCTAGTGGCTTCTCTCGTGATAGCGATATTCTACGGAGGGTAAACAAATTACTGTCGAGCAATTGATAGAAAAGCGAATAATTATGAGACTATCTAGGCATGATCATTGTATATAGGCATCACGTCTGAGACCAGTAGACCGACTCCTGCCTGCATCTACTATTACTCCACACATCGACCGCTATCCAGCATGCATCTAGTGTATTGAGTTCATACGAACAGAGTAACGCCTTAAGCAAGATGACATGATGTAGAAGGATAAACTCAAGCAATATGATATAAACCCCATCTTTTTATCCTCGATGGCAACAATACAATACGTGCCTTGCTGCCCCTACTGTCACTGGGAAAGGACACCACAAGATTGAACCCGAAGCCAAGCACTTCTCCCATTGCAAGAACAATAGATCTAGTAGGACAAACCAAACCAATAATTCGAAGAGACTTGCAAGGATATTATGAGCACACATAAAAAGTTTAGAGAAGAACCAAATATATTTCATAGATAACCTTGATCATAAACTCACAATTCATCGGATCTCGACAAACACACCGCAAAAAGATATTACATCGAATAGATCTCCTCGAAGACCGAGGAGAACTTTGTATTGAGATCCGGAAAGAGAGAAGAAGCCATCTAGATACTAGCTATGGACCCAAAGGTCTGTGGTAAACTACTCACAACTCATGGTGAGGGCGATGATAATGATGATGAAGGCCTCCGTGATGGACCACCCCTCCGGTGGAGCTCCGAAACAGGCTCCAAGATGGGATCTCCATGGGAACAGAAGGTACGGCGGTGGAATTAGGGTTTTCTCTCTGTTCACGGAGTTTCTGGGGTACGTGGACTTATATAGGAAGAAGGAGGGCACCGGGGGCCACTTGAGGAGGCCTCGAGGCAGGGGGCGCGCCCTGGGAAGGGGGGTGCACCCCCACCCTCGAGGGCAGCTCCTCGATCCTCTGACGTGGTTCTCAAGCTTCATGTGTGTGATTTTCTCCAAAAATATCTCTCGCGAAGGTTTCATTCCGTTTGGACTCCGTTTGATATTATTTTTCTGCAAAACCCTGAAATAGGCAAAAAACAGCAATCTGGACTGGGCCTTTGGGTTAGTAGGTTAGTCCCAAAAATGATATAAAAGTGAATGATAAAGCCCATTAAACATCCAAGACTTCATAAATAATAGCATGGAACAATAAAAAATTATAGATACGTTGGAGACGTATCACTTCTCACTTCACCTGGCTATTTCGATACGTTCGGCTCGCTTGGCAGCTTCTTGTAGCACATGTTACAGTAGAATCACCATGATTTTCATAGGGAAGAAGCAAATGCAAACTCACCTTGGGTTGACGAGAGGGGGCGAGGGCGAGGAGGCTGGCTCAGAGGACAACATGGTGACACCAGCTTCAATGGCGTCAAGGTGGGCGTTGGGCGTCTCCTGTCGGTGGGTTGTCGCTCCTGGCTGGCGGCGGGGAAAGTAATCCTTCGGGACGTGATCCAATGGGAACAGGGCTAGAAAAGTGAGATCCACCGCCGGAGAGGCTCGCCGGCCGATGAGGGGGTGGAATCAGGCGCGGCGGCGGCGACCGACGGCGCTGGTTAGGTTACCAGCGGAAGAGATGACGAGGGAAGAGGGGTTGTTCCGTACAGATTCGGGGAACAGGTGTGGTGCGAAACGTTTTTTTCGACTTGGCGGTGGAATCTTCCTGTAATTACGCCAAACCCCTCGCTTCGGGATTTCCTGAAGCTGGGCTTGAGCTGCTTCGACAATTTGCACTGGAGGAACGCAGTGCTTCGCGAAGCCCACTCCACGGAGCCCAGCTGTTCGGTCCGGCTCCGCGCGTGCAATTGGAGAAGCGCAGAGCAGGAGGAGTTTCGAACGGGCCCTAAGCCCTTGGCGCCCATCTGTCTCCCGTTACTCCGTAGTTCCACCACCTCATCCCGGCGACGCTTAGCAAAGCGATGTCGGTGCTCCACCACCACCATCACCACCATACTGTCATGTTGGTTGTGATCCCATCTACTTCTCCTCTCCCGCTTGGTGGATCAAGAAGGAGGAGACATCAACGAGATGCACGTGTGCTAAACTCGGAGGTGTCGTCCGTTCGGCACTAGATCGGTTGGATCGTGACTGGATTGCGAAGAGTATGACTACATCAACCGCGTGATAAACGCTTCCGCTTAGCGATCTTCAAGGGTATGAAGATGCTCCGTCCCTCTCGTAGCTATGCATCTCCATGGATAGATCTTGTGTGTGTAGATTTTTTTTGTTTTCAATGCAACGTTCCCCAACAACTAGAGACTAGGCTAGTGATAGAGGTGGACTTTTGGAGCCTAGATCACAAAGCCAAAGGGAAATTACACTTTGTCTGGATTAACATCTGGGGAGTACCTGATACATTGAGACACTTTCTTGGCATTTGTGAAACTGGATCCGCTCGTGGGCCTGTGGTGGAAGTTGATGTGGAGCTATTCATTCTAGAGAGGAGATCAAAGTGAAAGTTGCGGTGACATACCTGCATAAGATACCTGTAGGAACTGAAATTACTACAAAAGACATGTTGCTCTATGATATTGGTTTTGAGTTTGTCTCAATTGCAGAGCAAGGATGGTATAAATTTCATGATGGAAATAAAAGGAATATATTTGAATATTTGGATTTATAAGACACATCTGAACAAAGAGAGAGTGAGCTGCAGAAGAGGAAAAAACAAACTGACCACGGGAAGCAAAATGTAAGTTTAGGGAGCTTGGGCCTGAAGTAGTATGCACAAATGGTGCAGGGGATGGCACATAATAAAAAATATGCTTGAAGCAAATAATAACAATACATAGATGGAGGGGGCAGGCAATGAACATGAGGGAAAATATAATCTGCTTGTGAGATTGCAACTGGAAGAGGAGCTAGCTACTAGACAGACTGCACAACTTGTGATGGAGGAAAAGAAAAGGAAGGAAATGGAGATTATTAGGAAGAGTCTAGAAAATAGGTAAAAAGACAACATGAATTTTTACAGATCAATTTCAAGACAATAGATGAGGTGAGAGGGTCTCAGTCTAGTGATAATAGCCCAGAAGAAGAGAAAAAAACTCAAATGATGAGATACCAGGAGAGGAAAAAAACAACAATGGAAAAGAAATGACAGACTTGGACATGTTGGAACAAGAGGCATACCTAGGATATCTGGAGCAAGTGGACTATACAGTTAGTCAGGGAACAAATTCTTGTGAATCCAAAATCAAGAAGGCTGAGAGGGCAGAACTAGACCCAAGAGAAGAGGAGAGGCCGAGAAGGTGTGCTAGACTCAAAGGTAACGAAGACCGCAACATCACGTAGCTGGCTAAGGAGAGAGCTGCTAAAAAGACAACTATGGTGAGCATATCTCCTCTAATCTCTTATTAGTTACACATAGTTACCTTCAGATAGTGGCTGGGTGTTGGAGTTAGTTTAGGTAAAAATATTGATGTGATTGAACACAATATTAAACTTATCAAAGCTGCACAACAAGCCAGGGTTGATCTGCGGCTTGCTAATTATATTAAAAATAAAAATAAAACCTCGCTTTGTGAGGTGACTGGTAATATTGACATTGGGGAACATAGCTTGGAAGAACTAATAGGACTTGAAGATCCATATGAGTATGAAGAGAGAAATGAGGATTGGGAAATGTTAAGAGGGATTTTATCTACAATAAAATATAAAAATAGAAGCAGAAACACCAGTGGTTCTAGTGTAAAAATTGTTGTTGTGATGAAAACTTTAGAATTACCAGCCAAATTTTTTTAAAAAGGAGAGGTGTTTTTTGGAACATGTGGGGGGTTGAGGGTGGCATTAAGAGAAGATTTCTGAAAGAGACGATCATGGATAAGAAAGTGAACTTCTTGGGTCTACAGGAAACCATGAGGCAACAATTCTCTAGGAATGATCTCCAAGCTGTGTGTGATGGTAGAGATTTTGCTGGGAGTCAATTATACTACTCTAGATATATTTCTCAAGATGAAGGAGATTACAATATCAAGATGAATGTGCAAGACTTCAAAATTAGGCTGATTTGGGACTTACTTGTGGTGTATGGGGATGCTCAGCCAGAAAGGAAAGTTGCTTTCCTGACAGGTTTGTCCAGAATTTTCGAAGAGAGTGTCAATCCCATTTTGATTGGGGGTGATTTTAACATCATGAGAAGCACTAATGAAGAAAAATAAACCACGCTCTCCTGGACACTAGGATTTTCTATTTAATGCTATTATAGAACAGGTTGGAGTTAGGGCGTTGGAGATACATTGGAGATAGTTTACCTGGGGAAATAATTTACTTATCCCTACCTTTGAAAAAATGGATAGGATTCTCTGCAGTGTAGAATGGGAAGAAACTTATCCTCTTACCCATGTCACTGCTTTGGTTACCATACTATTTTATTTTTAGATTATGGAGATATGCAGAAATCTGAGCCTATTTCCAGATTTGAGAATGCTTGTCTACTGAGAGAGGGGGTTGATAATATTGTCAGTGATATTTGGAATGATCCAAGTGTTATTGGTAGTAGCATTGATAGTTGACAAATTAAGTTTAGGCTCCTCAGACCCAAATTAAATGGCTGGAATAGAAATATGAATGTATGGTACATAGAGCTTAAGAAAGACATTATTTCCAAGCTTGATATTATTGATAAACTCTGTGAGATTTATGGGCTCATAGCTGATGATAGAAAAGAGCAACTAGATCTTATAGCCCAATTAAATAGGCTTCTCCAACAGGAGGAAGCTAAGTAGAATAGATGGGAAAGGTAGATGGGATTTTAGAAGGAGATAGTAATACCAAAAAAATCATGCTAAAGCCAATGGGAGACATAGGAGAAACAAGATTAATAGCTTGGACCAATAGGAGGGTAATAACTTAATGGAATATATCATCTATAAAAATCTCTTTGGTCCCATGATGATTCTTCCGTCTCTCCATATACTGATAAATGTCAAAAAAATCTCGAGTGTGCATAGTGACAAGTTGATTGATAAATTTTCGTTAGAGGAAATAAAACATGTGGTCTTTAATATGGCTCATAACAAATCTCCAGGGCCTGGTGGCTTTACTGTTGAATTTTATCAACATTTCTGGGATCTGATCAAACATGATTTGAAAGCCTTGTTGGATGATTTTTTAGATTAAAAAATAGACATTATTAGGTTAAATTATGGTATCATTACTCTAGTACCTAAGACTAAAAATGCTAACCAAATACAAATATTTAGACCAATCTGTTTGCTGAATGTTAGTTTTAAAATTATTACTAAGGTTCCGATGAATAGACTCATTTGGGTAGGTGCTGAAGTTATATCCCTATCCAGACTGCTTTTGTCAAAGGTAGATACATTGTAGAAGTGGTGTTGATACTTCATGAAGCTCTCAACACTATTCACAGGAAAAAACAAAGTGCTCTACTCCTCAAAGTAGGTTTTGAAAAAAGCATATGACAAAATTAAATGGTCTTTTGTATTCCAAATGTTTAAAATGAAAGGGTCCTTAGATAAATGGATAGACTAGGTAATGGAAACTATAAGAGGTGGCAAAGTATGTGTCAAGGTTAATGATGGAACATATTTCCCCACGCACAAAGGATTGAGACAGGGGGGACTCTCTATCACCCTTGAATTTTGCCTTTGCTGCTGATGCTCTGGCTATTATGTTGGATAATGCTAAGAGAAATGGTTTAATAAAAGGAGTCCTAACTGAAAATGCTCCAAATGGGGTTAATATGTCACAATACGCTGATGAAACAATCTTTTTGTTACAAGATGATTTTGAGAGCGCTCACAACTTAAAATATATACCCTGTCTTTTTGAACAAATATCTGGTTTGAAAATTAACTTGCACAAAAGTGAACTCTTTTTGTTTGGAAATGCTACAGATAAAGCTAAGGAATACTCTAGATTTTTTACATGCCATGTTGGTGCTTTACCAATTATATATCTAGGGTTACCTGTAGATGAAAAACGTATTAGGAATAAACACTGGAAACCCCGTGAGGAAAAATTGGAAAATGTGTGAAAACCGGGAAGGGATACTACTAGTTAGTACGGGAAGGATCACCCTAAGCCAATCCTCATTGACAGGGGTCCCTTACTTTATGATGTCATTCTATGGTCTGTTGGTTGGAGTGTGTAAACGAATGGACTTTTTTAGAGCAAGGCTTTTATAGCAAGAAAATAATGAAAAGGAAAAAAATGTCATTTTGTGAAATGGTCTGACGTGTTCAGACCAAAAGACATGGGGGGATTGGGAATCCAAAACCTAGCCCTCATGAATAAAGCCTTGTTATGTAAATGGTGGTGGAAATTGTTTACTTCAGAAGGCTTATGGCAAGATATCATACTTAGTAAATATCAGAAGAAAGGGACTTTCAGTATTGTAACTGCTAGACAGTGAGACTCTCATTAATGGGGGGGGGGTGGACTTTTAAAACACAAAGAACATTTCATGTCCCTGTGTAAATTAATAGTGGGTGTTGGAAAAAATGTTCGATTTTGGGAGAACTGGTGGATTGGACCACAACCTTTAAAAATAAGTTTCCCTAGGATGTACAATATTTGCTTTGATAAAAATAAGACGGTTAGGGAAAGTTTAGAGAAAGGGATTGACACAATTTGTTTCAGAAGAACTCTGAATGGTGACTCCCATGAATTGTGGGAGCACATAAAAGAGGGGTGTGCTTCTTTTACCTTGACTGACACGAAAGGTGAGATTAAGTGGACTCTTACTAAAAATGGAATCTACTCTATTAAATTCTTTTATAGACATTTAATTGAGAATGGGAACAAATATCCACATCGCTTTATGTGGAGGATTAATATCGCACCTAGAGTGAAAGTGTTTATCTGTCTGGCTCTTAGGAAAAGCATTCTTACAAAAGATAATCTGCTACGCAAAGGGTGGAAAGGAGACTCAAAATGTCCCTTTTGTGGGCATGATGAAAATATTAATCATCTTTTCCTTACCTGCTCAGTAGCCCACCTATTGTGGAATGTACTGAAGTGGGCATTCAACCTGACTGTAATGTAATATGGAGTTATGAAAACTTTGTCCGTTATGTTTGATACTATGTAATGGTTTGTTTGCTGGTGCTGGACCTATATATGAGCCCAGGCCTTAGATCTTTAGGGTGTTAGAGAGGGAGTATGGAGGGATGGATCCTTCTCTTTTTTGTTCTCCATAGTAGGCTAGGATGCGTGGTTTAGAAGTGGTTTCCTTCTTTTGGCTCTTAAAAGATTTGGTGATTTCTAGTAATGGAAATCGGAGAAGCGATCTCTCTTTTATAAAAAAAATTGTGTACCATTCGACAAGGTTTAATTTGAAGTCAAAAACATTGTTATATTATGGGACAGAAGGAGTATATCTTTTTAAGGGAAACACTAATGCTATGTCGGCAGTCGCGGAGAGTACCTCCACCCGCGCAGTCGTTGGATAACCCTCATTATTTTGCTTGCCTATGCGGTATTGCAAACTATAGCGGCGAACGACGACCGTAACTTAGACAAGTTTTTGCAACATCAGCTCCGTTGCAAAACACACTACAACAAAACCTCGGTCGCAAAAAATCCACGGTAAGAACTCTCTTGGAAATAAGATCCCGCAACACAACCTATGTTGCAAAAAATATATTCTACAACATAACCTTTGTTGCAAATGTTTTTGCAACAAGTTCTCAGTCGCGAAGTAGAGGAAGACGTTGAGCCGTTGGATTGTGTCACATCCAACGACCCGTGTGGTGGGGATCTTTAAATGTTTTATTGTGGTACAGACATATTCAGTTCAGTTGGTTTACGGAACCGACTAGAAATCTGCATGCATCGTCGTGATATTGTAGTTTTCTACCCTAACAGGTAATATAAATTGGACTGCACTATATTTTTTGCGGAGAACTGCACTACAAATCAGACAGCAAATTTAACCATAGCAAACCAAACAATTTTATGGCAAATTGTGTTTTTCAAGGATGAAAAGTTTAGCTGGCGAGCATCATAAATCTGCGTTAGTTTATTTTTTGTCAAAAAATTACTGTGCTTTCAAACTAAATTTATCAACATCGCGTCTATATAAATTTTCATGAAAAATATCAAATTTGCCATGCCTAAATATCTGACATCAGATTTTTAGCCTTTGCGTACAAATTACGTGGGGAGCCTCACTCCTCTCAGCGTCCAAGAATAGGACGTTGGTCGTTAGATTTAAAGAACCCTCTCTGAGTTTAGCCAATTTATTTTGTAATTTAAACAATCAATTCATTAATTAATAAGAGAGTACTCTCTCCATCCGGGTTTATTAGGCCTCTCAGCATCACAAGCATGTCCCTTTTTATAAGGCCTCGCTTTGAAAAAGTGCATGCATGCAACCATTTCATTGGTTGCATTGAAAGCCATTATTGTTGGTGCCATGGCTGAGAAATTAATACACTTTATCCGGGCTTTTTCATTTGCCGCATTCATGTGAATGGAAGAATTAATGTGAGAACATTACTATGTGTCTTGGTCTAAGAGAAGTTGTCTTTAGGCTTAATAAACCCGGACGGAGGGAGTAATACATAAGCAGTAATCAAAATTACAAAGGCTCTACTCTTCCAGCATGAAAAAGCTCCGATGCTATGTCCAGGCTAAGCCCCACAAATTTGCTTCGGCTTCAATTTTTGGAGTGATCGGTCGCATGGTAGATACATTCCTCAAAACTCCCACTTTTCGGTCATTCCCAATTTCCCACAAAACAAGCATAATAAGTGAAGAAATTCATTTTCGAGTGCGGCCATTACTCATGACAAACAATTCACATCACTCAATGACTGATTCGAGGAGTAACCAAGATTCGATGGATGCTAGCAGGCCCAAACCAAGGTTTGACATCCTCCCAAATATGCCCAAAGATATGATACTAATTTTTTGCGAGAAAACTTCTGATCTATTCATCAACTGTCAAGGTAGTACAAAGAACGCTAGAAGTAAAAATTTACATCAAGGTATGTAGACCACCTAGCGACAACTACAAGCACAAGAGCGAGCCGAAGGCGCCCCTTCCTCATCGGAGCTGGGCAAACATTGTTGTAGTACACAGTCAGGAAGTCGTCGTGCTAAGGTCTCATAGGACCAGTGCACCAGAACAACAACTGCCGCCAATGAAGATAAGTCTAGATCGGAAGGACCCAACCTGCAAACATATAGACGTAAACAATCGAAGACCGGATCCAAGTAGATCCATCAAAGACAAACGCCAACCAGATCCCACAAGCTTCGCTGGAGACACACCTCCACACACCCTCTGACGGTGCTAGAAACATCATCGGTACGGGGGGCTGGACGGGAAGGACCTTATTCCATCTTCAAGAAGCCACCTCTGAATCGTCTTCTTGAGCACGGCACAAACCCTAACAAAACTCAAAAAACACCTAAAACGGGTCCCTCCCACTGGCAAGGGTCGGGATCCACCGCGCTTACATGATCCAAGGACCATAGGAGATGAGGCGGACCGACGACGGCGGCGGTGAGAGGCAGGGAAACCGTAACTAAGAGGTCACCAGAGGCAGGAGCATAGGGGCGTGCCTTAAAAGACATGACACTTGAACATAAGGTGTGCGTCCGTCTCGGGCTACCTCTTGCTATGCTAACACAAGACACAATTTCGCCAGCCTTCCTCTGCAATCTGTCAGCTGGTCCTGAAATATAAGCCAAGAGAAAAACTTTTGCTTCGACGGCGTCTAATTCTTCCACACCAGATGTTTCAAAGAAGAGGTAGCAACATGCCCCAACTATGTCGAATAGGCTAACTTGGCCGAATAAATGCTTGATGTGGTTCAAGTTCCACACAGTATCATCCGGGATAGGTTCAACAAGGTGATCATCTTGTATACATAGCCATAGGCAATACAAACCAATGATGTGTTAAACCATGAGGTCCAAGTTGGAATTGGTGGTACTATTCCATTAATTACTCTTCATCTTTTCACGAATGTTGGAAGTCAATGAAACTCATGTGGTGCATTGAAAATGGGAGGTCAAGGTAGAATAACGGAAAATGAGTCCTAGTTACCAAGAATGCCTAAAGAACCGCGTCAAGGTATATCTCCGAACAGTAGATGGCGGCAACAAGGCGTTTCTGCACATTAGGAACAAGGCATGTAAACATCCCTGAAACATTGCAAAATGCGCATGAGGTTGTCAATATCTTCTTTGATAGGAGCCTTCAAACTAGACACATCGTCGGTATATAAGGAGGCGTGGAGGAGAGCTCCATGACACACAATTTGTGAATGATGCTGGACTCAGTGGAAAAATCGAGTACGTGTTGAAAAGCATCGATGGTTAGGACAGAAAGAGGTGAAAGTGGGCCGCCCTAATAAAGGCCCTTCCCATGTGTGATCATATGCCAGGGAAATCCATTAAGCATAACACTGATAGAATAAGTACGTAGCAAATCCGTCAGACAATATCGAAACCTCGACAGGAAACCTCTTTTCTTCACGAGGTCAAGCAAATAGTCCCAGTGCAGTGAGTTGAAGACCTTCTTGATGTCAAGTTTTAGAAAGAGCACTGAAGTGTTAGTCCGATGCAGATGCGGCACAAAATTCCTTACATACATGAAATTACCGTGAATGTTCCTCGCCTTAATAAAAGTGCTATAGACTCGAGAAATTAGTGTGTTCGCGAAAGGAGCAAGCCTTGTGGCAAACATCTTTGGCATGACTCAAATGAGGCTAATGGGCTGGAAGGAAGTCGGAAATCACCTCATAACCTTCTTTCTTTGGGAGAAGTACCATATTTGCATGCATGCAAATATGAGAACATGGAGAAAACTGCCATCAGATCAGATTTGATGTTGGGCTAGCAAGCCCTAAAAAGAGCGCTTGTGAAGTCGTCTAGTCCAGGGCTTTGTTGCTAGACATCTACTTGATGGCAGTGAGCACCTCCTCCTCAAACTGTCACCCAGACAGGTGAGACCGCTTGCAGGGAATTTCATGGCCAGCCAATAAAAATCATGGACCCTCCACGCCCTTTTTTATGGCTGAGGTAAAATGATGATGCACAATGAGCTCCTTCCCCTTGTGTTACGTGACCCAGTCATTCCCTCTCTTCTTGTGAATGAAATTCTTCTTCTCCCTAACATTTATCTTAATATGGAAATTTTTCATGTTGGCATCACCCTCTCTCTCGAATTTCTAAAATGAGCACATTGACGTTTCATCGAATTCTCAAGAACCGCAAAGTGACCACTCTTCTCTTTAGCCTCTTATGCAAGTCTTGATTATCCGACGAAAGCTCTCTGGATTCCTGAGCAACCTCAAGCCAAAGGATAACATCAAGTGTCATATGCAGGTGGATCCTAGAAGAAGAAATAAAGGATTGCCTACAACTTATCAACTTGATCAACTCCATCCTCCTCATCATGTGGAAAATCACCTACCAAGGCTCATGGTGATCTGACCGCTCAACCCACATCGAGCTGACCATTTCTTTAAAGCATGCCATCTTAATTTAGTAGGTCTCAAATTTGAAACTGTGTGGCCTCCTCGAAACACTTAGAGGAGCTAACAAAAACTAGCAATGCTACGATAAGGACGAGGAGATGGCATGAAAAATGTGGCCGCTGAAATGGACATCTCAATCTGAGTTCCAAAAAACACTGTCCAAATTGGTCAAGGTTGGCGTTGCTCTGTGAAACGACAGTTCTATAAGCGGATTTCTCTAAGCTCACGTGCATTAAGGGTGACATGAAGTCTACTGATACATGTACGACACTCGATAAATCTAGGCAACATCTCCGTTGACAAGCCACTTGACCCCCAACAAAGGTTTATGTGCAATGACCTTTGCAAAAAATTGTGTGCGGTCGGGCCATAAAAAAGAAGTGGGGTGAAAGGATGTGCCTTCATGTCACTTGATGATAGCAGAAAAGAAAAAGGAGCCAATGTAGAAGTCATCTGGCTCAACCACATACTCGTTCGACAACATCATAATCCCTTCCCATGTGTCCGTCGCAATCGTTTGCATAAAACAATGCAGCCTAAACCCACCAATGAACATTGTTGTGGACGCATCAATGACTTGTATATTTGATTCTGGATGCACGCAATATTGCACACCGAGGCAGCGATCATGCTTAGTGGTTCTTCTGTCGGGGGAGTTCAACCCATGGACATTCCAGTTCACCATAGAGATATCATGTGTACACATTCATAAACTTGGAGCAACTTGGTAGAACATAGATAACATTCTATCATGATATATCAACATGAACAGTAGTAATAGGTGCACACACAACACAACTAGGAAGTGGTCTAACAAACGGTGTGACAGGGCCCCTCCTCTTTGACTCAGTCAACTTCAAAAGGCAGTCCTCAAACCTATGGTCGGGGCAAATAGTTGACCTAGTAACCCTAGAGTTGAGCGCGGCCAACAACACAAAAAGGCCAACGGGACAACATCAAACCAGACACATAAAGATGCAACAACATTGAAACTAGACTTACAACTGGAAGCAATAGGGGGCATGCATCAGGTAACCATGTCATGCACCTCCTCGTCTAGGGCGTCCTATCCACCATGCCTCAACACAGTAGCTTCCATCATCTTGGCCTACTTAAAATTGAGATTGAACAATGCTCTCAGAGCCACAATGGTTGTGCTAGGCAACTCCTTTTAAACATGGCAACAAAATTATGAACCGCGCGCTCATTGATCTGATCATCAGCATTGATGATGCTCAGACACCGACACGGGTTGCGCCTAGCCATCATTGTGATCGGCATACCATAGTGTAATAGGCTATCATGTTGCATAGACCCATGCACGATAGCTATTGCAGCATGACAATACTCCCATGCGATGTAATAACACTTTGATATGTGGTTTCATGCATGTAATAGGATAATTGGATGTGGATCATCCTATATTTTCTTACAAAAACATAATGTAGGTGGGGTTTGGGATGACATATTCCTGAAGAGGCAAAAATATGGCTTGTTATGCACGTGATGTCGGAATCGCCAGCGCCACCGCATTCGCATCCATTGGTGGGTTCTAAAGGTCGCCGCTCTTGGAGCAATACGAAGCTCGGTGAGTGCACTGCACTCGATCTGTTGAATCCGCCTCCTCCATCGCCCAAATCATAATATCCATAAAAATCGGTTCCCCTCCCCTCCCCCACCCCAAACATCTAAGAATTCTCATCCCTGTTCGCATCCATAGTCACAATGACCGCCTCCTTGATTAACTCCCTCACGTTTGGGAACCAGGAGACGACCTCATTCGCTTTCTCCAGCTTGCTTGCATCTTCTCCCGCACACACCTCCAATCCGCGCTCTGGTCCATTCCCATGGCCAGAACTGGATTCGATTGCATCTTTGTCCACTGCAACCGAATAGAGAAAGGAGAGCGCTCGCCAAAAGGCAAGGGGTCAATGGACGTTCCCCTTTCACAGCCCCACCTACAGGGCACTCATGGAGCCACTTCGCCTCCCATGCATCGTGGTCCATGTGCTCACGTATACGTGCCAAGAGATAGGGGAACATAGCAGGCCTCCCTCCTCGAATTGGTCCTCCACTCGGCTGCTCGGCCGTCGATGAACCGCTCCTCGTTGTCGAGTAGCACCACCCTCCGTGTGTATCGATCCTCGTCGGAGAAGGAAACCAGACCGGAAAACGAGTAGGCTCGTTGCCTATAAGATCGAAGAAGAAGTCAACACGACGTGTGTCACACATCATCAACTCACTACCTCCCGATCGATAGATCTCTCTGAGAGCATTGTAGAGAGAGAGAGAGAGAGAGAGAGAGAGAGAGAGAGAGAGAGAGAGAGAGAGAGAGAGTGGGGATTGAGTGAATTGTTTCACTGCAACTAGCAAGATGCTCATGCGTTGCACGGAACATCAAGATACATTTGCATGAGTAGTTTATCTTGTGGGAGAAAATGATGAACAAGGGAAGACCTTATTTGCAAATATGGAGAGGCGTGCGGGTATCTTTTTGCAAAATTGTCATAGTTTCCTTCCTATCCGTCAGATATAGATCGGACGGCCTATATTGTAGAATGGCAGACACATCATCATCACCAACTCTGTTTTTTTTATAAGATATAGATATTCTGGAAAAAGGAAGTGTCATTTTATGTGTGTATCAATGACAGTACATCATCGACAAGATAAGCAATTGACTACGGTACATGATCATCGTCATCCTAAAAAAGTCGTAAAATGTTGTTGTTTCTTCTCTAATGATTTTCCTAGAGAAGAATGCCACAAGCCCACAACAACAACAAAAAGAAAAAAAAAAGGGAGAAAAGAGCCCTCTAGCTATCTACGTTGACTAATCACACTATCACTTCGCCTTCGTCCTCGTCGTTGTCGTCAGTCGGGCACCCCTTCCTGCCCACGCAGACGCTGTCATCTCGCCGTAACCTGGCGAGCAGGCCATGGCGGGGAACAGGGAATGGGCTGTACTCGACGTCGTCGCTCGATCCAACAACCTCCCACCTGCAAAAACCAAGCACCAACACACATCAATCATCACCCCCATTCCTACCTAAATCGATTTATAGTACCACAGCTGTCTCCATGGCAGCGAGTGATCAGCGGTAGCACAGCTCATAGGCGCCTCTACGTGCAAGGCAGGGCGGGCAGCCATGGACCACCAGGGTTTTCATGGCATGACATGACACGATCAGTGCATGGTTGGAGTATGCATGCCGTGGAGCTGGGCGCCTGGTGAAGGGTGGCCCGGTGAATTGGCGCCACTGCACCGGCCATGGGACGTTCTTGTCCACAGGGACAAATCACAAATGGGAATATATGGAGGATCTGTGTGGAGAGGGAGGGGGGCACGCACCTGTAGCCGGTGACCAGGTGGTGGATGAGCACCAGCATCTCGAGCTTGGCCAGCTCGTTCCCGGGGCACGCGTGCACCCCGCTCCCGAACGGCGTGAAGGTGCTCGGCCGCGGCGCCACCTGCATGATTTACCACCACAAGAAAATGAGGCCCCGTAAAAAGCTGGCTTTACTAATCTGGGAACCAAAGCCGGATCCAAACATTCTAGATAGGGCATGCATCGTCAAGATTTAACCGTGTTCAAGTGGTATTTAACACCGTATTCACCAGGCTATCGCTGCCGTACTCATGAATGGAGCGTAAGGGCAGGATTTAATGCATCGAAAGGAACAATTTTTCAGTTGTTGCTTTTTTGAAGGCCACGATTTTCAGTTCGGCCAGACGCATCCACATCGAGGTTGCACTCCGGCGAGGGGGACGCGTACGTACCTCGAATCTCGAAGGGTCGAACTTCTGTGGATCCTGGAAGTAGTCCGGGCTGTGATGGATGTTCCTGAAGAGCGGCATCACCTTCCACCCCTTGGGGATAAGAAACCCTGCACGCCAGGCAAAATTTTATGTCAGGTCGCATCATCCTCATCATCGCCGCGCCGTCCCAATCCCATGCACGGCAACGCCACGTCTACGTAGCGCCACGTCGACCCTAGCTGCTGTGCACGTGATGGCCCTGGCGTTGCGTACGTACCTTTGTACTCCACGTCGGCAACGGCCTCCCGGAACGTGAAGGAGATGATGCTCGCCATCCTCAGGCTCTCCAAAATCACCTGCGCGCGCGTACGACAAACGACATCAGCAACCGCACAGCACAAGAAAACATATAACTGTAAGCCTTGAAGTAAGTTTATGGGACGCACCCTGTGCGTCAGCGTCATGCTCCTCGTCTGCGCCCATGTCAGCGGCCGCCGCCCGCCGTCGTTGGCCTCGTGGATCGCCGCGTGCTCCGCCCTCACCGCCTCCAGCAGCTTCGGGCGGTCGTGGAGGTACTTGACGATCCAGGTGAGCACGCTGGCCGTCGTGTCCTGCGCCGCGAACAGCACGCCGATCACGTTGTCGGCGACCTGCTCGTCCGTCAGCAGCGCGCCCTCGTCGTCGCCGTCGTCGCCGCCGACCCGCGACCGCATGAGGCAGCCGAGCAGGTCGTCGCCGGGCTCGCCCCGCTCCCGCCGCTCGTGCAGGATGTCGCTCAGCACGCCGTTCAGCCGCCGCCTCGCCTGCATGCGGTTTTCGTCACATGGCATTCATGTATACTGTTGTGCTGGTATTAAAGACGTATACACGACGACGAACGTGACGAAGGCGCACGGTTTTCGGCGGTTGCTTACCTGGATCGCCTTGTAGTATAGCGTCCCGGGGAAGCTGTTGGGGAAGGAGTTGTAGCCTTTCTCCACGATGGCGTAGTTCCGCCGGAGCTCCTCCTTCCGCCGCTCGTCCAGCTGCCCGCCGAAGATCGTCACGATGCCGACGTCGAACGAGAGCTGACGAAAACAAAATATGCACTGATTAATATCCAGCACTACTAGCAACTACACACGCGGCTGAGCTAGCTAGCTAGCTTACCCTCTTCATGGCGTGGAAGGTGCTGGCGACGTCGCCGTCCGCCCAGGCCGCGAGCGTGGACCGCACGGTGGTGTCGATGTCCGGCACGAGCTTGCGCAGGGCCTCGGGGCCGAGCGGGCCCTGGACAAGCCTGCGGAGGCGGAGGTGGTAGTCGCCCTGGTGGAAGAAGAGCGCGGACGGGCCGATGAGGCGCTCTTTGCTCCGCGGGTACGTCGGCTTGAAGAGGTGCGCCCGCGACACCAGCACGAAGCGCGCCGCCTCCGGGCTGGCCAGCATGACGCACGGGCAGCCCAGGAGGTGCGTCTTGAAGATCTCGCCGTACCGCTTCTGCTTGGAGGAGAGGAAGACGCTGGGGTCCTGGGAGTAGAGCTGGAGGGTCTCGCCGATGTAAGGCAGGCCCATGGAGCCAGGGGGCAGCTTGAGGGCGGCTTTCTCATGGCGGCCATGACCATGAGCGCAGCCCTGCTGGCCCCGGCGTTTCCGCCGGATTACGTGGTGGGCGTAGGACACGACGGCCACAGAAATGAGGATGCACAGGAGGGGGAGGAAGAAGGCCATCCAAATGATCCCTGAGAAGGATCACTCAGACCAGCGAGGTGCTCTGAGCTTGCTGTGTGCTCGCTTGTGTCTAGCTATAAATCTGCGCTGCTGGCAGAGGAGATCGGGGGACAGAGAGCTGTGAGGTCGAGGAGAGTGAGGAGAAAAATCTTCGGTGGATCTTTCGAATGGTGGAGGGCGTGGGAGGGCCTCGCCGCGGTATTTATAGATGGGGCCGGAAAGCGAGAGGCCAATTTGGAACCTCTTGGGCTGCTGGGCTGGCAAGCCTAGGTGTGAAATGTCAGAGTGAAGAGGACAACTTTTCTTCTTATATTATCGCATTTTTGCTGGGGCAACAAAGGGAGCCGCAGCTTCATAAACGGTGAAACCCAAAGTCAAGTTGCATTGCAAGTTCAGCACCGGCAAAAGAAAAACAGTTTGCTTCCACTGAATGCTTGCACAGCTAGTATTTGCCCAAGCCAACGGTGAGCTTTATTAGGAGCAAGCTCACACTTTTTTTTTCTAGCAAACATGACTAATCACAGGACAGCTATTACCATTTGACTCATCACTTTAACATGTGTCAAAGTGCCTTGGATCTAAAAAAGAACTTTAACATGTAAAGGATGAGTAATATGGTGATTGAGCGTGTGAGTAAGGAGCAGAAATTTCACATGCGATTTGTGGCCGATAGTGTTTGTTTCAATCTTGCATTTCTCAACATAAGTTCACACAAGGTTTTCTTATTAAGGAATAACACAGCAATTTTACCATTGCATGTTAAAGAGCTGGAAAATGGAGTGCAACTACAGAGAGATATTACCTGTCGCGCCAATCTTTTCGGCGGCGCATCTACTCATTCAAATGCATCTGATATTATGATGGATAAATCTCATTTGTATAACCTGATTTTGCCTATTTTAATGTTTGTTTGTTTTTTCACATTTATGGCTAATTTCTGCATTAGCTCTTGAAATAAGCACATCACAACACAGTTCAATAAGCAAATTTGGTCTCCACCATGTCGTAAACCTACAATAGCTTGGGAATAATGAACCTGAGTTGTGTAAAGTAAAATGTGAAAAGGTTGTCTCAAGCATCTTCGGAATGTACTGCCTCTGTAAACTTTTATATGACGTTTTAGATCACTAGGGAGTATTTTTCAAGTAAAGGTACAGACGCAATGCACATAGTCCATGAGAAATGTACCCACATATGTAAAATATCACATCTAAATTAGATTTACCCTCTTTAAAAGCGTTTCTTTCTCATAAAGCACTTAGAGGAAAATACATGCAGTACTAAAAATTGCTGGATCATGAATCATAAGCATACAACGAAGATGTAATTAGCATGGACTATTTAGGGTATTGATTATGTCATAAGTATGAGGTCAAGAGATAATATTACCAAACTTAAACCGTGGGTTGTTGCCGAATATATTTTGGAGGGATAAGATCAAAACACCCTACCTGCTTGTATTTGTATTGCTGAAGAAGAAACAGATGTATTTGCTAAGTTGGAGTATAAAATATTATGTGATGTGTCCGCTCATGAGTTCGGAACAAATATATCCTATAGTGCGATTTTATGAAGAATGTGCAAATAAATTGTAATGTAATGCAATGCTAAAGGCATCGTGTACTCCCTGTATTCCGGTTTACAAGGCCTACACATTTCGCAAAATCGTCAATTTGACTAATGAAATAGAGTTCATAATGAAATATTTTCGTGATGTATAACTCATGTTATGTTGATCAAATTGACGATTCAAAGATACACACATGGCTTAGGGCATGTCAAACGTGGACCCTCAAATCATCCCTATATGTCCTTTGCGGGATTCCGCACACTTTTGGCCATCCAATGTTGTCCCTCAAACGTCTGCGGACTGGTTTGGACGTCCAAATTCCAGCAAACTAGATGCAGACTGGGGGGGGGGGGGGGT